>CM035173.1:87931804-88531804 GCA_020205615.1 Panax quinquefolius
GTTTTATTAAATGGGTCTCATGCACTCGCCTTCTCTAATTTTTCTTAATGTAAATTCTATCTCTCTCCTATGTACTTCCCTCGATCGGCGATAAAGGTTTCTATTTATTTTAAATAGTTTTGTAATAGAAATAGTTAGAATTAATTTTGAAGAATCGAGATCAAGGAGCGCCGAAGACCCGCTTGTAATGGAGCCCGGGTTTAAATGTAATAGTTATATTTAAATATTATTTCTTGCACCCTAGGGTTTGACCTTTTGTTCACTTGGTGGCTCTAGTGAACCAAACTAGAATAAAAGTCCATAATCAATTCGTAGAATATAGTATTCTATATGTGCATGCTTATACTATATATATATATATATATTATGCAAACATGCTTCGCATGTTAATTAATATGACGCGTATTTTATATATATATGTGCACGCGCTTAAACAAGATGAGACAAATTAATAACAAACCCCTCAATTTTTATATTAAGTCCTAAGCGCTCAAAGATATTTGGAATATCGAACGTCGCTTTCTAGCATGATAAAATTAATAGAGTATTAAATATTTAATATGAGTTTGTTGTGTCACCACAAGGCAAGTATTAAGTATTTAAGATGTTAATTTATCACATTTGATGCTTATAAAGAAAATTGAACAATATTGTTTTGTTGTGTCACCACAAGGATGATATTTTTCTTTTTTGAATATATGGAGTGCTAGGTTGACTTAACTTGGATGATTTTGATTCGGATGTGCCACCACTTGATCAAAATAATCTAAGAGGCAAAATACAAGGAGTTGTATAGTTGATGTAATTGACAAAAGTTGTCTACCCATTTATTTATATATAGTTTGTTGTGTCACCACAAGGCTATATACATTTGAAATGGGATCCTTATTCTCACTAGCAAATCTTTAATTAGATTTTGCCAACTATATAAGTGAGGGTAATATAGTTTGAAGAAAATAGGGGAGATACCAATTTAAAACAAGACCTAAATTATTTTGGTAATTAATAAAAGAATGTATGTTAAAATGTTGTTAATTACAAATTCATTTACGTAATTTTACAATGTCTAAATTACTATCATTCATCAAAGCATATTAGATGCTAAATTAATCGAATCAATTAAATGGATTGGTTAAGGAATTTGAGAATAGTTCTCATAGTGAAAAGCTATCTTATGTCCTTAATACGCCTATCCTCGCAATGGTTGCGCATAAATGCCTCTGAGGAAGACATTGCTACTTTTAGAAAGTGGCAAGATGATGCACAATTGGCTCAATGCATCATGCTCGCATCCACGAGTAACGAGCTTCAGCCGGCAAGATGAAACTATGGATGTTTTACCATACTCCCCGCACATCAAGTAGTTGATGGTGAGGAAAGTAGACTAATAGATATCGACATCTCAAGGAGCTCTTCCGATCTAGAATGGCCAATGGCACTATAAAGATGCATAAAAAGTTCTTAACATAATCAATTTGATTGATCAATTAGGACAACCGGTTTTGTCATGGATGGAGAGTTGAGCCAAGATTTGATCTTGCACTCACTCCCTGACTCTTTCACATTGTTGTTGAATTTTCATATGAAACAAGCTTAGATATCGCCTCGGCCGATTTGCTTAACATATTGAAAAATGTTGAGAGTCACTTTCCAACCAAGAAAACCAAGTCTTACCGGTAGGGGCCAAAGGATCTTCCGAAAAGAAGAACGATTCAAAGAAGGTAAATGAAAAGGCAAAAACAAAGGATAATAAGAACAAAACGTCACTACGGATAAAGAAAGGAGTTTGCTTCCACTACAATAAGCCTGGACACTGAAAGAAACTGCAAGAAGCATCCTGCAGGGAGGTTAACCAAAGAAGCTTAGTGAAGTTTCATTTAAAAATACAATTTTGTTCATAATTTAAAATAAATTTTTCTTTAAGTCAAGGTTCTACTTGGGTATTGGATACCAACTTTGGTTATCATAAATATAGATTTATGAAAGGACCAAACAGAAGTAGAAAGCTAAACAAATATAAGTAATCCTATGTGTGGGAAATGAAGCAAAGGTTGCAACATTAGCCATAGAAACTTATAGTTTAGCATCGCTTTACTGCAAATCTATTAAGTCAATAAGTTGTTATTGTATTCTCGTTCTCGCTGAAAACATTATTTCCATTTTATTGTTGGACAATGAAAACTTTGGTATTATAATTAAGAACAATTGTTGTTCTATTTATAATAATAATGTTTTGTATAGAATCGAATATTACTTAATAAATTTTGTATACTGACTTACATGAAAATAATTTTGCATATCGAATAAATTAGTATAAGAAAAGGAGATGATCATTCAAAGAGTCGAATGTGTGTATTTGTTGAATACAAGTGTGAATTATTCGAAAGGTTCAAAGAATTCAAAAGTGAAACAAATTTGCAAAGTATTAAGATTCTTTGATCGGATCAAGGAATAAATACTTGTGCAATAAGTTTTAGATCATCTCAAATGGTTTTTCTCATAATGGACACCTCGATACACAATAATCGATTGATGTATTTGAATGGAAAAATCGTACTTTGTTGGACATGGTGCGGTCCATAATGATTTTACCGATATTCCAAAGATCCTTCAGGATCATGTCCTAGAAATGGTCAGACATATCTACGAAAATGGTAACCTTAAAATTCGGCCCCAAGACTCCATAAAAGTTATGGATAGGGAGGATTCCTAATCTTAAGTATGTTAAGATAAGGGGTTGTCCAACTTATGTGAAACGGTTTCAAAGGATAAACTTGGGACAAGATTTGACAAGTACAATTTGTGGGACATCCTAAAGTAAGTTTAGGGTATATGTTCTATAATCCTACTTAGCAAAAGGTGTTTGTTGCGAAACACGCTGCCTTCTAAGATAAATGTGTTTATCATTGAATGGGCTAGTGGGAGGATAATAGATCTTGAAGAGTTCAAGAACCACAAAATACTATAAGTCAAATAAGAGGAACCTCAGAGATGTAATTCTATTATACCACAACCTAATTGTAACTCGAATAGTATCAAGATACCGGGAGGTATGGATTCATCATAGATGATGATGATGAGGTACACATCATGTAAGATGATGATCCAGCTACATACGATGAGGTAAGAGTTGTAGACACTCGTAGAAATGGATTGAAGCAAGTTTCTCAAATATGGAACATTCGTTTTGATGAGGCAATCAAAAGAGTTTGATTTTATCAAAATAAGAATGAACATAGTGTACAAAAAAAGGGTCAAGCTGGGAGCATCGTGAAATTTCTAGTATTATATGTTGATATACTACGGATGAGGAATAACATACCAATGCTACAATCAAGAAAGATAAAGTTGTTCAAACATTCCTCCACGAATGATTTGGGAAGAGTATCTTAATTGGGGATAAAATCTATATAGATAGATTTAAGAGGATGCTCGACTTAACCCAAGGCACGATATTCATTTGATGCTAAAGTCGCTTAGCATGGCAAACTCCAAGAGATGTCTCATGTCAATGAGCTATGGAGTGTATCTCTCTTAATAATCCCCACGCACTCTAAAAGAGAGGTCGCATGAAAGACAATCATGTATGCAATGAAATGTACGAGACCCGATGTCGATCGCTTATATTCGAGAAGTTCACTATGAGTTAGTGAAAAACATCTTAAAGTGCTTAACCCAAGACTAAGGATGTGATCATATTCATGGTGGGTCTAAATTAAAACTAGAGGGCTTAATGCACTCAAGTTTTTCGCATGCACCAAGATTTACGTAAAAATCCACTTTAAGGTAAAACGTTATCTCGAATAAAGGTGCGTTGAATTGAAAGGTTCCAAACAAAGAAAGAGTTCATTGGTTTAGTGATAAAGACAAAGTATATAGCTATAAATGAAGTCGCAAGTTGATTGTTTGATTAAAAGTTCATTACGTAATCTAGGAATAGTTCCTAAGTCTCATCTTGGATCTAAACATGTGTTGTGGCACTTTCATTTGATTATTAAAATCATCGAAAGATGGGAAATCACTATAGAGATAGTGGACTCTCAAGAACAACATTACATATCCATTAAATAAAGCTTATCCAACAAAGCAGGATAATCGCCACTTAGAGAAGAAGAGTATAAGATACCATGACGATTGGCTTTAGTGCAAGTGGTAGATTGAAAGTAGTATGCACACAAGCCAAATCATGTTTGATGATAAAGCATATACTTTGTAACAATCTTATTCATTTATTAATAAAAAGTATTAATTTATTAAAGGCTTATAATTATCTACATGATGTCGTTTTATAATATGTGATAAACCCATAGTTTTAAGCAATGCTTTTAGAATAATGATGATGATCATTCTAATGAGATCTAAATTTTTTGAAAGCTTAAAACTAAAATAGTTCCCAATCATTGGATTACTAAATCGGGATTTAGTGAACCGGATAGATCGGGTACATACGCTGTTTTGCTCATTTGGATGAGGATGATTGATCTCATGATCATTTGTGTGGAGACACTAAAAGCAAGTATGTAGGTGCTTATTAGAGAATAAGTTCACCGAACGTGGCTCGCTAAGGAATACCTAATGGAGTTTTATTTGCCGTCAATAGGAATTCTCAGAGTGATAGTAGTACAAGTAATCCTTGACTTGAGATCATCATAAGTATCTCGTGTATGATGAGTTATACTTTGACTTATTCCTTAAGACCCTTAGGGTATATCAAAGGGTATGCTTGGGTATAATAAGTCAGTATATGGAGATAATGTATGATCAATAAAGAATCTACCACTTCTAATAAAAAGAAGAGAAATGTCCTATGTGATTCGATAAATGACAACCCAAAGAGTCCTTGGCCAAAGGCGTAATGAAATTAGAAAGGAGTTTCTAATTTGCATTATTTGAGTCAGGCATTTAAGAGTCGAAATACATATAATTAAATAAAATAAGACTCGATAAGAATTCCACGCCTTATATTTAATTGGGACATCAGATGGTGGAAGGATTGAATTGTATTTCAAATATTTACTCAAAGGTTCTTTAATGATTAATGTTGAAATCTATATTATCCGGAAAGTCGCCGATCGCTAGGAGGCTTATCCTATTATCAGAGAATAAATATTATTTATTTAAATAAATTAATTATTTAATTTATTTATTTAAATAAGATTAGAATTGTTCTAATTGATTTATTCACAACCTGGCTTAATACGGAGAACCTAAAGGGTCACACCATAAAAGGAAGAATAATTATTTAAGAAGTAAATGGCATAATCGTAATAATATAAAGTTATGTATATTTAATTTAGTCTATGGTGATAGAATAAATTAAATAGCTTAATATTTATTATTTAATATTTTAGAAATATTAAATATAAATTAATAAGAGGAGTCTTATTAATATTATTACAATTATTATTATTTTAATTTCTAAAAGAGTTTAGGAATTAATTTAATATAAGTACTCTCATTTATTCCTAATTGGATTAGGAAGGAAAATTAGTTAAAGGAGTTTAATTAATTATCCCTAATAAGATTAGGGAGCTTAATTAATTAAAAGAATTAATTAATTAAAACCCAATTCCTTAATTGTTAAGGTGGGTTGCCCACATCTATAAATAAGAGGAGTCTTATTATGGGTGGTATGGGTTGTTGACTTTTACAACGTAATAATTCCAATTTGTTGGAGAGTACCTTTTTTCTATAGAGATAGGAAAAACTAGGGTTTGAGCCATAACACCCATCTTCTTGAATTTTATTCTTCCTTGGTGGATCACCTCTAGAGGCCATACACTTGGGTGGCTAACGTTGATCAAAGGAAGGAACCAAACCCGGTGGATTCAAGATTGAACGCGAAAGGATTTGGAGGTGAACTTGTACCTGAGGAAGCTCGATCTTCAAGGGTATGATTTATTCTTTATCTTTTCGTTTAATTAATAATTGCGCATAAAGGATGATCCGGGTTTTATGGTTTGTAAATTTTTTAAACTCTGATTTTACACGCTTCCGCTAATTTATGCAATTTGATTGTGTTCATGAATATTACAAACCTAACAGGGATGACATACTTTGACAGCTCTGCAAGTTGTGACTTCCGTTCCTCATTTCAAAATTAAATTCCCAACGACACATGGAGTCGGAGAAGTAGCAGGGGATTTAGATCTGGCCAGACAATGCTATCGCAATGCTGTGAATGTTTTGGGAGTAGGAGTCAGCAAGCAGAAGCAGACTTTGGCGATAGAGATTGAGCCATTTACCGAAAGCAGTTCGGAGCCATTGGTTATGCCTGCAGGAGAGACGAAAGAGATCGAGTTGGTTCTTGGGAAGAAGGACAAACTGGTGAAGATAGGTTCGGGTCTACCGGAACCTCTCTGGACGAATCTTATGAAGCTTCTACGGTGTTATGCCGATATCTTTGCATGGGAGCCTCAGGATATGCCTGAAGTCAGTCGGAAGACTGCCGAGCACCGGTTGGATGTGGATCCATCAAAGAAGCCAGTTTGGCAGAAGAGGCGAATCTTTGCACCAGAACGACAGAGGATTATTGATGAAGAGATTGCGAAGCTGATAGCTGCAGACTTCATCTTTGAAATAGACTATCCGGAGTGGATGGTTAACGTGGTGCTGGTCCAGAAGCAGAACGGGAAATGGCGAGTATGCAATGACTATACGAACCTGAATAAAGCTTGCCCGAAGGACTTCTATCCTCTACCTCACATTGATCAACTCATTGATGCGACTTCGGGGTATGCACTACTAAGCTTTATGGATGCTTTTTCAGGTTATCATCAGATCTCTATGTGCAAAGAGGACATTCAAAACAAAGATTCATCACGCACCGCTCGGCATACGCTTACAAGAAGATGACGTTGATTGATAAATGCTTTGAGCCACTTATCGAGAGGATAATGAACTTCGTCTTTCAGAAGCAGTTGGGGAGGAATATGGAGGTATATGTGGATGACATGATCGTGAAGAGCATGATCGTTCAGAAAAACTTGGATGATCTAGAGGAATGCTTTCAAACCGTCCGTCATCACAAGTTGAGGCTCAATCATACTAAATGCACCTTCGGGCTCGGTGCAGGGAAGTTCCTGGGCTATCTGGTCAGTCAAAGGGTCATTGAAGCCATTCTAGAGAAGATCTAGACTATTCTAAAACATGAAGACTCCTCAATCATTTAAAGACGCTCAACGCCTAACCGAGAGGATTCGCAACTTTGAGGAGGTTCATGTCCAAATCGCAGAAAGATGTTTGTCGTTCTTTGACACGCTGAAAGGACCAAGAATGCAAAGATGTTCTAGTGGACTTGAGTGTGAGTCACTATATTTGTATCTTGCAGCCTAGCTAGTCAAGGGGGGCGCTTTAGTTCAAGAAGTGGGGGGAAAACAACATCCAGTTTATTATGTCACTCATGTCTTAAGGGATGCTGAAACCAGGTACCAGAACATTGAGAAATTTGCCTTTGCTTTGATGATTGGTATCATGACCGCAAATGACGATGATATCCACAAAACTTCTGAGCATTGCCCTGTCTTGGCTTGAGATTATCACGAGGTGGTTCAAAGAACGGTTGGTTGCTGATTTGATCCAAAATTACCGACCTATTCGTGTTCAGTGTGGTGTAAACCTTATTCACCTTCTGGGTAGGAGCAGGTGGGCGATTGTTGCCTTGTCGCCAGTTGTTTTTGTACTTCTTTGAGTTGCCCTTTGGCCGATCATTATTCCCTCCCCCTTCTTCTGATCGCCTTCAGCCTTAGAAGTGTGTGTCTCCTTCATCCTGTTCGAAGAAGGACGTTTCAGGCTATTTATAGCCTCCTCCAACATAATATAGCCTTCCGCTTTATCAAAAGCTTCGGCCAAACTCTTTGGATGATGAAACATCAGCTTTTTCACCAACTTCTCTGATTTCACCAAATCTAACCCATTCTGAAATAACCCAATAGCTTGAAGATCGTTGAGGTCTGCCACCTGGCCAACTGCCCCCCTGAACCATTTCATATACATGCCCAAGGATTCGTTCAAAAACTGTCGGACTTGTGCCAAAGAACCCGTAGGCTTTCCCCTCCTTCGATTGCTCCCAAAGCGAGCATGGAATTTATCACACAGTTCGGACAACGATGAGACTGAATCGGCAGGCAAAGTTCCCATCCACTGCCTAACATCTTTTCTCAACGTTGTGACAAACGTGTGACACTTAGCCGTATCGATGAAATCATAATAATCCATCAGCCTATCAAATGCCTAGCTATGGTCGTAAGAATCCCCGGATCCGTCATAACTCTCAATGTGAGGCAACTTCTTAGTGGTATCTGCCTTCTCATTGAGAATATCTGAGGAAAAAGGAGACGCCTTCTTTCCCGGAGTATCCTTCACCTGTTGAACCTCAACTAATTGTTTCCGAAGCTCCTTTAACTCCTTAACAAGAAACTCAACACCTTCTGGTTGTGAGGAGACTTCTTTCTCTAAGTAACCTTCTTCCAATGGATCGACCTCCTCTATCGTAACCCACCGCCTTTGATGGACTTCTGGATCTACTTCGGCGTGTGGTGGCCCTATCATCACGATGAGAATATTCCCAACGATGCTCATTCCTTCTACTCTCCGGTGCATACTCCCTGGACCGGCTTCTCTGTCTGCCACCATCACGACCTTAAGAACCGACAACGAAGTGCTTTTGACACCTCGGGAGTTCTACTCCTTGATCTCCTTCGCTCCTGAGGTCGACCCCGGTATACATGCCCAAAATGCTCCGGTTCGTTCTCTTCTCGCTGTTGTATATCCTTACGCCTACTATACCTCTCGGATTGAACATAAGTGGATGCCTCGTCCTTCAGATCGCTTATCCAAGCATCTGCATCTGGCCATATCCTCCCTTTGCTTCAAAAGAACCTCCAAGGCTTTATCTCGCCTCGTCGCCATCTTTGCCAACTTCGGCACTTTTATCATCCCGACCACTTTGATGGGTTCTAAAGCGGTGAGCCTTTCTACCCGCCTTCTGGTCCCGGTCGCGACCTTTATCAAGAGCAAACAACAACCTCCTTCTAAGCCACCATGGGCTCTCGAACGAGAACCCCCTGAATCATGCTTGGAAGCCGTACTGTCATGAACACTCTTTGAGGGACCTAGATGATCCCTGACAGAGACACGTGGTAACGATGAGCTAACAGCCATCGGCTGTCCTTCCAATGTAACAGTTATACTCCTCACCATACTGTCCGACGTAGAACAAATAAAAGTTTGTGATTGAAAACTCAAGGACACTAGAACACAGCCCTCCTTCTAGCGCCAATGTTAACGCTAAGATCTTCTACCACGTCCGAATCACGTAAGACGTCCCCGATCCCCGCATAATAAACACAATCAAAACCACAAGCTTGATGTAAAGATTCGACCGTTTGGGATAGCTCAGCGTGAGAGTCAAGAGAAAGCGATCACAAGGTTAACAAATGGAGGATAAAATATCTAATGTCTAGAGAGAGATAAAATTATCAGTTACCTGTACTTAGAAGACCTCCTTTCTATGATATACCCTTAGACCCGGTTTACCGTGCCACCCACTACTGTTAGACACAGTTTCCCACTACAGGTGATTTCAACCGACTGCATGTAGGCTGCCACCTTTTCCTGCACTGTTTCTACCGCCAGCCGACTATAATCCCATCTACATTAATGCTCTGCAGACTTTCGGTCAACAGCTATCATTTTTCATCATTACCAGTCAAAGTAATAGGTAATAAATATCTAATGGATTAGTTCACTTAATTCGTCCCAAGTCTTTTAAAATCTGAACAAGATGATCCACTGACCCGGCCCAACTGGCCAAACCTAATAGAGATGACCCAAGAGAATTAATCAAATAAACAGGCCCAATCCATTCGGCCCAATAAGTAAAGTATCAGGGCCCAACATTGGCTATGGCAACCATTTGGGATGCATGGGGACATTTTTCCATCTGGAATGCTTTTGTTGTCGTGCATGTGGCTCCCCAATCATCGAGCATGAGGTAGTTTCTTCTTCTTGCGTCTTTTATTATATTCCCCTTCCTCATTCAACACACCTACATCACACCCTTAAAAATGGAGATTTTGATTGTTTGTGTGAAGGGTGTGTGTGTGTGCCTGCATCCATGCATGTGTTTTTCCTATTTTGTTAATGCAGTTATGTTAAAATAGGTAATGTTGTTCGATCTTTTTGATGTCTCTTATTGGTTTTTTCTGTTGATTCAAGTTTTCCTTGTCGGGAAGGATGCATATCACAAGTCCCGCTTTCAAAGAGTCAACTTTATCCCAATTGTGAAGTTTGCCACCAATTTGTAAGGACAAAGTGATTTTATAATCTGAACTTTTTAAGGAACTGCTATCTAGAATCTTGATATCAAAATGGACTTAGAACTTCTTCAAATTGATTCATTTGGCACGAGACGACACCTAAATAATTCATTAGTAGGAAAGTTAGGATAACTGTGTTTATAAAAAATTTTTTGTCAACAAGTGGAGTGTTGCTTACTCTTTCTGATATATTAGTATGACTATGAAAGGAATAATTTCATTTTCTGCTATTTATAAAAATAGTTCTAGTTGGTAAGGCGGGAAATGAATTTCCAAATAAATTTAGATGGGACCATAAATAATTGAGATCTTATATTGATTTTAATGTGAAATGGTAGTGATTGAGGTCATTCTTGTACTTATGTCCTACTATTTTTTTTAATTTTCTTTTTGCAGATCCCAACAAATGGAGCTGGTCTGATTGAGTATAGGTGCCACCCATTTTGGTCCCAGAAATACCGTCCTTCACATGAGCATGACAACACAGCTCCCTGTTGTAGTTGTGAACGTTTAGAGGTATAAATTTGACTCTAAAATTCGATATTTATAGCTTTGGTGTGGTTCTGTTGGAGCTTATTACAAAGCGCAGGGCAATTGACAACACTAAGAAGCCAGGAGAGCAGAACTTGGTTTTTTGGGTGGGTTATTCGTGATCATTATCTTAAATTTTTGATTACTAGATCTTCATTTGAAAAATATTGACTGCAATAATAGGGACTCCAAAAGAAATCTCTTCTTGAATTAAATTTTCTATATTCTAAGCAGCAGTTTCCCTCTTTCACCTCTTATACCCGTGAATTTTCTAAAAGGCATCTGCTATGATCTTATTAATGTTTTGAGAATTTAGTTGTACTAAAAGCCCGCCAAGTATGTCTTCTCTTGATTGCTAAATTAAATTATGACAAGTTTAGCTACATATCTTTTTTTTATATTTTATTTTATTTAATGCTAGTTAAATAAATTTAGTAAGTAGAAGAAGTTGTCCTGGCTTGCTATTTTGGGAGTAGAGAATGTCCTATTAAGTGAGTATACATCTTAAAGTAATAATTTTAGATTTTGAAGTCCAATCCTTGCCGTGACTGCCGTCAGTTTCCAGAAAGATAAAAAAATTATTTTTTCTAAATAAATACGAAACAGTGGGGACATCCTTTGCAACTCTATACAATTTTTTGTAAAGAAACCCCAACCTAACACAGTTAGAATTACATTTCAGATTGTAAGTCTAATTCAAATGTTTAGAAATTTAAATATGTTTAATAAAGACATCCTTCAAATTATGAGTAATTAGAGAAATATAGACTTCAAGAAATTCAATAACATATCATCATTTGTAGTGTCGTATTATTAATTGCGCTTTGCTTTCACGATACCTATAATCTCTCCGAGTGGGTCCTTTGATAAAATTCTTCTTTGTCCAGTTGATCCACATGGTTTTTATGGTTACAGTTATACTTATTGATTCTTGCTTGTGCTTAACATTCAGTTTCTAATATCATATAGTCGCATTGAAGGTTCTTTTTCTATTTGGATTTGTAGCAAAAGATATTGTGATTGCCTATTTATCTTTTTCTGCTTATGAGCATTACAGTGTACATTAGTACCACGCAGCAACTCTATTGCCTTTGTGTATTGATTTTGGCATTAAGTGTCTCTGGTGACCTATTTGCTTCATTTTCCTGACTTGCTATTATTTTTAAATATGTACAGGAAGACTGCTTTTACAACCTGCCTTACAATACTGGGTATCAAATTTTTCGTGCTACGTTTACTGAAGATAAGGGACGAAATTATGAAGTGTACTATCTCTATATATGTAGATATATACTTTGATTGAAGAATTGTGGTAGCTTTAGATGGTTAATTGTAAAGATAATGAATGATTATGTAGTGGATGATTTTATTAAGTTGATAATATTTTAATTTTTTGTATTTTTGCCATTATTTACTATGGGGACATTGAGCCAGCCAGGTACATAAAAAGAATGTCAAATTTTGATTTGACAACAATATAATTCGTTATCAAAGCATTGAATAAGTTTTAATATAGCAACAATTTTTTATACATTTAGCAATAAATTTTTGTTGTTAATGACATTAAAAATATAATATTTGGCAACGAAAAATTAACCTAATAATAACGGAGAGGATATTGTTGTTAATACTAAAATAAAAGGCAATATTTTTATCGCTGCAAATCATATCAACATTCGCTGCATATATAAAAAATGGCAACATATAATGTCGCTATTAATCGATTTACTTTCGTTGTTATTGAAAAATAACCAAATGACAAACATTTTCGCTGTCGATTTAGCATAATGTCGCTGCCAAATAATATAATCAAGAATCGAAAATCGCTAAGCAAAAAAGTTTACATTCCGCAACGAAAGCAAGCTTAGGCAACAATTTTTATAATTTACAGCAACGAAAAATTTCGTTGTAAAATGGTGTCAATTGCAACGAAAATGCATGGTCGTTGCAAAAAAAAGAGTTCATTTCATTGCCAATTAGCAAGCTTTTGCAACGAAATGGGGTTTTTAGCAACGTAATTTTAATTATTCTGCAATAATACATTTTGTTGCTAAAGGATCGATGTCTCTGTATGAAAGCCAAATTTCGCTGTAAAATGTATTACTTTTGGCAACGAAAAAAATACGTTCGTTGCGGAACAATTAGTAAAACTCATTGCGAAACGAAAGACGCAACGACAGTAAAGTCGTTGCCAAAAACCTTTAGCAACGAAATTTGGCACCTTTAGCAACGAAAATCGGTTGTTGCTGAAGCCCCATTTTTTTGTAGTGTCCTTATCCTCCACAGTCCGATGGAGTCGCGGAAAGAAAAAATAGAACACTTAAAGATATAATGAATGTTATGTTAATTAGTTCTGGTTTACCATCTAATATGTGGGGGGGGGGGGGGAGTTTGTCTTTCTGCAAAATATATTTTAAATAGAGTTCCACATAAAAAGATAGACTCTACACCATATCAATTATGGAAGAAACATGCACCTAATTTGGGATATCTTAAAGTGTGGGGGTGTCTAGCTAAAGTAGCTATTCTAGAATTTAAAAGGAATAAAATTGGACCTAAAACAATGGATTATATTTTTATTGGATATGCTTCTAATAGTGCTGCTTATAGGTTTTTGGTAATTAAAGATGAGACTAATAATTATCAAAATAATTATATTTTGGAAACTAAGGATACAAAATTTTTTGAAAATATATTTTTGATGAAAATAAGAGATGTGGGCATTCCATTTTCAAATGAAAATCTCAAAAGGAAAGATAAAGAACATGAACTTGCATCTACTAGAAGTAAAAGGCAACGTTTTGAGAAAAATTTTGACTCAGATTTTATAACTACTTTTATAACTGAAGATGACCCTAAAACTTATGAAGAACTAATGAAAGCAATTGATGCAACCTTTTGGAAAAATGTTATTAATAGTGAACTAGATTCCATTATGTCTAATCATACATGGAAACTAGTTAATTTGCTTAGAGGATGTAAACCTATTGGATGTAAATGGGTGTTTAAAAAAAAGTTAAAAGTTGATAGGTCTATTGATAAATTTAAGGCAATACTTGTGGCTAAAGGGTTTACTCAAAAGGAAGGGTTTTGCTATTTTGACACTTACTCACCAGTGACTAAAATGACAACCATAAGAATTTTAATTGCTTTGACATCTATTCATAAATTAATAATCCACCAGATGGACGTTAAAATTGCCTTTTTGAATGAAGAGTTAAATGAAAAAAATATATATGTGCCAACCTGAAGGGTTTGTAGTTCCAGGAGAAGAAAAAAAATGGGTAGACATGTAAAATCCTTGTATGATTTGAAACAAGTACCAAAATAATGGAATGACAAATTTAATAAAACTCTCTTGTGTAATGATTTTGTGACAAAGGAATCTGATAGTTGTGTCTATAGTAGATTCAATGGAAATTATGGTGTGATTATTTGTTTATATATGGATGATTTGTTAATATTTGGTACTGATGAGAAAGTTGTGAAAACTACTAAAGATTTTTTATCTTCTAAATTTGATATGAAATATTTAGGATAAGCCAATTTGATTCTTAACATGAAAATAAATAAACATGCAAATGATTTGGTTTTATCATAGTCTCATTATGTGGTAAATATTGTTAAGAAATTTAATTTCTTTAATGAAGAACCATTAGGGACACTTATGACTCTAGTGTGCATTTATAGAAAAGTAAAGAGAATGGTATTTCACAAATTGAATATGCTAGAATCATTGGTAGTGTAATATATTTAATGAACTATACTCGACCTGATATTACATATGCCATTAGCAGATTTAACAGATATACACATAATCCTTCGCAAAATCATTAGAACGCATTGTCACGACTAATGAGGTATTTAAAAGGAACAGTTAATGTAGGTGTACATTTTATTGGTCATCATAATGTTTTAGAAAGATATTGTGATGTTGATTGGGTATCTGATAATGATGAGATAAAGTTCACTAGTGGTTATGTGTTTACTTTAGGTGGAGAGTTGTTTCTTAAAAATCTGCTAAGCAAACTTATATTGCTAGATCTACTAAGGAATTTGAATTTATTGCATTAGATTGGCAGGTACAGAAGAAGAGTGGATAAGGAATTTATTGGCATATATACCGTTGTTGTCTAACCCAATTCCTTCTATTTCCCTGCTTTGTGATTCTCAAACAGTTATTGGCAAGGCAATAAACCATGTTTATAATTGGATACATAGAAATATTCGTTTGAGACATAATATTGTACGAGGATTGATCAATAATGGTGTTATTTCCATGGAATATTTTATTAGGTCTGAAAAGAACCTAGCGGATCGGCTCATAAAGGGATTGACTAAAAATGTTGTCCAAGAAGCATCCAAAGGGATGAGACTATTGCCAACATCTTGATTAAGTAATACATGATAGAAACTCAACCCATGTGATTAGAGATCCCATAAATTGGGTTCAATGGGTATCAACAAGTTACAAAATTATTTAATTATAGCACTAAAATTATTTATGTATTTCCCTATGTGTATGTGGTGCTTACTGGGAAGCATTTAGATTCTTAATGAAACTCATAGCACTAAAGGGTGGTGTATGTCATTTTACACTTGATAGGTTCACCTATATAAACGTGGAGGTGTAGGCCGCTTCTTATGAGAGTCTTTGGCAAACTCTCTAAAGCCTTTATGAAAATCTGGGATATGGCGCATGGCCTAGAATGCGCCCAATCACAAACTTTTGTAGATTTAGGATTTTTTGGTATGTGTGCGTGCAAGTTCAATTATTTGTATCACAGATAATGGGTTCAAGAATATAGTTCACTTATAATCTACAATCATGAGTTTGTTCCACCAAGTGTCGATTCAAACCCAGAATGTACGTATCGACGTTATGTATCTAAAATCCATTGCACTTCTTACTTTCTTTTAGTATTTCTCTCTTTGATAATTTGGAAACATGTGGAGGATTGTTGGTTGTGCTTCAAAATTTTTAGTTTTGATAAAGTCCCACATTGTCTATTTCAAAAACATTGTTTGTGTAGTAAATTATAGTGTTGGGCATATTAATATGATTAAGGAAAAAGGAACGGACTCGATGGCTAAAGAATTGGGCTGGGTCAAACTTGGATCTTAGACTTCTGGTCAGAAAACCTTAATAGCCCACTATTTGCTAAAATCCCTAACATGTTTTTTTTACTTAAGCCGCAAACCCAGCCCAATATTCAGAACGGTTCCTTCATCTCGTTCACCACATTCTCCAATGTTAATCTCCATTAACGTCTATTTCTCTCCAACGTTCAACACTAATATTCATATATGGGTAAATTACATATTCTATTACATTTTTGAAAATAATTACAACAATAATGTACTCAAAAATCTTTACACAACTAACTAATACACTTCCATATTTATTTACAATACTAGTGCAATTAGGATTCCTTAATTTAGGGAATTAGTATTCAATTAGAATTCCTTAATTTAGGAATTAGTTATACACATGACTTCTTCTCTCTCTCCTCATCTATAACAATTGCATTTAGTCATCACCCTTCTTCTTTATTCAACGTATTCTTTCTATATATATATATATATTTTGGGCAACAAAGGTCTCAGATTCTCTAAAGTGGCTTGTGTTTTCTCAACCACTTGGTATTTCTCTCTGCATGTAATCGCGCTTTTCTATCAAATTCAAGTCAAGAACAACAAGATTCTTCCTCAATACTACTCTTGTCTTCTTATCGAAGATGTAACGACCCCAAAATAGGTCCATTCCATCCAACCCATTTTGAGTCGCCAAATATATAAGACGAAAAACAACTACAACTTTATTACAACAACTGTCGTCGCAAAATACAACAACACATATATTTGTGAGTTTGATACAAATATATACCAACTCAGAAGACGTCACAATGACACCTTACATAAAGGTATAGTCAAAAATTATTTTAGAAATTAGAATCTTTGGGAAGTGCTCAAGAAACCTTCGTATACTGGGAGGCCATGCTTTTAGGTTATGGTAGATATCATATGGCCACGTAAGTATCCTTGGTCAATCTAATAGACCCCAAAGAAAAACGAGAAGATTACTATCATATTCTTCCCAATGGTGAGTCTTCTTCTTGACATATCATTATCTCCACTTGTCTCTATTTGGGTATTATACTCCAAACAAACACCAAGATTATATAGTAGTGCTTGTAAATATACTCAAAGAAGTGGATGAGCACAACCATGTCTTATGATAACACGAGTTTGTATGTCATTAGACATCTTGTATGATAGTGACAAAACACCCCTTCCAAAGTCAGGTTCGCCACACCCTATTTAATTCACCAAAATAACTATTAAATGATGTATAAAATACAACACACTAAAGTCCTCAATAAAATTATTTCCATACTCTTTGTGGAGAACCTCAACAACTATAGACCACCGCTCTATTCCCTTGTTATCCCCGCCAACCCAAATGCCTACACTTTTATTACCCGAAAGGAATTGTGAAACAAAAGGGTGAGCACAACTAGCTCAAGAAAGAATATTATAACTAAAGATACATAAATTATCAATAGTCTTCATCAATAATAAATCAAAGATTTAGAACATACGGTAGATGAGAAAACTTTTCAACCATAGTTGCAAATGAACGAGCAATCCATTAAAAGAGTCAAATAGACTATAAAGTCTATTGTCTTCTCCACGCTTAAAAGTCCACCAACAATATTTTATCCTCAGTAACATCAATCAACAGCCTCCTTTCCACAATCATATGAATAACTCATAATCATAATTGTGATTCTAAATTCTCTTCTCATCCAGTGACGAAGATAATTTTTATCACATGTCTTTACCTCAAACATCAAATATCATGGTTATACCAAATCACGCCTCGCTCATAATCATACTAATAAATTCATCTTTGCACCACGGGCCAAAGATATTCATCAACAGCTCATCTTTACACTACAAAGCTAAAGATATTCAACAACAGTCATCTTTGCATTACATGAGCCAAAGATATTCATCAATAATTCATCTTTGCACTACAAAGCAAAGATATTTAATAACAGTCATCTTTGCATTACGAGCAAAAGATATTCATCAATAATTCATCTTTGCACTACAAAGCCAGATATTCATCAACAAGTCATCTTTGCACTACGAGCCAAAGATATTCATCAATAATTCATCTTCAGCACTACGTGCTAAGATATTCATCAACAAGTCATCTTTGCACCACGAGCCAAAGATATTAATATATCAAAGAAATACATAATCATTTCGTAAGTTATATAACAATAATTATAACCATGTTGATCAATTCACCTTTGCACTTAAGCCAAAAATATTCAATTATAAATTCAATGGTCATGATCATACCACCAACAATTCAACTTTTGCACTACTTGTCCAAAGAGAACCTATAGTCACGATCATACCAATAATCTACTCATCTTTACACTCAAGTCAAAGAGAAATATCATCATTAGGGTTATAAGAATGTTATATAAAAATAATATAATCAAAACATATAGATTTAATCTCAAGAGTAAGATTCATAAATCAATGATCTCATAACACCTTAATCAAAATGTTATAAATCACTTAATAATCTCATAATCTAATATTATTAATACTACCACAATATTTTAATCATTTCTTAAACTTATAAACAATTTATTTAAATTGTTTACACTTTTACTAATAAATGCATTTAATCATCTTAAAATGCCAAACTAATAAGATTTCATCACCAATATCCAAAATCCTCATCAAAAATCAAGATATACCTCATATAGGATTCTTAAGCCATAAAATCCTATTTTCCAATTTTCTTACTCCACATAACATATTTAATTCATTTAATCATAACTAGAACATTTTCATGAAAAATACCAAATCAGTTCCAAAATATTTATTTTCTGGGATTTAGAAGAATATAGTCCCATATTGAATATATATTTTTCTCAGAATTGTTAAAATTCATTTACTATTTTTCACATGGCCAAAACCACCGAATATTTAAATATTTATCATAAATTGTACTTTTGTCCAAAAATTCTGAAATTTACACGGTATACTGATATTATATAGATGTACTCCCAATAAAAATTTCATCAATTTTGGAGTTAATCACAAGGAGTTATAAATAGTTACTTTTAAAATAGTCTTTTCTCATAAAATCCATAACTCCTAATCTATACATCCAAAAATCGCCATTTTGGACACACTCTACAAAACTCATCAAAATATCATTTCAAATTTTTCAGAATTTTTGAAGGTTCAGAAAATTTCGAAACTAAAACATAATAACCCTTAAAATCCCTTTACTATCCCTTACCTCAAAAGAGCAAAGATTTCCGACCGAATAATGTCAAACAAACTTGCACCGTATATAGCAATACTCAAAGTATACCCAAAATACTCACAAGAATACGCCGATAATATAGAGAGAAAACTTCAGCTTCGTCATGTGATTTTCAATTCTAACCTAAGACCCTATTTATAGAAAATACTTGTAACACCAAAGCGTAAAATTTAATAAAATATTAATATATATTATTTTTATTCCAAAGCACACTTATTTTGCTTCAAAACCTCAGCCACCAAACAGCCCACCTCACAAGACTTGCACAAAAAACGCTTTTTGTTATTTAAATTATTTTAAACTTCCAAAATCAATTATTTCAGAGCTTCGTAACTTCAATAATTCATAATAAATAGCTCTTTTATCAAAAATTCGAATCTCGCGTGTGTTTATAGGAAATGCAATTCTCTACAACTTTGCGTAAGAAAGTTTTTCCAAATTCCAAATGTAAATTGACCGAAATCCACAAACGGATAATTTTACGTACTATAATCAAATTTCAAATAAGAAATGGGGTCCACCGACATGTTTAACATGTTTTAAACATTTATTGTAACAAAATATTCTTTCTCCTCATATACTTATATATTCCACATTCAATCGTAAAAATATCACTATTATTATATTATTAAAATAATATATTTAAATAAATTATTTTATCGTAAAAGATAAAATATTAATTTTCAACAATTGTCACTTTAAAAAATTTTCTCCATCTATATCCACATAAAATAAATATTTTTCTCATCATAAAATCAATAATTAATTATTCACAAATAATATTACATAATCACAATATTAACAACCGTGCGCTCCTCAGAAAGAGGGGCTTTCCAATAAGAATTTCTCTTTATCAAGCCGCAATTAGGTGACCAAACCTCTCCTTAGATGTAACTTTCTAGGCATTGCCAATAATGTTATCCAATAATATTATTCAGATAATATGAATTATTACTCCGATAATGGAAAATATCTTTGTCTTGTGACAATTATCAAAACAACAATAATATAAAATATCAACGTAGCAATTATTGAATCAATAAAATAAAATATTGAACAAAGAATTATCGTAACAATTATCGAGTAATGCCTTCTTCACGAAAAAAAAAATTATCATGCTTCATGAATAGTACTCGTGAATAGTAACTCGTGAATAAGAACTCGCATGAATAAGACTCGTGAATAAGAACTCGTGAATAATAAGAACTTCATGAATAGTAATTAAAAAAAATTGAATACTTTTATTTCATAAAATTCGGTCTTACAATATCCCTCCTTATGAAATTTCGTCCCCGAAATTTACGTACTCGTATTTCAAAGAGTTGAGAATACCTTGTTTTTATTTCAGATTCTATCTCCCCATAAATCACGATTTCTCCATTGTTCATCTCCGTATTTCGGATATCATTCTAGAATACACGACTTTCAAAACAAGGGTTAATTTAACAAATTAATATATCACATAATATCCCGATATTATGACCGACCAACAAATAAGCTTAGGTAGACACACTCAATGAAGGATTTACTCATCTCTCCTCCTAGTTCTAATCCCGATCTCCGCCAGAGATCATATCCCTAAACTTTGATACCAAATGTAACTCGACACCAACTTATGTCAAGACTTCACATTGATACTATCACGGCCACACCGCAGAATCGGCGCCCCCTACGAGAGAGTCCGGCTTCGCATCCCCATCAATAGAAGTCACCAAATAGAGGCTCGGGGCTCTTTACTTATAGCTCGATAATTAAATGTAACGACCCCAAAATAGGTCCATTCCATCCAACCCATTCTTGAGTCGCCAAATATATGGTACGAAAAACAACTACAACTTTATTACAACAATTGTCGTGCAAAATACAACAACACATATGCTTGAGTGAGTTTATACCATACAAATATATACACATAAAGGTATAGTCAAAAATTATTTTAGAAATTAGAATCTTTGGGAAGTGCTCAAGAAACCTTCGTATACGGGAGGCCATGCTTTTAGGTTATGGTAGATATCATATGGCCACGTAATTATCCTTGGTCAATCTAAATAGACCTCAAAGAAAAACGAGAAGATTACTATCATATTCTTCCCAATGGTGAGTCTTCTCTCGACATATCATTATCTCCACTGCCTCTATTCGGGTATTATACTCCAAACAAACACCAAGATTATATAGTAGTGCTTGTAAATATACTCAAAGAAGTGGATGAGCACAACCATGTCTTATGATAACACGAAGTTTGTATGTCATTAGACATCTTGTATGATAAAGACAAAACACCCTTCCAAAGTCAAGGTTCGCCTCACCCTATTTAATTCACCAAAAATAACTATTAAATGATGTATAAAATACAACACACTAAAGTCCTCAATAAAATTATTTCCATACTCTTTGTGGAGAACCTCAACAACTATAGACCACCGCTCTATTCCCTTGTTATCCCCGGGCCAACCCAAATACACTTTTATTACCCCGAAGGAATTGTGAAACAAAAGGGTGAGCACAACTAGCTCAAGAAAGAATATTATAACTAAAGATACATAAATTATCAATAGTCTTCATCAATAATAAATCAAAGATTTAGAACATATGGTAGATGAGAAAACTTTTCAACCATAGTTGCAAAATTTAACGAAAGCAATCCATTAAAGAGTCAAATAGACTATAAAGTCTATTGTCTTCCCACGTTAAAAGTCCACCAACAATATTTTATCCCCAGAACATCAATCAACAGCCCTTTCCACAATCATATGAATAACTCATAATCATAATTGTGATTCTAAATTCCTCTTCTCATCCAGACGTAAGATAATTTTTATCACATGTCTTTACCTCAAACATCAAATATCATGGTTATACCAAATCACAGCCTCCTGCTCATAATCATACTAATAAATTCATCTTTGCACCACGGCCAAAGATATTCATCAACAGCCATCTTTACACTACAAAGCAAAGATATTCAATAACAGTCATCTTTGCAGACACGAGCCAAAGATATTCATCAATAATTCATCTTTGCACTACAAAGCAAAGATATTTAACAACAGTCATCTTTGCATTACGAGCAAAAGATATTCATCAATAATTCATCTTTGCACTACAAAAGCTAAGATATTCATCAACAAGTCATCTTTGCACTACGAGCCAAAGATATTCATCAATAATTCATCTTTTGCACTACACAAAAGCTAAGATATTCATCAACAAGTCATCTTTGCACTACGAGCCAAAGATATTAATATATCAAAGAAATACATAATCATTTCGTAAGTTATATAACAATAATTATAACCATGTTGATCAATTCACCTTTGCACTTAAGCTAAAAAATATTCAATTAGAAATTCAATGGTCACATCATACCAATCGACAATTCAACTTTTGCACCATCGCCAAAGAGAACCTATAGTCACGATCATACCAATAATCTACTCATCTTTACACTCAAGTCAAAGAGAAATATCATCATTAGTGTTATAAGAATGTTATATAAAAATAATATAATCAAAACATATAGATTTAATCTCAAGAGTAAGATTCATAAATCAATGATCTCATAACACCTTAATCAAAATGTTATAAATCACTTAATAATCTCATAATCTAATATTATTAATACTACCACAATATTTTAATCATTTCTTAAACTTATAAACAATTTATTTAAATTGTTTACACTTTACTAATAAATGCATTTAATCATCTTAAAATGCCAAACTAATAAGATTTCATCACCAATATCCAAAATCCTCATCAAAATCAGATATACCTATATATAGGATTCTTAAGCCATAAAATCCTATTTTCCAATTTTCTTACTCCACATAACATATTTAATTCATTTAATCATAACTAGAACATTTTCATGAAAAATACCAAATCAGTTCCAAAAATATTTATTTTCTGGGATTTAGAAGAATATAGTCCCATATTGAATATATATTTTTCTCAGAATTTTTAAAATTCATTTACTATTTTTCACATGGCCAAAACCACCGAATATTTAAATATTTATCATAAATTGTACTTTTGTCCAAAAATTCTGAAATTTACACGGTATACTGATATTATATAGATGTACTCCCAATAAAAATTTCATCAATTTTGGAGTTAATCACAAGGAGTTATAAATAGTTACTTTTAAAATAGTCTTTTCTCATAAAATCCATAACTCCTAATCTATACATCCAAAAATCGCCATTTTTGGACACACTCTACAAAACTCATCAAAATATCATTTCAAATTTTTTCAGAATTTTTGAAGGTTCAGAAAAATTTCGAAACTAAAAACATAATAACCCTTAAAATCCCTTACTATCCCTTACCTCAAAAGAGCAGTACTTCTGACTGGAATAATGCTGAACAAACTTGCACCGTATAGCAATACTCAAAGTATACCCAAAACACTCACAAGAATACGCTCGATAATATAGAGAGAGAAAACTTCAGTTTCTGGTGTGATTTTCAATTCTAACCTAAAGCACCCTATTTATAGAAAATACTTAGAACACCAAAGCAGTAAAATTTAATAAAATATTAATATATATTATTTTTTATTCCAAAGCACACTTATTTTGCTTCAAAACCTCAGCCACCAAAACAGCCCACCTCACAAGACTTGCACAAAAAACGTTTTTGTTATTTAAATTATTTTAAACTTCCAAAATCAATTATTTCGTAGCTTCGTAACTTCAATAATTCATAATAAATAGCTCTTTTATCAAAAAATTCGAATCTCATGCGTGTTTTTATAGGAAATGCAATTCTCTACAACTTTACGTAAGAAAGTTTTTCCAAATTCCAAATGTAAATTGACCAAATCCATAAACTGACGATTTTACGATACCTATAATCAAATTTCACCAAGAAATGGGGTCCAATCGACATGTTTAACATGTTTTAAACATTTATTGTAACAAAATATTCTTCCTCCTCATATACTTATATATTCCACATTCACTCGTAAAAATATCACCATTATTATATTATTAAAATAATATATTTAAATGAATTATTTTATCGTAAAAAGATAAAATATTAATTTTCAACAATTGTCACTTTAAAAAATTTTCTCCATCTATATCCACATAAAATAAATATTTTTCTCATCATAAAATCAATAATTAATTATTCACAAATAATATTACATAATCACAATATTAACAACCAAAAGCGCCTCCTGGAGAGAGGGGGCTTTCCAATAAGAATTTCTCCTCATCAACTGCCAAGTAATTAGGTGACCAAACCTCTCATTAGATGTAACTTTCTAGGCATCGCTAATAATGTTATCCAATAATATTATTCGGATAATATGAATTATTATCCGATAATGGAAAATATCATCACGTGACAATTATCAAACAACAATAATATAAAATATCAACGTAGCAATTATTGAATCAATAAAATAAAATATCGAATTCTGTAATTATCAGATCAATTATTAGGTAATGCCTTCTTTAAAAAAAAATTTATCATGCTTCATGAATAGTACTCGTGAATAAGAACTCGTGAATAAGAACTCATGAATAGTAACTCGTGAATAATAACTCATGAATAAAACTCGTGAATAGTAACTCGTGAATAAGAACTCATGAATAGTAATTAAAAAAAATTGAATACTTTTATTTCATAAAATTCGGGTCTTACGTAAGAGTTCTTCCAGAAAAGCAACTAAAGCACTAAAAGTCCACGAAGGAGATGACATCCACTTCCGGATATGAAGGCAATGGAGGTTAAAGCGAAAAAGAGACAACAAGATTACGGATATGAAGAACTAGGGTTCCGACGAGTAAGAAGGCGGTGGTTAGAGGCAATAAGCGGGATGGCGGATAGATTTGGCTTAATCTAATCATGCATGGGTTAACGCCATCTTCCTCCCTCCTCCACCATTAACGCCTTCTCCTCCGCCTCCTCCACCATTAACGCCATCCTCTCACCATTAACCTGCATAAAAGACCCCGATTTTATCAATAAAGATTTAAATTTTGTCGAAATAATTTTTAATATTATGGTGTGAATTTAAGATAATATTATAGTCAGGGTAGTATTTATAAATTTTGCAAAGTATGCAAGTTGTTATAAAATATTCGCTTGGCTCTGGGAATATTCTTTTTGTTTGGGAATATTCGTATTTACTACAATCATCAGTGGACCCCATTAACGGAAGTATTGTCGTAGTTAGAAAAACGACAAAATTATCTTTCTATAAAAATAATCTACAGAGGTGTTACCGTTAAAACCGCTGAACTACCCTAGAAAAAAAGTACAAAGAATACGCCAGAGTATAATAAGAGCACACGATATCGATTATCGATGCTTACGTGAGAAGTCACTCACCTATGCTCAATTATCACTATAAGAATTGCCGATCATATCTCTTATATTATCGATTCAATTATCACACAAGATCATCTCGTATAATATGTTATAAGATTAAATCAATAATCGAGACGACAAGTTATAAATGATTAATAATTGTTGAAAGATTAAATATGTGTTGATTAAAAATAAAATGATTTGTGGTAATATTTATTCAATCCTCGATGTATATAAAGAGTCTCATATGAGACATTTGTGGTAAGTTTGATTATTTTATGGGGGCCCATATGTCATCATCTAAGAGTCTCTTCACTAATAGTAATTACCTTCACAATAGTAATTACCTTCAATAGTAATTACCTTCATTACTTCAATAATAGTAATTACCTTCGCCAATAGTAATTACCTTCGCCAATAGTAATTACCTTCACAATAGTAATTACCTTCACAAATAGTAATTACCTTCACAATAGTAATTACCTTTACATGAATAGTAATTACCTTCACAATAGTAATTACTTTTACCAAACGCCAAACCACTTGTCGCTTCACATTACAAAGGCCGAACCACTTGTCGCTTTCACATTACAAAGGCCGAACCACTTGTCGCTTCACATTACAAAGGCCGAACCACTTGTCGCTTTTTACAAAGGCAAACCACTTTTCTTTTCACATCACCACCGCTGCCACTCGCTTTTCACACGGCAAAAGCTAAGCTAGAAATCTTCTATAAATAGAGGCCTAGTGCTTCATTATTTTTCACGAATTCACCAAACTCTAGAGAGAGAAACTATAGAGAGAAAGAAGAAGAAAAGTATTCTCGCTACTTCACCTCGCCAATATTCAGCTTTTTCTAAGGTAGGGAATATTATTTGTTGTACCTGTAAGGGGTGTTATTCTTTCTTATTCATGAAGAGAACTGCTGTTATTCCATCGCTTATTATTCTCGCTGAATAACCTCGTATAATGTGGTTTACCCTATACTTGGTGACATTCTTCTATTATTCTATAACATCCTGGTCTTCTTTTTATACCCCGGTTCCGCTTTTTTCTATTATTATTCAGATGAACATCCTCGCTCTATACTTTTTTTACACCGACCGTTCCGCTTTTTTTATTATTCGCTGAACATCCTCGCTCGTGTTTTTACACCGACCGGTTCCGCTTTTTTATCATTCTTATTCGCTGAATATCCTATCTCGTGTTTTACACCGGATCCGGTTCCATCTTTATTATTCTCGTTGAACATCCTCGCTTGCGTGAATTTCACCGACCGTTCCGTTATTATTATTCTCGCTGAATAACCTGCCTATGCGCGGCACCGCATGCACGGTGATTTCTTTTGTTATTCCATTCTTTATTATACCCAAATGGTTAAAACTTTGACTTCTATACTCCATGAAATTAGTAGAATATCCTCGATATTTGCGCTTTTCATCCAAAGATCTTTCATGGAAATATTCTTCCGATCATTCTTGAATTTTACTCTACAAAACAAAGATTATTTTGACAATTTGACGTTAATAATTCCCGGATAAAATAATTTTTGAACTTGTTTTATCAATTATTATGTCATTGTCATCATCCTCATGTTATATTATGTTATCTTCTACCACGCAGTATAGATGAACTTAGTATGATTATGACCAGGATCATTCTAAGATAATCACGGCTTGTTATAAATGATGTGATAAAAGTCCTCAAAGGGCTCGTGAATGCAAATTGATGGATAGTTTTTGGTATGATTATGACCAGTGGGTGATTCTAAGATAGTCACGACCATCGATAATTTGATGAATATCCTCGTCAGAAAAGTGTAAGTGATTCGATGATGTGGATTATTTATTAAAGTCGAGTCTCAAATTATAACAAAGATGAAAAACCTTTAAAACCTAAAAGATAGTAGACTTTATTCTCTACTCACTTTTTTAATGGATCGCTTATTCCGCCGCAGCTTAAACTTGTTGTCTATTGTATTTTATCGCTTAACACCGTCAAGGCTAATGATAAATTATTCTCGCATTATCTTAGTCATAATATTTCATCGGGCTAGTTGAGCTCACCCTTTCTTTCACCGTTTTCTTCGTGAAATGAGAACATAGCCGGGACGAGCCTGGGAACTGAGTAATGGTCCGTAGGATAAGATTAGTAGTCCCTCACTATTCTCGTGAAATAAAGTGTGATAATAGTAGTAATGAGGACTCCTTTCGAGTTTGTATAATATCTAGTAGACAATATTTGTATTCAAACTCACGCTTATGTCGATTGTACACCTACGCTTATATTAGTAAGTCAGATTTGAATTTATGTACCATGTAAGTGGCGACCCAAGACGGGGACGATACCTAATTTTGGGGGCGCCACAACAGTATCGTAGCTTAGGATACGATCCTGCTAAGATGCGAGATAAGAACTAGAGGGGAGAGACGGGAATTCTTCGCTAGTATGACCTACCTAAGTTTATTTGTTATTTAATTGGCTCACGTAGTATAGGGATAATATTTGATATATTAATTAACCCTTTTGCTTCACAATTCCTTTCGTGTAATAAGAGTGTAGCTAGGTCGAGCTGGGGTAACAAAGGAATAGAATCTATGGTCATCATTTAGTAGTTATATTTGGTGAATCAACTAGGTGAGGCGAACCCAACGCTGAAGAAGAGTGTTTTGCCACTATCATACAAGATGTCTAATGACATACAACCTCGTGTCATCATAAGATGTGGTCAGGCTCATCCACTTGCCGAGTATATTTACGAGCACTACCTATATGATCTTGGTGTTTGTTTGAAGTATAATTTCAATTTGAGACAAAGGGAGATAATGATAAATCAAGAGAAGACTCACCATCGGGAAGAATATGATAGAATCTTCTCATTTTTCTTTGGGGTCTATTGGGTAAACCAAGGATAA
Organism: Panax quinquefolius; assembly: GCA_020205615.1. Classification (NCBI taxonomy): domain Eukaryota; kingdom Viridiplantae; phylum Streptophyta; class Magnoliopsida; order Apiales; family Araliaceae; genus Panax; species Panax quinquefolius. Next base: position 87,960,256 of record CM035173.1, read on the forward strand.
TTTCGCGGGCATATGATATCTATCATAACCTGAAGCATGGCCTCCCATGTACGGTTGTTTCTTTGAGCACTTCCCAAAGATTCTAATTTCTAAAACAGCTTTTTGACTATACATTTATGTAAGGTGTCATCATTGACGCATATCCAAAGTTGGGATGAAAGTCACAATTGGTATCAATGTAACGTATATCCAAGTCTTGGATAAGAGTAGTAGCTTTGAATGATATTTCTATCATTAATAAATTTTCTTGACGATTCTTGAAGATTTCCTAGCCTACCCTAGAGCGTGAAATCGAATTTTGTATCGACCCCAAAGATAAAACCCATTTCTTAAACCCTCAAATATTTCTTCAACTAAAAGGATCAGCTTTACGTGGATTATGATGAAAGTCATAATAAAAGTATAGAACTGATGAAAATCATGGGTATATGAAGTATTAGTAAGTTTTAAGATGAGTTATGTTGGTTAGTATGTGAAAACATGAAAGTTTCTTAGAAATCACAAAGAGTTGAAAATCGATTTTGGTGAAAAACGAATATGAAATTCAATCGACCATATCTCCTATTATATTTTGAATTTTTGAGTGTGGTCAAGTCCTAGAGTTAGATCTATGAGTTACCTAACTAATCCAAGTGGAATTACTGGAAAAGGTGTTGTAGATTTTGTGTGGACTGATTTTAGCAAAGGAGTGCAAAGCTGCAAAAACCAAAAAAGTCACTGCCATGATTTTAGAGGGCTGTTTCGGCCACTTAAATTATGAGAAAAATTCTGGCCTTTTGGGACATGAAGGTATATGGTATAAAGTACCTCCTGTCCAAAAATGAGCTCATTCTCGACTTAAAATGAGCAAGTTATGACTATTTCAATATTTAGGTTTTTCCGATTTAAAAACGCTATAACCTGAGTTCTATAACTCCGATGACCATGAAATTTAAACTGAAGCTCACGTTAACATGTGTAAGGTCCTGCCAAGATTTGGGAATTTTTGGAGTTAAACTTGAGGTAGCTAATTTCTTAAGGAATTAATTAGAAATTGATTTTTGAAAAATAGTAAATGAATTTTAAAATTTCAGAAAAATATATTTTCATTATGGGACTATATTATGCTAAATCCCAGAAAAGAAATATTTTTGGGACTGATTTGGTATTTTTCATGAAAATAGTTTAGTTACTTAATATATGAGTTAAATATGTTATGTGAAGTAACAAAGTTGAAAATAGGATTTTATGGCTAGAGAATCCTATATAGAGTATATGCATATTTTTTTGATGAGGATTTGATAATCGGTGATGATATCTTATGAGTATGGCATTTTTGAATGATTAAATGCATTATATGGTAAAGCGTAAACAATCGAGATAAATTGTTTATAAATTTAAGAAGTGATTAAAATATTGTTATAATATTAATGATATTAGATTATGAGATTATTAAGTGATTGATAACATGGGGATATTCTCAATCCTCGGATAAATTATATTATAAATGTTTAATATTTATCCTTTATCTCATTCGATTGATTCTTTATATCATTATCCTCATGCTTATATTATGTTGAAAGTCATCTCGTGGCTCAGTAGTGGCATAGATGGACTTGGTATGATTATGACCGTGGATTGTTCTAAGATAATCATAACCGTAATTGAAAACACGATTATCTTCGCACATAGTGTATGGATAATTTGTGGTCGTGATACTAATGAATACACGATTATCTTTCGCACGTAGGTATGGATAATTTGTGGTCGTGATACTAATGAATACACGATTATCTTCGCACGTAGTGTATGGATAATTTGTGGTCGTGATACTAATGAATACACGATTATCTTCGCACGTAGTGCATGGATAATTTGTGGTCGTGATACTAATGAATACACGATTATCTTTGGCACGTAGTGCATGGATAATTTGTGGTCGTGATACTAATGAATACACGATTATCTTAATGAATACACACGTAGTTGGATAATTTGTGGTCGTACTAATGAATACACGATTATCTTCGGGCACGTAGTGCACGGATAATTTGTGGTCGTGATACTGAATACATCTCGATAATTCGCAGAAAATGGATCGTGATACTAATGAATATCCTTTCGCCGTAGTGCATGGATAATTCGTGGTCGTGATACTAAATGAATATCCTCGCCCAGAGTGTGGGATGATTCGATGATATGGATTAATTATCGAATCGAGTCTCAAAGAATGAAATATTAATTCATGGATGTGGTAAAAGTCATCTTCGTCAGAAGTAGTATTGATAGACTTGGTATGATTACGACTAAGGATTATTCTAAGATAATCACGATCAGAATGAAAACACGAATATCCTCGCCAAAGGGTGCATGGATAATTCGTGGTCGTGATACTATTAAGTCGCTGGCCTCAAAGATTATTGGTTTTATAGCTTGTATATCTTTCGCCCAGAGGCAAAGATGAATTGTGAATAAATATCTTCGCCTGGATTGCAAAGATGAATTTAATGTTTTCAACGATAAAGGTATTCAAGGTATCCTCACCTCTTTATCATACTGTATCGCACTCTAATTTCGAGGGCTAAATTCCATAAGGAGGGGAGATCAGAGACCCCAGATTTTATCAATAAAGATTTAAATTTTGTCGAAATAATTTTTTAATATTATGGTGTGAATTTAAGATAATATTATAGTTGTGGGTAGTATTTATAAATTTTGCAAAGTATGCAAGTTGTTATAAAATATTCGCTTGGTCTGTGGGAATATTCTTTTGCTTTTGGGAATATTCGTGACGACTACCAATCATCAGTGGACCCCATTAACGTAAGTATTGTCGTAGTTAGAAAACGACAAAATTATCTTTCTATAAAAATAACTACAGAGGTGTTACCGTTAAAACCGCTGAACTACCCTAGAGTAAAAGTACAAAGAATAATGCCAGTAGTCAGATAAGAAGACACGATATCGATTATCGATGCTTACGTGAGAAGTCACTCACCTATGCTCAATTATCACTATAAGAATTGTCGATCATATCTCTTATATTATCGATTCAATTATTGTCACAAGATCATCCAGATAATATGTTATAAAGATTAAATCAATAATCGAGACGACAAGTTATAAATGATTAATAATTGTTGAAAGATTAAATATGTGTCGATTAAAAATAAAATGATTTGTGGTAATATTTATTCAATCCTCGATGTATATAAAGAGTCTCATATGAGACATTTGTGGTAAGTTTGATTATTTTATGGGGGCCCATATGTCATCATCTAAGAGTCTCTTCACAATAGTAATTACTTTCGCCAATAATAATTACCTTTGTGAATAGTAATTACCTTCGCCAATAGTAATTACCTTCACAATAGTAATTACCTTTGTGAATAGTAATTACCTTCACAATAGTAATTACCTTCACCAATAGTAATTACCTTCACAATAGTAATTACCTTCGCAATAGTAATTACCTTTTACCAGAATTCCCTTCAAACCACTTGTTCGCCGAACCACTTGTCGCTTCACATTACAAAGCGCCGAACCACTTGTCGCTTCACATTACAAAGGCCGAACCACTTGTCGCTTCACATTACAAAAGCCGAACCACTTGTCGCTTTCACATTACAAAGCGCCAAACCACTTTTCTTTTCACATCACTAAATACAAGCCACTCGCTTTTTCACACGGCAAAAAGCAAGCTAGAAATCTTCTATAAATAGAGGCCTAGTGCTTCATTATTTTTCACGAATTCACCAAACTCTGAGAGAGAAACTATAGAGAGAAAGAAGAAAAGTATTCTCGCTACTTCACCTTGCCAATATTCAGCTTTTTTCTAAGGTAGGGAATATTATTTGTTGTACTTCGTAAGGGGTATTATTCTTTCTTATTCATGAAGAGAACTCGTTGTTATTTCCATTCTTATTATTCTCGCTGAATAACTCAGATAATGCGGTTTACCCTATACTTGGTGACATTCTTCTATTATTCTCGTGAAATCTCCTATTATTCCATTCTTTTACATCCTCCGGGTTCCGCTCTTTTTTATTACACGCTGAACATCCCGTCGGTGATTTTACACCTTTTTTTATTCTCGCTGAACATCCTCGTCATGTGTTTTACACCGACCGGTTCCGCTTTTTTATCATTCTCGCTTTATTAATATCCTATCTCGTGTTTTTTTTACACCGATCCGGGTTCCATCTTTATTATTCTGTTGAACATCCTCGCTTGCATCCGCTTGAATTTCACCGACCGTTCCGTTATTATTATTCTCGCTGAATAACTCGCCTATGCGCAAGCACCGCATGCACGGTGATTTCTTTTGTTATTCCATTCTTTATTATACCCAAATGGTTAAAACTTTGACTTCTATACTCCATGAAATTAGTAGAATATCCTCGATATTTCATGCTTCATCCAAAGATCTTTTCATGGAAATATTCTTCCGATCATTCTTGAATTTTACTCTACAAAACAAAGATTATTTTGATAATTTGGACGTTAATAATTCCTCGGATAAAATAATTTTGAACTTGTTTTATTGAATTATTATGTCATCACATCATCCTCATGTTATATTATGTTATCTTCTACCACGTAGTATAGATGAACTTAGTATGATTATGACCAGTGGATCATTCTAGATAATCACGGCTTGTTATAAATGATGTGATAAAAGTCCTCAAAGTGGCCCGTAATGCAAAGTTGATGGATAGTTTTTGGTATGATTATGACCAGGGGTGATTCTAGAGATAGTCACGACCATCGATAATTTGATGAATATCCTCGTCAGAAAAGTAAGGGTGATTCGATGATGTGGATTATTTATTAAAGTCGAGTCTCAAATATAACAAAGATGAAAACCTTTAAAACCTAAAAGATAGTAGACTTTATTCTCTACTTGACTTTTTAATGGATCGCTTATTCCACCGCAGCTAAACTTGTTGTCTATTGTATTTTATCGCTTAACAATCGTCAAGGCTAATTGATAAATTATTCTCGCATTATCTTAGTCATAATTCTTCATCGGGCTAGTTGAGCTCACCCTTTCTTTCACACTTCTTCGAAATGAGAACATAGAAATGAAATGAGAACATAGCCGACGAGTCCTGGAACTAATAGTGATAATAGTATCCAGAGGATAATATTAGTAGTCCCTCACTATTCTCGTGAAATAGTGTGATAATAGTAGTATGAGTGAGGACTCTTTTTTGAAGTTTTCTCCTGATATCTAGTTAGACAATATTTTTTTGTATTCAAACTCATTCTTTTTATAATCGATTGATGCACTTTTCCGTACGCTTATATTAGTAGTAGTCTAGAGTTAATACACTGAATTTACATGTATACTACTATTCTAAGTGGCAATCCATAGAGAGAAGTCACCCAAGACGGGTAACGACGATACCTAATTTTTGTGGAATAAAAGTATAATTTATAATGGAAATTATAATTATATGTTAAATGTTAATTTGAATTGATAATTTAATTGAATTAGTGTATAATGGGTGTGACATAACACTACTACAAAATACTAAATAGACAATAATTAAACCATAACGCTTTTTATAAAAAACGTTGTGATATTTTTAATAACATTTTTTTAACAAAACGTCAGAAATATATATAAAAAAACGTTATCTATTTAAAAAGAGTAATTTTTGATTTTAAATAGATAACATTTTTTTTTAACAAAATGTCATGTATTTCAAAAACACTGAGCTTAAAAAATCGCGCTTTGCAAAAACCCTCCCCGTTCCCTATTATGTCTTCCAACATCTGAAACCCTCCCCTATCTCTCACTCATCTTCACTCTCTCACGGCGCCGTCCCCTTCAACCAGCGGGACGGAGATCGTGGAGAGTATAGCGGGACGAGATCGTGAAGGCGATCAAGAAGTAGTTGTTGGGCAAGAGCGGCGTCAGCCAGCGGCTCAGCCTTGAGCTGTTGGAGACTTGTACCTCGAATTACGAGAAAGTGTTTTCGGAGGTAGCGTCGGAGAAGGTTTTGGAGGATATGGTGAGGGTGATCGAGGATCAAAAGACGGAGCACGGGATTAGACAGAGAGTTATGGAGATGATTAGGGGTTGGGACAAAAATGAAGATCTCATGTATCTGCCTGTTTTTCGTCAGACTTACACGGTCAGTACTATCTTTCCCCCTCCCCCTCAATATTGTTTATGCATAACGTATTAACGTATATAATATGTTTCATAAAATGGAATGCTTCTCTTATATTCATCTAAATGCTGAATGAGTTATTCTGCTATGGTGTTACCATACTTTGAGCTAATTAACAAGTATAATCCGAAATTGGTTTACAACACGAGGATACACAAAGGGGGTTTGAAAATTAATTTGGATGGTTTTATAAACATATCACATATGTGCAACCACTGCTTTCCTATACTTATCATGAATATTCCTATTTGGTTTGTGTTCCTTTCTTATATTCTAAAATTTGTAGATGAGGTTGAAGCTTACACACTCGCAGCCTTGCAGGATATGTTTTGGTTTGTGGAGATATGGGGACTTATTTATGTTGTTTTATGACTGAGTTGTTTGTTGTTTTATTACAATTTTCTTTTCTACACGTGATGCAATTTCTAAGGATTTTTAAATTTATATTTAATTCAATATCTATTTATTTTTCAGTTCATGTGCTTCATTTATTTGCATGTTTTGGAATTCCATTGTAACGTATTTGTCATATCAAATGAGTCTGTCGTCGTTATTCAATTTATTTTTTTGTTAGGTTATGCTTTGTCACAAATTTGTGTATGACAGGCAATTAGTCTCCATTACTTTAAATTAGGGATGCATTTTGGAAATGAATAACGTGATCGGTAATAACATTTCTGATAATAAAATTTAAGAGGAAAAAAAGAAGAAATTTAATAGAGGACTAAACTTTGTTATTTTCATGATATCCAGTTTTCAAATCACAAGTGTCTTTCCCTCCTTTGGGGTTGACGAGTCTAGGCTGCTATTATCTCGACAGTTAGAACCGGAGGATATGTATACACTTATCACTATGCTAGGATACAAGTGCAATTGTTTCATAAATTTTTGTACATAATTCCTCTAAATTATGTTGCCTTATGTGGTCTAGAAAAGAAACAGATGCATGCTTGCTTTTCCTAAATGAATCTATCGTTCTTGTTGAAATTAACAGCTCACAAGTTCTTAGGAAGTTTTCCTACTACTGTCACACACATGTTAATACCGTTCTCTCAGTTTTGGCTCAGTCAAATCTAGTACTAACATTTTTGTTTGAATGACATCCATGCCTTCATTTAATATATATACTTGCATTTCTTGTTTTGTTGTTATTTATTTGTATATTTATTAATTTTCAATTTATTGTTTTGGTGACAAAATGCCAGAGTTTGAAGACAAGAGAGATACCTGGAGATGCACAAGCTGGAAATTTCCAGCCCTAACAGTATACCTTGGAATGGAAAGTCCTGAAATTCAGAGAAGAGATTTTGGCCGCAAATCTGACTACAAAAAAGACAGATGTGCGTAATGGAGGTGGGGAATTGGGATCTGATGCGTTGCCTTCTGTGCTATCAAATGATGGTGAATTAATTGGGAAGCTGCCCAACAAAAAATTATATTTCATCCTCTTCTGCTAATTTTGTGCAGCTAGAGGATGGCCAACATTGGAATAGGAACAATAACTATAAACAACAATGCTGCTGGTCCTTTGCAGAAAGCATGCCAGAACCCATACCATATTTGTTAGTTATGTCTTTCTGATATCTCTTTCTCCTGCAGTTGGACATATGTTAATAAATACTTTTTATGTTTAAATATGAAAGCTTAAAGGGTTATTATTAGCATATTTGGTAAAATAGACTCTAATTTGTTGCAGTAACTTAGCTGTTGAACGTGTAACAGGGAACTTGCAGTTAAGTGGGTATTCTGCATGTGGACAAGACGGAGGTGTATAGCTTCAGCCGGGAGTATGTAGAAGGTATTGTATATATATTTCTTTTCTGGCTCATGCTCAGGTTTTATTGTTGATGAGAAACCTCTCCATCAATTTGACTAGCCCCAAGTTTGAGGATCATGTAAGTTCTCTTCACATTTCTCTTGGAAGTTATAACTGAACTTATTTTTAGTGTATTGTGAATGGTATTGGATGGATACAATGTATGTATATTTGCATATGGCCAAACTGGTTCAGGGAAGACCTACACAATATGGTAAGAACTCTTTCAATTTGATAATTTCTTCACATATAGTGCAATTCGTAAAATTTGCATGCCTCAATCCAGCAAACAGGTATGCAAGCTCATTCTATGGTCCATTTCGAAAAGCTTTATATTCAAATCCCCGATTTGGAGACAAGAAAACGTATGTAGTTCATTAGATTTAATGATTTCTTGCTGGTATAATTGAATCTTGCTAAATGTTACTTGTGAATTTCAATTATGGTTGCATACAAAAGTTATCAGATGAACCCAGCAAATTACAGAGAGGCACTAGTTGAGACCCAAGAAGACGAAAGCAATTCTTGTGTTTTAGCATATGCTTTCATTAGACTAAAATTGATCCTTAGACTAAAATATTCTCACCTTTTCTTTCTAATTTGTTTTTGTTATTATCATTAGACTAAAATTGATCCATAGGTTTGATTAAAAACTGCTTTGTTAAATCTTGTCTAGGCCGGTCTCGGTGGAAGTGGGAAAAGCACATTAGTAAATCCTTTGCTTCGTCTCTATGAGCCAATCAAAGGTCAGGTATGCTATACCTACCATGTTGTACTACTCTGTAGACTTGTAATTGATTAACTTTATCAGAAAGAAAGGACAAACTATCCATATAACACCCTAGTCTGAAGCACCAGATACTAATTCAAGTATGGCAAATGGAACCCCTTTCATCTTCTTGTTGCTTTGTTTTGCATGTCCATGCGTTCTAGATTGCATTAATGAATTTGCTTTGTTCAATTAGTTTTTTTATGAGAAAATATCTACTGACGAGGGAGGAAAATTTTAGAAATATAGAGTAATGGCTTTTTAAATGTTTAAACATGCAAAACATAAAATGTAGACATGGAGGAGACAATGGTAGGAGAAACAGAGAACACTTTCCTAGTTGTGCATTGCAGTAAATATTGAGTTGTGCATGCTCCTCCTCCTTGCAGGAAATCAAAGTGCTCCTGCTCCTGCTATTTCTGCTCCAATTATAACGTATCCAAGTGAGACGGATGGTGTCCCGAAGAACATTTTCTTGGTGAACATAGTAGTAATTTATATTGAAAAGTGAATTTGAGATGTATTATGGATAGTTTGATATATATTTTGTGGATATAGTAATTTGAAATTGTAAACGAATGGTATTATTGGGATGTATTTTGAATGGTTGATACATTTTGGCTTTAAATTTAAATGAGAATTTAGACCTTTTAGCTATATATCATGGCATTAGCATATTGCAGAGGTGCATTGGTAATATAGGTGAATTACAATTTTTTTTTTATCTACAACATTTTAAAAATGTTGTATATTTGTATAAATAAATGACACCTTCTAAATAGATGATATATTATAAATGTTGTGTAAATGTGCCTAAACGTTGTCTGATATATTAAATTACAACATTTTTAGCCAGAAAACGTTGTAGAATCATACCTTTTACAACGTTTTTAAGCATCTGTTAATTTTTGGAAAACAAATCTACGTCGTTTTTTCCCTAAAAAACGTTGTGTATTGTGCTTAACTACAACGTTTTAAAAACGTTGTGTAAGGGTGTCAAATAGATGACACCCTTAACCACGACATTTTTCTGATTGAAACCACAACGTTTTTTCCGCGTTATCTATTTACTGTTTTGTAGTAGTGTAAGAACTATATAATATGTGTTATAAAAATAAATTAAGGAGGGATTTTAGTGTATAGCCAAACATGGCCTTGTTGCCTTTGGCATAATATAACTGATATAGCCTATTTGTTTTTTTAACTGATGAACGTGGGAGAGACCTATATCAGTTTATTTTCTATGCGTATTTTTCTAAGGCTAAAACGAGAGAGATACAAAGGAAGAGAGTAGGTTAGGGAGAGAAATTGAGAGTTCTCTGTGAATTGGAAGTCAAGAGGAAGAAGAAGGCTTGTTGAAACCTTATCATCTTTGCTGATCTACAACAAAGGATTAAGGGTACTAATCTATTTTTAATTTTCAAGTTTTGGTTTTCTAATTTTATTCTCTGTAATTGATTTTGTTGGATTAGGGTTGGAAGTGTTGATTATATACATGTGTAATCTGATAATTATTATATAGAAGTAGTATTTAGTGATCAAATTCATGGAAATTGGTTTGAAGAAGAAATTGTAAGTTAACAGTGTTATATATGTTTGAAACTGGCTTATTGAGACCAAAAATTTATGTTCAATTCTTGTTATAATTTGTAAATTGGTTGGGAATTGTGTTAGTAAATCCAGAAATGAAAACAACGTAATTGAAATAGTTTAATTTGGTTAAGAAACGAAGTTTTGGTGATTGAATTCGCCAAGTGTGTTGAAATTGAAGAAAATAGCAAAAATATGATTTCTAATCCTCTAAATTTGATTATGTAAGTTGTTTTAGGTGTTAGAATGATTGATTCTATATGTTCTGAGGCTTTAGTTAAGTTTGTAGTGTAACGGTTTGTCTGTGTTGCTGTAGAAATTAAGAAATTGGAATTTTTGTATAAGAGCAGAGTCTGTGTTTGTGTTCTGGAAAACTGAGTCAGGGGTTGAGCGTGGGCGCGCTGGATTCAAGGGTAGCTAGGGCGCGGTCGCGCCAGTGGTCTAGCAGACCTAGTAAGAAATTGTTAACAGTATAGTTGGGGAATATTAACTTAACTTATTTTAATGATTGTAGAGAAACTTAAAACATGTTATAAGACATAATAACATATTGTAATCACAAAGTTGAAACTATATATTATGATTTAATAAGTTGTGAAGGTCCGTAATGAGATGTCATGAGAATTTGAGTTGTTTTTCAATCACCATCTTGTGTACTATAATTGAGAGTTCAGGTTCATGGTACGTGAATGATTGGGATAATCAGATCCTAAGATAAAAAGTATAGACTTGACTAAAACGAAAAGTAAACCAATGAAGTTACTGTTAGTATAACTAATTGGTATTGTGATTTAATGGTATATGTAGGATATTTGGCGAACGTTTATTATACTTGAGTAGCTTACGAATGAGGCAAGTTTCCTAAACCTTATTCTTATGTTGAGCAAGTTTCTTGTCTCTAGTTTGTTTATAATTATGCATGCTCTTGTATTCTAATTCTTTTACATTGATCAAGTTTCATACTCCTAACTTGATATCGTTATGCAAGTTCCTAAAACTTTAATCTTTTATTGAGCAAGTTCCTAATTTTCGTTTCTTGCTACTCAAAGCATAAACTGTTATAGTTTATTGTCCCAAATGAGTTTTCTAACTCTTTTGGATGTAATACCTCGTATATATAATGTCTATTCAATTTTATATTATTGACAATAAATCTTTGATTTAAGTATCGTTGTTCAATCTTATATTATCGTGTTGAACCTTCAAATAACAAATAAACCTTTATTGTTTGCACTAATCCATAATTGATGAAACCTTTATATTAGAATAAACCTTTATATTAGAATCACTGTTAAGCTATTCCAAACTAAACTTTCTTTACTGCGGAAATTCTAAAGTCAAACCGAGATGAACAACCCTAATATAGGGGGATTATGTGCAGCGTTAAGCGTTTAAATGTTTCAGGCACAATACATGGTACAAAGGGTGATCCCCTAGTACGAAAGAAAAGGTCCGTATAGTCTAATGATTGTTAAAGGTTAAGGTAAAAATACTTAGTAACCTGGGACACAGTTCATGGTCTTAAGACCCTCAGATATAATTTTCAAACTTGTTTTCTATTCTTGGTTTAAGGAACAAGTTCCCTATTAATCAGTATTCATTGCTTACTTTTACATTGTTGTTATTATCCTCATTATGTTAGTGGGCATTTGTTTGCTCACTCTTGCAATTAACACTGCAACTAAAGTTGAGAAAGTTGAAGAGCTGTCTACTAGCAAGGGCAAGGGCAAAATATCCAAATAATGAAGACTTTGTTTAATTTTATTTACTGAATTTATGTTATAAGACTGATTTAAATATGTGATCTATTCCACATATTTATGTAATAATTTAAGGTTAGATTACCTGGGATTGTTTTAAGTTAATGTAACTCTTTAATGAGGAAGATTATTGTTTGAGTTATTTAAGTTATGTCTTTATCCTTGAATATGGGTAGATAAATGTAATTATTTTGGATAGTGAACACCAAATTCGTGGGAATGAAGTACTGAATTTGGGGTGTCACAATACACACAATTGGAGGCTTCTCCATCAAATCCTCGTCACGGTGACCACCGGAGCCCATCTGTACCTCTCGATTATAACCTTATGGGGGCGAAGTCACCGCTTTATTTAGGACAAGAGCTTTTCTTACGCCTCGGTTCCAGATAAGTTGTTCCAATTTTACTGTTTCTCCGTCTTGTTAATACTTCTATTTTTCCCAACATGTTTTTCCCCACAAACCATTAAAAATTAATAGAGCTAAACTCAAAAGGCTTGGTTTAACAAGATCAATGTCTCGTGAGTTTTCTTCGATCTCTTCCATTCACCTAAAACCTTTTCATTTAGTTATCCCTTTTTCAACTGTTCATGCTGTATGGACTAAGTTGCACACTGCACTTGCTTCACCTTCAAAAAGTAATTTGCAATTTTCGAAGTCAACATGTCTGTTGGGTTTTACAAAGCATTATGGACACAAAGCTTGCAGCGTGCATGATATTTGGCCTTGTATAAGTAAGGTAGATCAGGGAGCTAACCAAGCTTCTATACGTCTTTCAATCCATAGTTTTACTACCATCATTTTGTCAGTAATATTTCATTCAAAATCACAGTACCAGATTGACTGGTTTACACTTTTCCATGTGAAATCTTTTGAGCAGGTCATCAAGATATTTTTCTTGAGAAATGAAAATTTTACCTTTCGACTGCTTCATTTAGATCCCAAGAAAATATTTCATTAATCCTATGTCAATTATTTCAAAGCTCTCTATCACCTTTCTTTTAAATTTCTCAACCATCTCCCTTTTTTTGCCCTTATAAATTAAATCATCAACATATAAACAAACAATGAGGAAATCTTTTGCACCTTCCTTCTTGTTGGAAATATATGGAGTTTAAAATATAGAAGTCGATATATGGAGGATAAACAATAGAAACTACTAGCTTGTTCGATTTTGGGTTTAGAAGTCGATATCCTTTAGATTCGTTGTTATAACCAATAAATAGCAATTTCTCACCCTTCTCATAAAATTTTTCCCTATTTTGAGAGAGAATTAGTGAATAGGCAACATAGCCAAGTACTTTGAATTTATCCATAAGTGACTTTCGATCATTCCAAGCTTCAAATGGAGTTTTATTATGTTATGACAAACTATGGCAAACACAATAAATCAATGCAAAAAGATAAAGATAATAACACAAGGTTTTTCGTGAAAACCTAAATCGAGAAAGAATCACTTGAGAAGATGAAAGAAATCCACTAAATAAATATTTGAATAATACAAGATAAAGAGAGTTATTAGAATTCTTAAAATATTTACGAATGTCTCTACTCCAAAACCCAACACCTATATTTATAGGCCATAGGAAAATTTCATAACCAAATAAGATTAGAAATATTAAATTGAGTATTGCTAGGAAATATACATTAATTTCCTAAACCAAAATGAATTTTAGGTAATGCCTAAATCCAAATCCAGTAAGGGTGATCATGTCATATCAAACAAATCTCCACCTTAACTTCTTGAATCCTCCAAATATAGCACAAACATTAAACTTTCTCCTCTTCTCAAATTCATAACTTAAGTGCATTGAACACTAACAAGGTCTAAGCAATGTTCGAACTTGGTATGTAGTAACGACTTCTTTAACATATCAGATGGATTGTCTGCAGTACTAATATAACGCCCTCGAAACCTGGTCTATCTTCAAACCCGATTTCGGTGCGTCACGGTACTACTCATTCAATATAACCTGAAGACATGATGTAATTAAAATATTTTTACAATATATCAATGCAAATCCCTGCAGGTTCTTAAGACCTTTACATCCTTAAATTATAATATTAATAAATATTACATCGTGCAAATATTATAATTACAAAAAACTATTATATCAGAAAATAAAATCCTCTAAGCTTTAATAATTCCTTCCGTTTAATATCATCTAACTATCCAAGTCCATCCGCTCTAACTGCAAAAGTTTTAGAGTTTTGCAAGAGTGAGCATTTAATTGCCCAACAAGTTGTAGTAGTTGAATAAAAAACAAAATCAAGAATCAATTCAAGATTCTATTAAAACTTCATCAACAAAATAATATTTGAAAGCAATTTGAATAAACAGAATTACATAAATTCCTATCATTCCTAAACATCACAATCTTTAATAACTTGTTCTACTGACTTTCACATTTTTCTTTATTAAAAACATACAATTTGACATCAACAATGTCTATATCATTGTTATAACACAATTTGAGTTTATTTCCATGTAACATCTTAACATGTGCCCAGCTGAAATAATTAGAATGGACTTAATCATAACTCAACGCATGCATCAATAGAACTATAACAACTTAAACAGTTCAATAACAGAATAATTCGTAGCTAAACACCTTGTAAAATTATAACATTTTTACACAAAGACATGAAACTTACATTCAATTCAACAATTTGAATGAAGTTAAGAAACTTGCTTAATATCAATAATTAAACATGAATTAAAAATTTGCTTAATAAAATTCGAGTAAGTTTCAGAAAACTTGCCTCAAGAGTCATTATACTTTGACGTTAATCGCTCTTTGAGAGTCCTACACATTTAGTGCACATATACATCCCAATTAGCCAAGTATAAAGGTTACATATGGTTTACTTTAACCATATTTTGTGTTTTATAATGTTCGTTTCATTAAACTCAGAACACTATTTAATTTCATATACATATACTAATTAGACATATATTGATGCTAATTATGGCTTACATTAACCTTAGATTCTTAGTTCTTAGTGTTTGCTTTTGATGATTTAATCAATGCGCTAAACTTTTATTTTTCGTTATAGGTATAAAGTAGACATCTTAACCTGTCTGCTTTAGCTTTAAACTCCCTTTCAGTCAATCCATACAGGTTAACCTTTCTGTTTTGACCCGTCTGCATTAGTTCAAAACATACTGCACCTGAAGCTAAAATGGGCAATTTTTTCTTAACAACGTACCCACTTTGCAACATCATATCTTGACCCTCCTTTGTCGGAATGAGTCCGTTCTCGTGTCATTTTCTTCCTTGCTACATCTGATAAAAATCCCCCTTGGGTGGAAATTTTTTCCCAGGTTCATTCTCAGGCCAAAACAGTGGCACACAAGTCTCTGCCCAAAACATTTTTCCAGATTTGGCAGTTTTGAGTAGCCTTCTTTCGAAGGGCATATCTCTCACCTCCGGACTCAGAATGAAGTTATTCTTACGTCCACGGACTCTTTACTTAACTTAATACATAACCCCTAAAACGGAAAAAAATTTCAGCAAACCATTTGAAATAGAAAACTGCTCCAGGGTCAAGGCTTACACTAATTCTGTTTTTAACTCTTTTTACTTAATAATTCGCTATGGCTTCGCTACAAAAACTTTTGCTTCCATTCCAAAGTGTTGATGTTCATGACTCATAAGAGTATAACATGACACCCTAGAACTTAAATTTTCCATTTCATAAGATACCTCAAAAGGCCATCTAAACAACCCATAACAGTTCGCTATTAGTTAGTCTGTTCTTGTATTCCTTTACGCATAGGTTTGTGTTTTCATTTTTTGTTCCAATTTTCATGAAATTAACAAGTAGTTTAACATATTACATATATCCTTTTCACTTCAAGATCCTTCATTGATCTTCCATTAGAAACAAACAACCAATAAAGCACTCCTTAATATAGCTAGTAAAGAAAGCTTTTTAAAAGAAAATAGATGAAGAGGTTAGGGCTTACCTTTCTTGCTCTTCTCTTTCCTTAATCTTGGATAGGACTTGATAAAAAAAAAACCTAGCTTGCTCATTTTTCCTCTCCTCCTTGTCCGTCCTCCTCCTCTCTATCTCTCTTGTTATTTCTTTCTCTTGCTCTCTTTTTCTCTCTTTTCTTACTTAATGATGATGAAAAAGAAATGAAATGGCTAAGTGTTGGTTGATTAATTAAATCACCCAACACTTAACCTAACCAAGCTTGAATTAACTAACCTAAATTTAATTAAACTAACTAAAGTTAGACAACTCAAGGGCATGTTTGGGTAATTTAATTGAATCGAGGAGACAAGGAATTAATTACTAGCTTAATTGGATAAAACTTACCAAAAATAGTAAGTGAGTCACCACTTTGGTCCCCCCCCCCTTCCCTTTGCCCATATATATCCGACCACCTCTCCTTCTTTCCTTTCCTAAATTCATTTAACCACATGTTTGATTTTTAAAATTAAGACACATGGCTATCATCTCTTTAATCAAGTGACACATGTACTTTTCAAGGCTTTGGCTCCAAGACTTGTCTCACTTGGATCCATCTCCAAGTCATGGCTCACACACCTTGGCTCAATCCAAGCCACATTATATTCACTCTAGCCAAGTCATCTTAAACCTTAGCCAAATTATTTTAAATTCCAAGCCAAGTCATTTTAATTCATTAGCCAAACTATTTTAATTCCAACTTGTTTGATTATTTCTTAACTTACTAATTTCTTCTAATTTCTTTTTAGTTAGTTACTCTAACTTTTACATTTAGTCAAAATATTGGCTTTCTTCTTTTCAAGTTTCATTTTCACGTTCCGTTCCCATTTCCCGAACAAACAATATGTCAAAATTCGATTTGAAAATATGAAAATGCGTTTTTAGTGTGGATAATGATTTTACGTCTTTTCCAATAAAATTAATTTTTTTTTGGAGATTTCGTCTCCTTTTTCCAAATAAACGCTATGTCTTAATTCAAAAAGTTAAAACAACGAAAATACGTTTTCTGCGTTTTATGAATAGTAATTTAACTTTTTTCTCGAAAAAAATTATTTTCTCTTAAAAATTCCCAACACTCATACATAATCACGCAACATATAAACTAGGTTATTAATCGACCTAAATCACATAACGCATAATAATATCAATAAAATTTTATTTTATTAGATATTTACAATAAAAACCTATTACAAGGTCATCTAATTTCTTGGGTCATCGCAACCATTTTTCAAGATCTTAATGTCACCATCTTCAACAATGTCTCGAACAAAATGATACCTGACATCAATATGCTTCATCCTTTCATGATACATCTGATCGTTGGCCAAGTGTATATCACTTTGGCTATCACAACGGACAACATTAACTTCACGATCCATGTTAATCTCTCCAAACAAACCTCACAATTAAATAGTTTTCGTAACAACCTTTGTAATAGTCATATGCTTTGCCTCTATTGTAGAGAGAGTAACTGTATGCTATAAAGTAGCTCTCCAACTAATTGCATAGCCTTAAATGGTAAATATATAAGCAGTCAATGATCTCCTCCTATCAAGATCACCAGCATAGTCTAAATCAACATACCTTATAAAGGTATCGTCATTCTTTTCAAACTCTAAACCAACATCGAATGTACCTCGCAAGTATCTTAAAATCCATTTCATAGCTTCCCAATGAAATTTTCCTGAACATGATAAGTATCTATTTACCACACTAATGACATTTGAAATATCTGGACAAGTACAAATCATAGTGTACATAATGTTACCAACTGCACTAGAGTAAGGAACACTTGACATATTCCTAACCTCCTCATCTGTCTGAGGAGATCATTTAGCTGATAACTTGAAGTGAGCAACAAGAGGAGTACTTACTGATTTGACATTCTTCATACTAAAACAATCTAGCACCTTCGTGATGTAGTCTTTCTGGGATAAGTAAAATTTCTTAATTCCAAAATCTCGTTGAATCTCCATACCAAGAATCTTCTTAGCAGCCCCTAAATATTTTATCTCAAACTCGGTGCTCAACTGTGATTTTAGTTTACCAATATCTGAACTATCTCTTAATGTAATCAACATATCATCAACATAAAGCAACAAATAGATAAATGAGTCATCCTAAAGTTTTTTGAAGTACACACAACTATCATATTGACTCATTCTATATTCAATACCAGCCATAAATGAATGAAATCATTTATACCATTGTCTGGGAGATTGCTTTAAACCATATTAAGACTTTTTCAATATGAAAACGTTGTCTTCCTTTCCTTGAATCTGAAATCCCTGAGGTTGATGCATATAAATGTTTTCGTCAAGTTCACCATGCAAGAAAGCTGTTTTCACATCAAGTTGTTCCAACTCTAAATCATGCATAATAACCAAACCAAGTAATACTCGAATAGAGTTGTGTTTCACAACTGGTAAAAACACATCATTGAAGTCAATTCCCTCGACTTGACTAAATCCTTTAGCTACTAGTCGAGTCTTGTACCTAGCATCTTCAACTCTTGGGATGCCTTCCTTTTTCTTAAATATCCATTTGTAACCCATAATTTTCTTACCTTTTAGTTGTTTCACAAGCTCCCAATTCTTATTTTTCTAAAGAGATTTCATTTCCTCATTCATAGTAAACAACCACTTTTACGAATCATTCGAGGAAAAAAAATCTCTTTACAAGTCACAGCTCATCAGATCGAATCACATGCCTCTAAGTTGAAAAGGCATAAAAAATTTGAATACCCATATCTCTTTGGTGGTCGTACTGTCCTCTTTGCCTTGTCTCTAGTGAGACTATATTGATCCACATGTTGCTACTCTAAAACTATATTCTCATCTACAACAAAGATTACTAATAAAGCGTGATCCTCGAACTATATATGTCAGAATTTCTAAACCTGAGGAGAAATTACTTCAAGCTCCACCTTCTGACCAACATTATCAAAACTATCAATGTAAGGAACAAAGGATTCCTAGTTGTTATGAAGCATAACTGACTCATCAAAATTAACATCTCTATTAATGATGACATTTATTGACTTCTGATCAGCACACTAAAGTTAATAACACTTCACACCAGAACTATAACCAAGAAAGATGCATTTTTTGGCTCTAGTTTCGAGTTTTCTTTCATTCACATGTGCATATGCAAGACAACCAAATAACCTTAGAGATGAATAATCTAGAAGATTACCTGACCAAACCTCTTTAGGGGTCTTACATTCTATTATTGTTCAAGGAGAACGATTCACTAAGAAAGAAGTTGTGTTCACTGCTTCTACCTAGAATTCCTTACCTAAATCTGCATTTAACAACATGCACGTGAACTTTTCTATCAAGGTTCTATTCATCCGTTTTGCAACTCCATTCTGCTGTGGTGTCTTCACTATTGTACAATGCCTAATAATTCCTTCATTCTTTTAGAACTCATTGAACTCAGTCTCACAAAACTCAAGGACATTATCTGTTCTAAACCTCTTAATTTGTTTTCATGTCTGCTCTTCAACTAAAGTCATTCACTGTTTGAAATTCACAAAAACATCATTTTATGTTTCAAGAAGTAGAACCAAACCTTCCTGGAATAATCATCAATGAAGGTTAACATATAATGTGCATTGCTACCTTTGGAAGGAACTCGTGAAGGGCCCTAAAGGTTTGAATGAATATAGTCCAAAGTCCCATTTGTTCTATGGATCGCGGTCTTGAAACTAACTAATTTCTACTTCCCTAAGACACAATGCTTACAGAAGTCCAACTTTATTATTTTCTTTCCATAAAAAGACCTCTTTTACTAAAAAAAATCCATGTCTTTTTCACTCATCTGGCCTAAACTCATATGCCATAACCTGGTGGTGTCATCTGAAGTAACTGAAGAACAAATTACATCTGAATATGTAGTTTTAGAACACTCCAAATTATATAAAGTATCGGCCTTGATTCCCTTCATCAACACAAGATAGCCTTTACTAATCTTCATAACTCCACCTCCAGCTATGTACTTACACCCATTTTCATCTAGTGTATCCAAAGATATGAGATTCTTCTTCAAACCTGGAACATGTCTAACATCTGACAATATCCTGATTATGCCATCATGCATCTTAATTTTAATTGTACCAATGCCAATTGCTTTACATTTAGAATTATTTCTTATCAAAACAGTTCCACCATCAAACAGTTCATATTTGGAGAACAAATCATGATTAGGACACACATATGATAAGAAAACCCTGAATCCAAATTAAATCCAGTCACTACTAAGTCTTTCTATGTCATTGGCTACTAACAGAAAATCATCACTATTTTCAGTATTACTAGCCTTAGCAGACTTTCTTGCCCCTTGATTCTACTGGTTTTGTACATTCTGCCCACTATGAATCTGACCATAATTGTCTCCTCTCTATTCTTTATTTTGCACCTTCGGACAATTACGCTTTATATGCCCCTTTGTATGACAATAGTTACAGCTAAAATTCTCATTCCGAGATTTTGATATGTGTGTACTGCCACCTTTCAAGCTTCTCTCAGCTAGCCTCCCTCTGGCAAATAATCCACCACCTTGATCATCACTTTTCCCAAAAGTCATTGTTGGGTAAAATCTATATACGCACAACACGCAAGTATACGTGGTCAACAAGTAATAAAGTGATAAGTTGAGCATCGTTCCCACAGAGAATTAGTTAATAAAAATCACCAAGTACTAACCCATAACCAACTCAATCTTATTTAAACAAATGAATTTCAAATTATATAAATTAAACTACTATTAAATTCCACTAAATAAATTAAGACCATGGAGATTTAAGATCACAACTTCACTTATTGCTTCATTTAAATTAACACACTTCTCATCAATTATTTTCTATCCCGAATTATTAATCAAGAACACGAACGTAGTATTAACCACCTCTCGATGCACTAATACCGTATTAACGTCAATCCACAATCAAGATAGAAATCCGTTAATCACCTTAATCAACTAACCTAATATATCTCTATGTGAATTACAATTGAAGAAGGTTGAAGAATAAGTTCTCTATCCAATTACATGCGGCGTCAAGCATATCTCTACCTTAACACGAATCAAGTTTAAGCTACTAACAAAATCTTGAACACATGCTATATCAACTAGGTCTAGATTTGAATATCCTCTCTCGATTCGATCCAACTCCACAAAGAATTGTTGATCAGGCAATTCATAGATTAAAGCTCAAATCAATATAGACAATCCTCACAATAGAACATAATAATTGATAGCGAAACATTTTAAAATAAACTACACAATAAGATCCATTGTAATCTCAAACAAAGAATTAGTTCATTGAATTAAAACTAAGAATCCACAATTGAAAACACATTAAAAGATAAGAATAAGAGTAAAGTAAAGAGTAAATCTGTTGTCAGCAAATCTCCATCTTCCTCAAGCTCCTGCTCTTGATCTTCAATGGTCTCCAAGTTTCTTCAATCTCCAAAACTATTTAGAACTAGTGTTTTGATCTAATTTACTCTAATCTAATCTAATGGAATGCTCTCTCTCCTCTAATCTCTCCTATCTCCTAACATGCCTCTAATCCTTGTTATTCCCCTCCTTTTATAAGCCTTTTTACGTGTCTTTAAGTCCTCTTGGAAGTCCTTGAGTCAATTGGATCGAAAACAATCCTTCCCGAACTCAAATTTGGCCAAAAAACGTCTTTTCTACGCGTACCCCCGCCTCGGCGGGGGTTTAAGCTTGTACAGGGTCCGCCTCGGCGGGGGTCCTTACTGTCTAACAGCTGCTATGCCCGCCCCGGAGGGCAATTTGTTAAGGGAAAGCCCGCCCCGGCGGGGGTCTGTTTTCTGTCACAGTGTCCTCTGGTAAAACGGCCATAACCTTTGATCCGGGAGGAGTTACATGGCCTGCCACCTATCAAATTGAAGATATCGACGAGATCTACAACTTTCATTCTTTGAGGATTGAGAAATTCGGGCAGGATGAAGGTTGAAATTGAGCTGGAAGTGACTGCTATGAAAATGACCACCCAAAACAATGACGTTCGACGTCCGTTGGCACAACGATCATAACTCTTGCATCCGAACTCCGATTGGAATGATTCAAAATGTTTCGGAAAGCTACTAAGATTCTCTACAATCTAAGCCAAGTTCCAAGCCATGAACATGAAAGCCCACACGATGTCCGATTTGCTTTTCTTTGCGTTTTTTCTTGCTTTTCCTTACCAATCGTCGCTCACACCGCTCCCAAACGTATAACCTACAAAATGAACACAAAATGCATGAAAAGTAACTAAGACACATGAATATAAGCAACTAATTTAAGTAAAAGATATCGGATAAGTGTATATAAAATCCTCTTCTCAGTCATCTCGATCAGAATCTAGTTTTTGTTTACTCATAAGATTCGTCTTAACATCTCCAATTGAGATAGTGTCTCTACCATAGATCATAGTGTCTCTAAAGTGCTTATATAAAAGAGGCATTGAGACTAACAACAATAGGGTTTGATCTTCATCATCAATCTTAACATCAATATTCTGTAACTTAGTTACAATTGATTAAACTCAATGATATAAGATTTTATTTGAGTAGCTTTTAACATATGTAAGGTGTAAAGACATTATTTAAGTCACAATCTATTAGTGAGGGACTTCGTCAAATAGAGAGACTCTAATTTCTTACACAAATTAGCAGCTATAGTTTCCGCTAACACGTCTTGGAACACATCATTTGAAAGGAACAACTAAATTCTCATTCTGACTCAGACATCTTGCTAGATTTCTTCGTCTCCCAATCTGTATTAGACATATCTACAAGCTTCATTGGCTTCCCTACATTGGCTTCCTTCAAGCCTTGTTGAGTAAGAACAACCTTTATCTGAACCTGCCAAAGACTAAAACTAATATTCCCATCGAATTTGTCAATATCAAATTTCATTGATGAACTCAAACTCAACGCCATAGTAAGGATCGATAATAACCAAGCTCTTGATACCAATTTGTTTTGACAAACTATAGCAAACACAATAAATCAACGTAGAAAGACAAAGACAACAACACAAGATTTTACGTGGGAACCCAAATCAGAATAAAACCACGGAGAAGTCAGAAGAAATCCATTTAATAAATATTTGAATAATACAAGATAAAGAGATAGCTATGGGAATTCTTAAAAAACTTCTGAATGTTTCTACTCCAAAAATTCAACACCAATATTTATAGGCCATAGAAAAATTCCATTACCAAATAGAATTAGAAATATTAAATTAAGTATAGCTAGGAAATATACCTTTGATAAACCCTAACAGATTCTAGGCAATACGTAAATCCAAATTCAATAAAGATTCATGTCATACCCAACATATTAATTTCCTTTATTGGATTTGACTTGCACACCAAGATTTTTTCACCTCCTTCCTTTTCCTTGTAAGAGCATTAAATATTGTTTGATCACCAAGATATTGACTTTATTGTAATAAAATATTAAATCCTTGTGCTCGCGTAATTATAACTTTGCCCCTCATTTTACTTTAAGTCAAAATAATGCTCAATTTGTCTCCAAATTACTTCCAAAGTCACAGAATCCTTTAATTGTACCTTAAATAAAAATATAAAATAATGAGTGTATTAGGCACAAAATAAATATAAGAGATTAAGAATTAAGTGATAAAGATGTAACATATTTTCTTCTCATTAACACAAAATATTGTTGGGCATTCTAGAACCACACACGTTTATATTTCTTTACATTTATCTCTACTAGAAACCAATTAGCAAATGTATTTACTATAGCATTAGATGAATCCAGATTCAATAAAGTAATAGGTAAATTAGGAATGTTGAATTATGTCCTTATGATTATGCTTTACAAAAACTAACCCTGTAAATGAAATTGTAGAATAAGAGAAAGAAAAACAAAGATCATAGAGTGAATCATAAAGTAAAAATGAATCATAGAATAAAAGCTTCTTTATGAGAGAAAGCTCTACGATATTATTAAATTGTTGAGTGGACAATAAGAAGTTAAGGCACATGCAAAGCAAATCAAATGTAAACGCGTAAAAAGATAAAGTAACTACCACACAGTTGTAGTTTAGCCAGAGAGCTCCCAATAACTATATAACACGTGTCCCACTCAGGCAAAATAGAGGGAAATGAGTTTATACTGCAAAATTTTACTTTTTACCTTTTTCGATTCATTGGATTTCAATACTCTCTCTCCTTCTCTTGAGCCTTAGATGGTGTTTGATAAAACTGACGGTTAAGATCTGAATAGTTTAGACATCTGAATAATATAGAATATCTGTTCAGAATTGTGTCTGAATGAAAAAATATTATTTGATAATTAATTTTTTCAAAATGTCTGAATAACAATATTTTACCATTTTAACCCTCTGAACAGTTTAAGCATAATCAGAAAGGTCTGAATAGTATTTTAAATATATGTTTATAATCATTTTGCTCCGCTTCATCGTCAAACATGTTATCTAGATCATATCGAACAAACAATTCATCCTCAATGTTATATTTCCTTGTGAAATTATGGACTGCGAAGCAAGTGATAACTACGAAACTGCATTCCTTATGCTTTTCAAAGGTAAGGTTGATAAAATAATTATCAGTGTGGAAGTCAGTATTAGAGATGACAAATATATAGTAGTTTTGACAGAATTCTTGTTTCCGAACACATGAATATTGATTACATAAATATAACAGTATTCTAACAAAAGCTTCATTAATATGTTACATATATTTACCGTAAGTGAAAATTGAAGGTGTAGGATACTGCCCATGCACTGAACCAATTCACTAGTGTTGCTAAGCTTCCACCAGCTCCTTTGATATTTATAGGAAATATCTACAAGAGAATGGAAATTCTCAGATTTGTGGCATGAGAAACTTTAGAAGGGTGCATATGTTCGGTAAGTAGAGAATAATGAAATGGAATGGAACGGGTAGAAGGCAAAAATGGAAGGAATTGATAAGGATCCTACCCATATACAAATATAAGACCTTTCAAACTGTATCAAAATATTATGAAGCCTCCTAGCCTAGTATGCCAGTGCATCAGTATCGTGATTCAGGTTGCTGACAGAAATCAGAAGGGCAAAAAAAAATCAGATGAACTCCGTGCAATAGATGAACAATAGATGAAGAAGGGAGAGAAGATTACTGGCGAAAGAAGACAAAGGAGCAGCAGCGATTCAGCGAGGGAGAAGAGCAGCAGCGATTCAGCGAGGGAGAAGAGCAGCAGCGATTCAGTGAAGGAGAGAAGAGGCGATGAGTTTGATTTGGGATAAAAGAAGGAAGAGGTTATTATTGTCCCAAAAAAAATTTTCTCGCTCAGAGGCTCCTCTGGATGGTATAGATTTATTTTTATGTCTAATTAATTAAGAGTTATTAAGAGGTAAAAAAAAAATTGTCAAACAAGATTTGCCTCTGACCGAATCAGAGGCAAATCCATTAAGATCCAATAAGAGGTAATCAAACACAACCTTAGTTCACTCTATGAGTTTTCAAACCTTAACTTATTTTTCCTTGTCTAACTTAAATCAAATGTCCAAATCATGTCTACATGCCAAGTTATCCTTTGAAAAATAATATGCTTCAACGAATTCAAAGGAGTAGAATCTCAGTTCCGAACAGTCCTTAAATTGGTGAAGAAGGCAGGGTTCTATGTTGCTCTAAGCACATACACTATAATCCTCGCGAATAAGTTGGAAGAATTCTATAATAATGGCTCTTATGCTAATGGAGTCATCACCACTTAACTAAGAGATATCACTCTTACTTACAATGTCATGGAGATCAACAACATCTTGGGGTTCGTGAATGGTGGAGACACCGACTATCATAGTCGTCGATGTGAAAAAAAAGTTTGGGGTTCATAGGTTACAACAAGAACCCAAAAATGAAAGGGTATAAGAAGAAAGAGTTTCCCAAGAATTTTGAATTTTTGGCTAATATTATTGGGAAATAAATACTCTACAAGGACTCTGTTCACAACTCTGTTAGTGAAATTCAACTAAAAATAATGTCAACTGTCACTATAAAGAAGAAGATTAACTTTGGAACATGAAGTTATGATGGACTAGATCTCCAAATGGCTCAAGGATGCATAGAAAAGAAAGGCTAGAAGAAAGCCTATTCCAAAGATGTTTTGTGGAAGATTCATCAGCATTCTACTGAAGAAAGAAATAAAAAAGCACATTGGAAAGAAGGGGGGAGATGCTTTAAATGTCAACAAGAAGATAAACAAGAATTTCTTCGAGAACTGAAAGAGAAATCTAATTGAAATCCTAAAATACTAACAGTTTAAAGGAAGAAAGAAGACTGTAAGTGATGTTCAAAAGCGTGCCGAGCAGAAGTACAAAAGGAAGTTGGCAGAGGTTGAAAAATAAGAAGAAACTAGGGGCTCTGCAGCTCTAGAATTACCTGAGGCATTGGCTTCTACTGCAGAAAAACCACCTTAGAAGAAGTAGAAGATGATTCCTGTTGATTTATATCTTTTGTGATTTTAATAATGACAATATATTTGGGCAATATATTTTTAATATACTTTGGATGGAAACATTATTTTTTGCATGGATTATATTTTGGGCTAATGAGTTTATTTAATAATATAATTCGTTGCTTTGTATGGTGACCCATTTTATATTATTTAAATTGATATTATCTGCAGTATTGTATTGGATTATATTTTGTTAAGGTTGTTATGTTAACAGGTTGTTTTAATATTTGAATTGGAATATATTAAGGAGTTGGTTTAGGTGAGCAAGTTATTCTAATTAGGAGTCTTTGTATTAACTGGGTTAGAACTCTTGTGTAGAGTATGGACTCTATCTTTCATTTCATATTGCTCCTTATTTTTAGGCTGTACCTGATTGAGCAATTTGTTGAGTATTTCACTTAGACTATTTCTCTCCTTATATTATGCTATTCAAATTGGACAGGAGTCTTATAAGGAATTTGTTATAAGATATTATCATTTATTCCTTGATATAATCTTTTTTAATTTGACTTGGATTTCAAATCTTTTAAATTAATATATATTCATTTGGCATATATTATTTGTTGAAATCCTATCTCTATACCAACTATGATATAAGGTATTCCTGATAACAATTATTATTATATCCGTTGGTCTCAAGTATATTTTTCAATATTTGTTGAGATATTTAAGCTAACAAAGTTTTATAGCCGTTTGTCTATTCTATATATATATATATATATATATATATATATATATATATATCTTTTCCTGGTTAAAACAGGGATACAAATAAGACAAGAGAAATATACATCAGTTCAGTGGAATCAAAACAAATATCAGTATTATACAAAGATACTTCCATCGAGAGCTATCAAAGTTCATTTCCAGCAAGTCTTGTTTTAGTATTAATTCTTTGTTAGCTGGAAATAAGAATTCTTTGTAATCATATATTTCTTGTAACCAAATCTGAGCTCAAGTCTAGTTTGGCTTGATGATCCAGTAGTGGATAGAGTTTGTTCAAAGGAAGCTTTCAAGGTTGCAGATGTGCAAAGGTCTCAGTGGTGAGAAAGGTTGCAGTGGTGCAAAGGGGGCCAGAGGTGTCCATCATAGTGGAAAGCTTTATTTGAACAGGGAGTTCTTTTTATTGTATTTAATTGAGTATTAAGTTTAATAAAAAGAGTCTCCAATCCTAATTAGGATTGGACGTGGATTAATGATAAGTGGTATTTTTACCCACTTATTGTATACCAATCCATGTGAATTGTGCCCACCTCAAGTAAATTTCATTGTGTTTTAGTTGCATTTCGCGTTATTTTGCATTGCATCTACTTAAAACTCCTTTTGGTGAATAAGTGCAGGAATTGGCTCAATTTTGGTGGAAATAGGGGTACCGGCGAGCGGATGCGTGAAGGCACGTTACAAGGTGAGGATGTGCATGGCATGGAGGTGCAATAAAGCATGAAGACCAAGCAAGCAAGAGGATTAAAGCATGAGTGAACAAGTAGCGAAGACATCGAAACAAAACCGAAACTGAAACGCAGAACACAAGCGCATATAAGCATGCAATCGAATAACAGACACGCGCCGGCGCAGTGCATGATCGAACAGGAAAACTTTCTGAGAGTTGAGCGACCGCGAGGGAAGAGATGCGCGCCCGCGAGGAATGAGCGTGCGCTCGCGCGAGAGGTCGGATGGACTGGACTAAACTTACTACGGTCGCTCTCGCGGTATGAGGAGGCTGAGAGACTAGAGGCAATGCGGCCGCTGCGCCGATTGTCTTGTAATTTATTTTTATTTTTAATTCTCAATTAAATGATGTGTAATTGGTTTTTAAACGATTCTGATGAGTGTCAGCGAGAGACGTGATTACTTTGACATATTTTCATCTTAGAAACTAGGGTTTACACCTTGGGAGAGATTCCAACGTAGGAGAAAGCCATAACGTCTATTTTTTTCTACTTCTTCTTGGAGATCTCTGTCATCGTGGATTTGATTATTATCTATCTAGATTTCTTTGAGGATTTAATAGTTGATCATTGATTTCTATTCAACGATTGGGTTTGATCATTCTAACTTTCTTACTTCATTCGTTTGTTTATTGATCATGTTTAGCCTTGATCCCATAATGGCTTTTGGTTCAGTCATGAACTAAACTCCATTTTGGGATTCTAACGGATTTTAATATGTAGTTTAGTTGTACATCTAAATGTTAGATTTGTTTTGCATATCATATGGAATATCTGTCATGGTTGTATTACATGTATGAATGCTTGATCACCATTCGTTTCAGTATTTGTATGGGATTGACAATGAACATATAAATATGGACTGTAACCATGATAGCATGCGAATATGGGCTTAGTGTAGTAGCATGCATATTTTGTGAACCAGATAGACATATACTGTTTCACCGTATGAGCTAGATTAAGAGCTTGTGTTTAAGAACAATAGAATTGCAATTATGCATAGACATATGGTGATTGTGTTTGTATTGATGATCGCATAGAGTCTAACCTCTGTAGATGCTGTGTGAGTAGGTTATAGTGCATTGAAAAATGGTTATAACTCTCTTTGTACTCTTGGCTATTTTCCTGTGGTATGTGAACATTTTTTGCATGACAGTGGCGATTAGACAAAATATTAAATGAAGTTAGGATCCCATTGTTTCCATAATATAGTTAGTCCATTTATATTGTTATTTTTAGTCAGTAATCATAATTAGTTTAAATCAACAATTGATTCATCAGTCTGAGCATATAAATATAGTGAGTTTATTAATGCATAGTAGTCTAAGTTTAACAACTTTTTCTGTGGGATCGATACTTTATTTACTCTGTATTACTTGTTGACCCATGTATACTTGCATGAGTTAGAGCTCTTTTATAAGAACTATAAAAGAGGCAACAAGTTTTTGGCGCAGTTGCTGGGGAAATGCGTTAATTTAGATAATTATCATTAGTTTAAAGCTTTATTGTATGACTTAGACAATTTTGTTCAGTTCTCATTTCTATTTTTATTTTGTTTTTGGTTGCAGGTACTTGTAGAATTTTATTTACACACGATCATCCAACTCAGAGTTAACACTAGCACAGGCTAATATCAACGGAAAAGGTTGAAAAGCGAAAAGCGGAGAAATTTGCTACTGATTAGAAAATCTACGACAATTATGGCGGAAGAACAAAGAATTGAGAAAAGAGAAGAGCATCGGGCTCTAAGAGAATATTCCATGCCAAACATAAATGAATTACAGTCTAGCATAGTCAGACCGGCTATAGCACCCAACACCTTTGAAATCAAACCGGGCAATATTCAGATGGTGCAGAACTCGGTACAGTTTGGGGGTGCTGCTACGAATGATCCGAACGAACACCTATTAAGCTTCATCGAGATTTGTGACACATTCAGATAATATGGTGTGACGGAGGATGCCATCAGACTACGGTTATTCCCATTTTCATTAAGGGATAAAGCGAGGAGTTGACTACATTCTTTGCCGGCAGGATCAATCACCACATGGGAGGACTTAGCACAGAAGTTCTTAGCCAAGTTCTTCCCAATGGCTAAGACTGCAAAGATGAGGACAGCCATATCCCAGTTCGAGCAACAACAGGGCGAGTCTTTATATGAGGCATGGGAGAGGTATAAAGAGATGCTTAGGAAGTGTCTGCATCATGGTTTGCCAGATTGGATGGTGATTAATTCATTTTACAATGGTTTGGGATGGCAGTCGAGACCGATTGTAGATGCGGCCGCAGGAGGGGCATTATGGGCAAAAAGCTATGATGAGGCCTATACGCTTATCGAGACTATGGCTGCAAATGACTATCAGAATCCAACAGCTCGGATGTCCCAGCCTAAGGTTGCAGGTGTGTTGGAGGTAGATGCGATTACACAGCTATCGGCACAAATGGCAGCTATGGCTAAGAAAATAGATACGTTGGCAGAAAACAAAGTGAAGACGGTTGCTTTCGTTTGTGAGATTTGTGCGGGTTCACACTCCACGGATCAATGTGCTATATCGGTAATGTCAAGATAAAGATGTGAAAGCAACTCTGAAAAAGACCAAGGTCAATTTCAGAACACATACCATCCCAACAATAGCAATCATCTGAACTTTAGTTGGTCTAACAACCAAGGTCAACAACAAAATCAGTTCCAGTCGAATCAACAGTTTCAACCACAGTCATCACAGCCACAGTTTACACCAAAACCACCGTTTCCACCGGGATTTCCTCAACAGCAACAACACCACACTCCAGCTGCATCATATCCAGAGAAGAAATCAGAAATAGAGGAGATAATGTTGAAATACATGACAAACACTGAGGTCATGATCAAAAGCCAAGTAGTGGCTATCAAGAATTTAGAAACTCATATGGGGCAAATGGTGAGCATGCTTACTAACAGACCCCAGGGTGCCTTGCCAAGTAACACAGAAGCAAATCCTAGAAGAGACAGGAAGGAGCAGTGTCAAGCAATAACATTGAGATCTGGGAAAGATTTGACAGGTTTTGCAAGTCGCGCGCCCGCGCATGATGATACCGAGGATGCCGCGCGGCCGTGCGTGGCAGAGCAGGAGACTGACGAGGAGAAAAATCTGGAAAATTCTGAGGTTCAGCAGGCAGAGAAGAATAAAGCAGGTTTAGAAGAGAAGGTCAAGAGTCCAGTACAACCACTGCACCCTCAAGTACCATATCCGTAGAGGTTAATTAAGCAGAAAGACGATAAACAGTTCAGCAAAATCCTGGAGGTTTTCAAAAAGCTGCAGATCAACATACCTTTTGCCGAAGCATTGGAACAAATGCCAAGCTACGCAAAGTTCATGAAAGGTATATTGTCAAGGAAGAAAAGATTAGATGAGTTTGAAACGGTATCCTTGACAGAGGAATGCAGTGCAGTGCTCCAACGCAAGTTACCTCCAAAGCTGAAAGATCCGGGTAGCTTCACAATTCCGTGCACCATTGGGAAGATGGATTTTAGCAAGTGTTTATGTGATCTAAGAGCAAGTATATATTTGATGTCGTTGTCAGTGTTTAACCAGTTGGGATTACCAGTTCCAAAATCGACGAACATATCGTTACAGTTAGCTGACAGGTCAGTCACATATCCACGGGGAGTTGTTGAAGATGTATTGGTTAAAGTGGATAAGTTCATTTTTCCAGCCGACTTTATCATTCTAGATTTCGAAGAGGATAAGAATATACCGATCATAATAGGGAGACCATTCTTAGCCACGGGCAGGATTTCTATAGATGTTCAGAAGGGGGAACTAACCATGGGCGTACAAGATCAAGAGGTCACATTTAATGTCTTCAAGGCAATAAAGCTCCCTACAGATGAAGAAGAGTGTTTCCTGGTTGATCTGGTGGATTGTAACCTAAAGACTTGGGTACAAAACCCGAGGACAGATGAATCAAAGAGGTTTTTAACGGGCGAAAGTTCCGAGTTGAAGATAGAGCCGTTGATGAAAGCCGAAGTCATTAAATTTCGGGGTGCCAAGGACAACAAGGAAGGCACCTCAATTCTTGATGTGATGTGAAAATTCAGAGACAGTCAAGCTAATTGACTATAACTTAGCGCTGGATGGGAGGCAACCCATCATTTCTACACCCATTAATTCGTTTATTTTTAGTTATTCCTTTTTGATGATTTTAATTAGTATTTCTAATTCAGTGATAAAAAGATATTGGATAAGCAATCGTAAATGCGTGACGAGTATTAATTGACATTAATGTTGCGATGTACGCATTACGTGACCACTATTGCATGCCTTAATCATGTGCATTAATGTCTGTGCAGGTACCATTATTGGAGAGCATCACTGATGGAAGAATTAGATCAAATTTTAGAATGGCGAGACAGAGAATTCGCTACGGTGCGCGACCGGGCAAGATAAAACTCACGCCGCCATGCGCCGTCGATCGCATCAACATGCCTTCGCGAGTTTTCATACCATGAGCCCAACACAAGATATACGTCACGCGCGCACGCGACGAGGCAATCGAATCCAAATGATATGAACGTGTTTAAAACAGAACTTTGGACCATTCGGACTCTCATTTGCGATAATAACAGATGCGAGAATATCTCACTCACCATAACTCACGTCTCTATAACTCCATCAGTTACAGATTGAAGCCGTATATCTCTCCATCACATCTCCATGATTTCTTCCACACTCAAAGCTCATCCACTTCTCATACCTTCTATAAAGCTAGGGCTCTCAATTGGGTTGGCATACACAAAGGTGAAGGTTATCAATTCACAAATTTCCAATCTCTCTGTTAGTCATCTGCTACCTCTACCAACTATCTCAAATGGGTCCAAAGAGAGCACGAGCAACTTCAGCCTCTTCATCTTCCTCCGGCAGTCACGAGGAGGACATTGTCGACCACAACAAGTTTTTATGTTTGGAGGCCCAACAGGAATACTATCGCATTGTCGCGAAGACATTCATTAAAGAAAGAGGATTTAGACCAGAAAGCCAGGATGGAGAGCTGTGTGCCATGATCCATGAACGGGGATGGGGTGGACTGATTGTCGTACCCACGCCGATTCCAATGAGCATAGTCCGAGAGTTCTATGCCAATGCCAAAGTCACAATGAACGATACCTCTATGGTTCGTAGTGTCGAGATAGACTATAGACCCTCCGCCATCCGTAATGTACTGAGAATCACTGCAACATCACCAATAGGGGCGGCCAATTGGATTACGAGGGCTCATCAGGAAACAGATTTGGAACGTGTTATTGCGGAGTTGTGCATTCCAGGCACAAGGTGGACTTACAAAGTCGGCACGACCCAGCCTCGTATATTCCCAGCAGCTGCACTGAATCGATACGCCAAGGCATGGAATCTGTTCATTTGTGCCAAATTATTGCCATCATCACATCAACATGAAATCACAGCAGAGAGGGCCACAATTCTTTGGGGCATCATAACCGACGAATATATCGATGTGGGGTATTTGATACATCAAAACATTGTGAAGTATCTGAAGGGAACTACCACTGGGAGCATACCACACGCTTCAGTGATAGCCATGCTATGTGCGCAACAGGGGTGCAATTGGGGCAACGAAGAAATGCAATATCCAAGCCAAGACATCACACATGCCACTATTGTAAAATTTGAGGACTGGGCGGGTAGTGAGCCACACCCGCGCAGACGAGGATTCATTCTCTGACCCACCTTCCCAGAACCAACCCAAGAAATTCCACCACGGCAATGATGAAGCGGGCCCATCCACCCGAAAGCACATCCGATCCCTGGGCGATCGACATCTCTGAAGGTTGGAGCGCAAAGTCGACGCATTGTATGACAATCTTGGGACATTTGCTATGGGACTCACAAGAGCCTTGGCCGAAGCCTTCGCGTAGCAAGGAACAATGCTTGAATGGCCACAGTTTGGGACCGTCGTGCCTTATCCACCACCAGATTCACCACCCGAGGAGGGTGGTCATGCCGATCATTAGGGGAGTTTTTCTTGTACCCTTTACCTTCATTCAATGAGGACATTGAACACTTTAAGTTTGGGGGTATTGAAGTACTTGCATAGTAGTTTAGTTTGCATTCTGTTTTGCATGTTTAGTTTAATTTTGCATGATTATGTGTTAGATAAAATTTTGTATAAAATTTTTAATTTTTAGTCATTATAGATTGTGTTAGTATGTTTTAATTTCATGTCTCACACAAATTCTTGCTTAATAATAGAAAGTTTTGCCTAGCCAATGATGATAGTGAATTGTGAAAGATTTCAGAATATGTGTATAACACAGCTTAGATATAATGTTTTACACGATCAGATTCATGTTGCTGTTTAAATGCTTTCGGTATGCACGAATAGGTTCACAATCACTTGTAGGTGTGAGAGACGTGTGTTGCATGGCTTAATAGAACATGTAGTTTCAAAAAGAGAAATATGCGGAATATGCATATAGACTGGGTACATTGACATTCAAACTGTGGGAACACCCGGGCATGCTTGAATTGGGACGAGATGGAGCGTAAAACGCACTCATTTAAATAGGAAATGAGATGGAGCGTAAAACACACTCGTTTACAGAGGAAGTGAGAAGGAGCGTAAAACGCACTCGCTTTATATAAAAAACAAAGGAAAAGAAAAGAAAAATGGCAATAAACACCGCGGGAAAGTGCAAAAATCACCATCGTGGGTAGAATTAAAGCATTGAGCTCAGTGTTGAACCTTAGTTTGTATTGATATATCGAAACAGTCTATGTTGCATGAGTATACATGAGTCTTGATTTAGACTATAATTTTCTATTTTGAGCAATGTAACACATGTATTCTTTGCGTAGATCAAGTTTTGGTGAACACTATACACACACAAAAAGTATCTCTATAGCATTCATGAATCATCTGAGTGTCTGATGTTATATCTATAGTTTGGTTGGAAATCATGTTCTTGGACTGGGATAATTCACTGAGGTATTGTGGCTGAAATTCTGTTATGGTTGGGATTGTGTGAGGCTAGTTTGCATCATAGAGTAGTTGCATAGTTTAGTAGTTGCATTTTCAGTGTTCATTCATATGCATTGCTTGAGGGCAAGCAACAGTTCAAGTTTGGGGGAATTTGATAAGTGGTATTTTTACCCACTTATTGTATACCAATCCATGTGAATTGTGCCCACCTCAAGTACATTTCATTGTGTTTTAGTTGCATTTTGCGTTATTTTGCATTGCATCTACTTAAAACTCCTTTTGGTGAATAAGTGCAGGAATCAGCTCAATTTTGATGGAAATAGGGGTACCGGCGAGCGGATGCGTGAAGGCGCGTTACAAGGTGAGGATGTGCATGGCATGGAGGTGCAATAAAGCATGAAGACCAAGCAAGCAAAAGGATTAAAGCATGAGTGAACAAGTAGCAAGAAGAAGATAAAATAAAACCGTAACCGAAACTACGAACACAGTCACATGCAATAATGAAACAGCCTTAGACATCGCACTACCATGAAAGTGCAATGGCCGAACAGGAAAACTTTCTTCGCAAGTTGAGCGACCGTGAGGGAGAGATCTTGCTACGAGAATGAATGCCTAGCGACCGCGCGAGAGGTCGGATGGACTGGACTAAACTTAATGCAAGTCTCGCGGCCGCGAGACAGGGAGGCTAGAGACGCAGCGGCTGCACAAGCGATCGTCGTCTTGTAATTTATTTTTATTTTTAATTCTCAATTAAATGATGTGTAATTGGTTTTTAAACGATTCTGACGAGTGTCAGAGAGAGACGTGATTATTTTGACGTATTTTCATCTTAGAAACTACGGTTTACACCTTGGGAGAGATTCCAACGTAGGAGAAAGCCATAACGTCTATTTTTCTCTACTTCTTCTTGGAGATCTCTGTCATCGTGGATTTGATTATTATCTATCTAGATTTCTTTGAGGATTTAATAGTTGATCATTGGTTTCTATTCAACGATTGGGTTTGATCGTTCTAACTTTCTTACTTCATTTGTTTGTTTATTGATCATGTTTAGCCTTGATCCCATAATGGCTTTTGGTTCAGTCATGAACTAAACTCTATTATGGGATTCTAACGAATTTTAATATATAGTTTAGTTGTACATCTAAATGTTAGTTTTGTTTTGTATATCATATGGAATTTCTGTTATGGTTGTATTACATGTATGAATGCTTGATCACCATTCGTTTCAGTATTTGTATGAGATTGACAATGAATATATAAATATGGACCGTAACCATGATAGCATGCGAATATGGGCTTAGTGTAGTAGCTTGCATATTTTGTGAACCAGATAGACATATACTGTTTCACCGTATGAGCTAGATTAAGAGCTTGTGTTTAAGAACAATAGAATTGTAATTATGCATAGACATATGGTGATTGTGATTGTATTGATGATCACATAGAGTCTAACCTCTGTAGATGTTGTGTGAGTAGGTTATAATGCATTGAAAAATGGTTATAACTCTCTTTGTGCTCTTGGCTATTTTCCTGTGGTATGTGAACATTTCTTGCATGACAGTAGCGATTAGACGAAATATTAAATGAAGTTAGGATCCCATTGTTTCCATAATATAGTTAGTCCATTTATATTGTTATTTTTAGTCAGTAATCATAATTAGTTTAAATCAACAATTGATTCATTAGTCTGAGCATATAAATATAGTGAGTTGATTAATGCATAGTTGTGACACCCCCAAAATAGGTCCGTTCCATCCAACCCATTCTGAGTCGCCAAATACATGGTACAGAAATAACTACAACTTTATTATTACAACATATAAACCGTGAGTTTAAATACAGATATTTCCATCTAGACAATATCCACACGCAAATAAATTCCCATCATAATTATTGATACATTATTTTACAAAAATGGTGAGGACTACTAAACAACTCTCTCTAGAACCTTCATTCCATACCCCGACTAGTACTCGCTACATTCTCGCCTCCTGAGAAGAAAAATGGAACAACAAGGAAAAGGGTGAGCTCAACTAGCCCAAAGAAGAATATTATGACTAAGATAATATACAAAAATTATCGTTAGTCTCCAACAGGAAAAATCTAATAGAATACAATAGACAACCAGCTTTTAAATCAATCTTCGCAATGAAATAATAATTCATTAAAAGAGTTAAGTAGAGAATGCAAACTACTATCTTCTATATATGAATTTAAAAGTTCATCGTCGATATTTTATCCTCAGAACATCAATCAATATATATCGAATCAAATATTCATCTTTGCACTCTGAGCCAAAGATATTCATCGATTAATTCATGTTCATCTCAACACCAGTTCATCTTTGCACTACGGGCCAAAGATATTCATCAAGAAATCATTCATCTTTGCACTACAGGGCAAAGATATTCAGTAATATCATCATTTAGGACTAAAGATGATGAAAAATATTTTAAAGGAAACGAATCCAGTGAAACAAAAGAACAAATATTAAGGATTCGTATTTTAAACAATCCAAGTTCAAAAATACTTCATAAGTAATCAGAGTGGAGTAAAATTCATGAACGATCAAAATATGGATACAATCAAAACTAGTATCCATAATAGATATCTTGGACGAAAAACAAAAATTTAATTTTTCTGTGAATAGTGTCGTATTCGTGATTAGTGTCGTATACGTGAATAGTAACTTCGACACCAAAAGATAAAAATTTCACAAAAAAACATCATCATGCTTCGTGAATAGTAGTCGTGAATAGTAACTCGTGAATAGTAACTCATGAATAGTAACTTGTGAATAGTAACTCATGAATAGTAACTCCGATATGAAAAAGTTCCAAATTTGATAAAAAAGTTCCAACCAATATTTCAGCATAATGATATTGAAGAAATAATATCATTTGAGAAGAAAATAACATCTCTTACCTCGAAAGACAAGATTTCTAGTTGAAACACCTGATATATAAGCTATGACTTGAACTTCAGACCAGAGTATAGCAATACTCAAAGTATACTCAAAATACTCACAAGAATACGCCGATAATATAGAGAGAGAAAACTTCATTTCGGTGTGATTTTAATTCTAACCTAAGCACCCTATTTATAGGAAAATGCTTAGAACACCAAAGTAGAAAATTTAATATAATAATAATATATTTATTAATTTGTCTACGCCCACTTAGAATCATCTGAATTCAGCAACTTAGCATGTGTTAAAGATGCCCACCAAACACAAAAAACGTTTTTCTTATTTAAATTATTTTAAACTTCTAAAATTCAATTATTTCGGAGCTTCAGAACTTCAATAATTCATAATAAATAGCCCTTTTATCAGAAAATTCAAATCTCGCGACTTTTTATAGGAAATTCAATTCTCTACAACTTTACAGAAGAAAGTTTTCCAAGTTCCAAACAGAAATTGACCAAATCTACAAATCCAAGCGATTTTATAAAGCTTATAATCAAATTTCAATCCAAGAAATGGGGTCCACCGACACACAAAAACATGTGTTAATCATTTAATGCCACAAAATACTCTTCCTCCTCATATACTCACATATCTCACATTCATTATAAAAATATCACCGCTAATATATTATTAAAATAATATATTTAAATGAATTATTTTATCAAAAAAGATAAAATATTATTTTTAACAATTGTCACATTAAAAATTTTCCATCTATATCCACATAAAATCAATATTTTCCTCATCATATAAATCAATAATTAATTATTCACAAATAATATTACAGAATCACAAGATCTTTAACTGTGCCGCTTCCTGGGAAAGAGGGGCTTTCAATAAGGATCTTTCTCACTTGGCGCCGCAATTAGGTGACTAAACCTCTCCTTAGATGTAACTTTCTAGACATTGCCAATAATGTTATCCAATAATATTATTCGGATAATATGAATTATTGCTCCGATAATGGAAAATACCGTGTAATGACAATTTATTGAAACAATAGTAATATAAAATATCAATATTATTGTAACAATTATTGAGTAGTGTCTTCTTACGTAAGAATCAATAATTGGTGCAATACCGTGTGTCTTCTTGCTTCAACAACGCGTATTAGTGTGTTTTAACCAACGGGTATTCCAATAAGATTAACGATAACAACTACGCCAATTATTTATAAACAACTTATATTTGTCGTTTTCTTCATTCAATCGCTTTAGAGTTATAGAGCCACATACGCGCGTTTTGCTCCGCATTTAATATTCCCCGACAATAATGAATATTTTATAACCACTTGCTTATTCAAAATATTTGCGTATTTTACCCATAACTATCCACATTAATCAAATCAACCTTTACTATTTCAAAATAATAAATAGAGGAAAATAAATTTCATTTATTAATAATTTGGGGTCTTACAACCTCCCTCCTTATGAAATTTCATCCTCGAAATTGACGTCGTATTCAGTATTTCAAAAGATGAGAATACCTCGCTTTCATTTCCGCTTTCCAACTCCCGTGTCATTTTCTAAATAGCATGGTTTCTCCACAAAACTTTAACTTGTGGTATAACCTCGATACATAGGACATGTTCTTTCCTATCCAAGATCTTGACAGTTCCTCCTCGTGCGTTAAGTCTTGACTATCTCGTCCGGTTCTAACTCAATGACGTGGTTCGGTCGTCCACATATTTACGTAACATCGATACGTGAAAAAAAACGTTATGAACACGCGTCGTACTTGGTGGTAAAACGAGTCTATAGGCCACGCCTTATTCGATTGAGAATTTCAAATGGATTAATAAATCGAAGGTTTGAGCTTTCCTCACCTCACCTCACTTTTGAAATAACAACTTCTTGCACCTCCTTCTTCAAATTCATCAGCTCCGGTGTGTAGCTTGAACAGCTTTAACTTTATCGATTAAAGTCGATTATACTCGTATATCATCACGTGGGTACCTAGAGTTTTCATCTCCATCTCTATTATTTGTAAATTATACGAAATTAGTCTTTGACAATATCGTACTCGTACTTATATCGATCTTCTACTCAACACGTCGCCTACCACGTTCACTTTTCCGAGGA
Source organism: Panax quinquefolius (assembly GCA_020205615.1). NCBI lineage: Eukaryota > Viridiplantae > Streptophyta > Magnoliopsida > Apiales > Araliaceae > Panax > Panax quinquefolius. The sequence continues at coordinate 88,000,309 of CM035173.1, forward strand.
TGGCACGGTCGTAACATGTCTTTGAAATGAGTCTCCTCTTGAGTTCTTCAAGCTCTTCCCACATTCCTTGCTCCATTCGAATTTTGTATCTCTACGAGTCACCACCAAGCGTTAATGGAATAGCGATTCGAGAATATCCTTCAACGAATCTCCGATAAAAACCAACTAAGCCTAGAAAGCTACGTATTTCGATTACCGACTTAGGTTGTTCTCAATCGTGACTCATATCCCAACCTTGGATAAAGACGTTACAATGACACTATCGGTTTACTATCGCATCGAATATGGTGTCCCCTACGAGAGTCCGCTTCGTTCATTCCACAAAGGAAGTCACCAGATAAAGGCTCGTGCACCAAATTTATAGTTGAATTTTAACTCACGAAGTTCAATAGAGCCATTCGATATGAGATTTTAGAAATGAGTTTTGTACGAGGTTCAAAGTCGATACAAAATTTAATATCGCCTTTTCTGAGTAAACCAAGAAATTCTTTAGAAATACGTCCGGAAAATCAATAACAACAGAATATTATTCAAATCGACGTGTCTTTATTCAAATCCATAACATGGACTAAGAAAACTCGACATCCATAATAAACGAATGACTTCATGGCTTGATATGAAAATGTTTGACTACAATGGTTTGATTGCTTGAATTGAATAACAAAGTTGCTTAGAATATGAAAACTAACAACCTTACGAAAAGTAATCAATTTCGGCGTGATGAGTAGTTAACCTTAAAATCACATCAAAAGCAAATATCTCTATAGAAATAAGGTTAACGTGTAATGTGATAGTGCCAACCTCAATCAAGCAAGATTTCTAAACAACGGATGTAATGAAAGTTTCTCCTAACGGAGTCTCCATAAATAGGTCAAAGTCTAATTTCTCCGTAGTCAAGTTCAAACGTTGAGTGCAAGCAAGAGAGATAAAATAATGGGTAGAACCGGTATCTAGTAAGGTATAAACTTCGCAAGAATTTATAATTAACTAACCCGTACTAACTTCGTTCGGGTTCCTCACATTTTGACCGGTCACGACAAACGCTCTTCCAGAAACCGTTGACTTTGACCTTTCTGGGACATCCTTTTAAGTCACCATTCCCGCTTGACTGGGTTTCGATACCGTACAATCTCGAGCGATATGTCCTTCTTTTCCACAATTATAGCATACCTTAAAACTGTTGTAGGCGCTTTGGTGATATGTCCTCTTTCCGCATTTGTAACATACGACCGGTGGTCTTTCTCCTCCCTTGGAACCGATTCTTCTTTGGTGTTGACGCTTCACATGGTCGTTGTTGAATCTCCTCTTTTTAAAATCTCCTCCCACTCGCTTCTTCTATTTTCATGGCCACGATTACCACCGTAGTGGTTACCGCCTTTGTCCGTATTCTTCTTTCTCCACCGGTTATCGTTATTCGATGACTCGCTATCTTCAGATGATCCTCGGTTATGGTCCCTCAGTTGAACGTACTCGTTATCTCGCCTAACAACCGAGCCTCGCTGACAACATCTGAATAGAGAAAAATTTATGAGAAATGAGATCTTGACGTATGCCGTGTTTCAAACCTCTCGAAACATCCGCGTCATACGTTCCTCATTCTCCACCAAATGAGGTGCAAACTCGATAACTCCGCGAACTTCGCCTCGTCTTTGGGACACCGTCATGTTATTCGCTCGATCCTAATAAACTCCACTTCCTTCATATGACGAATACTTTCGAGGAAAGTACTTGTCATTGAACTGCTTTCAAACGCCTCCCACGACACGCCGAGTGCAAAATGGATGGGTATGCTTCATGATTCCCACCAAGAATCTGTCGCTACTTTAACATAAAAGTAGTAGAGAATGGAACTTTTGTTCCTCCGCATCCCAAGACATCGAATATCTTGGTAATTTGTTTGACCCACGCTCCGCTTTAATCGGATCCGGCTTCCCCGAGCACTCGTGGTCCCAACTCTTTGAATCGCTTGGTCATGTGACCACCCGTGAATTTCTATCATTTCCTCCTCAGATTTTGAACACGAGTCTCCTCGTTCGATTTTGCATGAACTCGTAAAAAGCTTCTAAACATTCCCTCGTTCATCATCTCGCTCGGTGGGTGTTGTTCACAGGAGGTACATTGCCACTGTTGCTTTTCCTCGTTGGTAAAAAGACAGCATCTCCACGGCCTCATTTATTCCATCATTAATATTCTCGGTTAACATTCTCAAATCTTGTCATAAAACAAGGGTTAATTAAGGAAATCAATATATCACATAATATCCCTATATACTAACCAACTAACAAATAAGCTTAGGTAGGACACACTAGCGAAGGATTTACGTCTCTCCCTCCTAGTTCTATTCCCCGATCTTCGCCAGAGATCATAACCCTAAGCTCGATACCAACCGCGACACCCCCAAAATAGGTCCATTCCATCCAACCCATTCTCGAGTCGCCAAATACATGGTACGTAAATAACTACAACTTTATTATTACAACATATAAACCGTGAGAGTTTAAATACGAGATATTGCCATCTGCATAGACAATATCCACGCCAAAAATAAATCCCCATCATAATTATTGATACATTATTTTACAAAAATGGTGAGGACTACTAAACAACTCTCTCTAGAACCTTCATTCCATACCCCGACTAGTACTCGCTACATTCTCGCCTCCTGAGAAGAAAAATGGAACAACAAGGAAAAGGGTGAGCTCAACTAGCCCAGTAAAGAATATTATGACTAAGATAATATACAAAAAATTATCGTTAGTCTCCAACAGGGAAAAATCTAATAGAATACAATAGACAACCAGTTTTAAATAAATCTTCGCAGCGGAAATAATAATTCATTAAAAGAGTTAAGTAGAGAATGCAAACTACTATCTTCTATATATGAATTTAAAAGTTCATCGTCGATATTTTATCCCTGTAACATCAATCAATATATATCTGGAATCAAATATTCATCTTTGCACTATGTGCCAAAGATATTCATTAGTTAGTCATGTTCATCTCAACACTGGCCATCTTTTGCACTACGGGCCAAAGATATTCATCAAGAATCATTCATCTTTGCACTACAGGCAAAGATATTCAAAATATCATCATTTAGGACTAAGGATGATGAAAAATATTTTAAAGGAAACGAATCCAGTGAAACAAAAGAACAAATATTAAGGATTCGTATTTTAAACAATCCAAGTTCAAAAATACTTCATAAGTAATCTTAGTGGAGTAAAATTCAAGAACGATCAAAATATGGATACAATCAAAACTAGTATCCATAATAGATATCTTGGACGAAAAACAAAAATTTAATTTTTCTGTGAATAGTGTCGTATTCGTGAATAGTGTCGTATACGTGAATAGTAACTCCGACACCAAAAGATAAAAATTTCACAAAAAAACATCATCATGCTTCGTGAATAGTAACTCGTGAATAGTAACTCATGAATAGTAACTCATGAATAGTAACTCGTGAATAAGTATGCTAATGCAAGAATATGAACTTTTCAGGTTAGACAAGAATGAATCCATCAAAGAAGCTCAAGCTAGATTCCTCACTCTCATGAACTCTCTAAGTATGCTCGGCCAGAAAATTGATCAAAGGGAGATAAATAGAAAGATATTTAGAGTCATGCCCAAATGGTTCACACCAAATGTTACAACTCTTCAAGACTCAACTACAATCAGTTCTATGGAAACTCTAACTTTGTTTGGAGAGCTTGAAGAATTCGAAAATCAACTAAAGAGGATGAAGCACCAATAAAGAAAACATTGAACTTTTCAGGTTAGACAAGAATGAATCCATCAAAGAAGCTCAAACTAGATTCCTCACTCTCATGAACTCTCTAAGTATGCTCGGCCGGAAAATTGATCAAAGGGAGATAAATAGAAAGATACTTAGAGTCATGCCCAAACGGTTCGCACCAAATGTTACAACTCTTCAAGACTCAACTACAATCAGTTCGATGGAAACTCTAACTTTGTTTGGAGAGCTTGAAGAATTCGAAAATCAACTAAAGAGGATGAAGCACCAATAAAGAAAACATTGGCACTTCAAGTCAGAGAAAAAATGAAAGTGATCACGAAGATCTTGATGAAGAAATTGAAATGATCTCAAGAAAACTCGAGAGACTACTACAAAGGAAGAAACAAAGGAAAATTCAAAAAGGTAGCTCAACTCCAGTGAACAAATCCGAAACGAAACAAGAAGAAGAAAATGTTCAACTCTGTTTCATGGGACTAGAAGATGATAACCAACTTGAGGTAACAAATTTTCATGAATCTTTTGAAATATCTATGCCTGATTATATTGCTTTACAAAATGAAAATCAACAGCTCCAAAAGAAAACTGATTATTTTAAGAATTGTGTAAATGAGCTAATGAATGAAGTTAATGAAAGTAGTATGCATACAAGCCAATCATGTTTGATGATAAAGCATATACTTTGTAACAATCTTATTCATTTATTAATAAAAAGTATTAATTTATTAAAGGCTTTTATTTATCTACATGATGCTGTTTTATAATATGTGATAAACCCATAGTTTTAAGCAATGCTTTTAGAATAATGATGATGATCATTCTAATGAGATCTAAATTCTTAGAAAGCTTAAAACTAAAATAGTTCCCAATCGTTGGATTACTAAATTGGGGATTAGTGAATCCGGATAGATTGGTACATACGTTGCTTGCTCATTGGATGAGGATGATTGATCTCATGATCATTTGTGTGGAGACACTAAAGCAAGTATGTAGGTGCTTATTAGAGAATAAGTTCACTGAACGTGGCTCGCTAAGGAATACCTAATGGAGTTTTATTTGCTGTCAATAGGAATTCTCAGAGTGATAGTAGTACAAGTGATCCTTGGACTTGAGATCATCATAGTATCTTGTGTATGATGAGTTATACTTTGACTTATTCCTTAAGACCCTTAGGGTATATCAAAGGGTATGCTTGGGTATAATAAGTTGTACATGGAGATAATGTATGATCAATAAAGAATCTACCACTTCTAATAAAAGAAGAGAAATGTCCTATGTGATTCGATAAATGACAACCCAAAGAGTCCTTGGCGGGCGGTAATGAAATTAGAAAGGAGTTTCTAATTTGCATTATTTGAGTTAGGCATTTAAGGATCGAAATACATATAATTAAATAAAATAAGACTTGACAAAGAATTCCATGTCTTATATTTAATTGGGACATTGTATGGTGGAAGGATTGAATTGTATTTAGTAACTATTTACTCAAAGGTTCTTTTATGATTAATGTTGAAATCTATATTATCCGGAAAAATTCGTTGATCGCTAGGGAGGCTTATCCTATTGTAGAATAAATATTATTTATTTAAATAAATTAATTATTTAATTTATTTATTTAAATAAGATTAGAATTGTTCTAATTGATTTATTCACAACCGGTTTAATATGGAGAACCTAAAGGGTCACACCATAAAAGGAAGAATAATTATTTAAGAAGTAAATGGCATAATCGTAATAATATGTTATGTATATTTAATTTAATCTATGGTGATAGAATAAATTAAATAGCTTAATATTTATTATTTAATATTTTAGAAATATTAAATATAAATTAATAAGAGGAGTCTTATTAATATTATTACAATTATTATTATTTTAATTTCTAAAAGAGTTTAGGAATTAATTTAATATAAGTACTCTCATTTATTCTTAATTGGATTAGGAAGGAAAATTAATTAAAGGAGTTTAATTAATTATCCCTAATAAGATTAGGGGAGCTTAATTAATTAAAAGAATTTAATTAATTAAATAAAACCCAATTCCTTAATTGTTAAGATGGGTTGCCCACATCTATAAATAAGAGGAGTCTTATTATGGGTGGTATGGGTTGTTGACTTTAACAAAGTACGTAATAATTCCAAGTTGTTGGGAGTATGCCTTTTCTATAGAGATAGAAAACTAGGGTTAGCCATAACACCCATCTTCTTGAATTTTATTCTTCCTTGGTGGATCACCTCTAGAGGCCAAACATTTGGGTGGCTAACGTTGATCAAAGGAAGGAACCAAACCCGGTGGATTCAAGATTGAACGCGAAAGGATTTGGAGGTGAACTTGTACCTGAGGAAGCTCGATCTTCAAGGGTATGATTTATTCTTTATCTTTTCGTTTAATTAATAATTGTGCATAAAGGGTGATCCGGGTTTATGGTTTGTAAATAATTTTTAAACTCTGATTTTACCACGCTTCCGCACTTTTATGCAATATGATTGCGTTATGAATATTACAAACCTAACAGTGGCATCAGAGCCAAACCTTTATATAAATTATTAATTGTTCAAATTTGATATGTATATTGATATGTGTTTAGAACAATTTAATTGGGCATAATTTTATTGTATAAAATTTATTTAAAAAAAAAAAAAAAAAGGGAATTCACGGTTGCCAATCAAACATAAAAAAGTGGTCTGCTTGCTTTTAGCTTACTACGATTCGAGAACAAGTTGCAGGTTTTTTTTTTGGAATGGCGAATTGGCCCAAGTGGCCTTACGGAAAACAAGGCCATTGTTTTTAAAAAAAAAAAAAATAAACTCACGGAAATCAAAGTTGCACTTTTTAATTAAAGTGAGATGCACGGAAATCATTAACATGCTTAATGTATTACATATATATATATATATTTGATATACATATATATATACTTGTATTTTATATATATATATAATAGTTATATATATATTATTCTTAATAATTTTAGAATTAAAATAAAGTTTATTTTAATTTTAAAATAAAAGTTCATTTTAATCTTAAAATAAAAATTTATTTTAATTTTAAAATTAGAATTTCATGCTAACTAATTAGAGTTGGAATTGGATTCCATGATAACTAATTGGAGTTGAAATTGATCTTTCCTTAAATAAAGAAGTTTGTTTAGATATGAAATAAGATTTCATATTATTCAAAATAAAAGAGTTTATTTGTGAATTGGAAAGAGAATCCTAATTTTCTTAAATAAAAGAGTTTATTTAAATATGGAATAAGATTTCATATTATTCAAAATAAAGGAGTTTATTTGTGAATAGGAAAGAATATCCGTGTTTCCTTTAATAAAAGTTTTTTTTATATGGAATTGGATTCCATAATTAATTAAAATAAAAGAGTTTATTTTAATTAAAGATTTTTTATTACATGGAATTGGATTCCATAATTAATTAAAATAATTGAGTTTATTTTGATTAAAGATTTTGATTAAAATAAAATAGTTTATTTTATTCAAAATAGGATAAATTAAAATAAAATAGTTTTATTTTGATTTAAATTTGGATTAAAATAAAGGAGTTTATTTTGATTCAAAATTAGATTTTATACTAAATAAATTTGCCCATTAAATGATATCAATATATATATTAAATGTTTATTATTCATGAGATGAATGTTATTTATTGATGCATATGGTGATGTGTATGATAATAAATGGGATTGATTATGGATTATCAATTAATGTGATTGGATTTTATTTTAGTTGGATACATGAATGTATATGGTTTTTATTAAATGGGGTCTAGCATGTACTCGCCTTCTCTAATTTTTTCTTAATGTAAATTCTAACTCCCTCCTATGTACTTCCCTCGATCACGATCAAGGTTTCTATTTATTTTAAATAGTTTTGTAATAGGAATAATTAGAATTATTTTGAAAAATTGGAGATCAAAGGAGCAAGGAGCGTGAAGACCCATTTGTAATGGAGCCCGGTTTTAAATGTAATAGTTATATTTAAATATTATTTCTTGCACCCTAGGGTTTGACCTTTTAGTTCACTTGGTGGCTCTAGTGAACCAAACTAGAATAAAAGTCCATAATCAATCCGGGTAGAATATAGTATTCTATATGTGCATGCTATACTATATATATATATATATATTATGCAAACATGCTTCGCATGTTTATTAATATAACGCGTATTTTATATATATATAATAAATGCCATTTAAACAAGATGAGACAAATTAATAACAAACCCCTCATAATTTTATATTAAGTCCTAAGCGTTCAAAGATATTTGGAATATCGAACGTCGCCTTCTAGCATGATAAAATTAATAGAGTATTAAATATTTAATATGAGTTTGTTGTGTCACCACAAGGCAAATATTAAGTATTTAAGATGTTAATTTATCACATTTGATGCTTATAAAGAAAATTGAACAATATTGTTTTGTTGTGTCACCACAAGGATGATATTTTTCTTTTTTGAATATATGGAGTGCTAGGTCGGACTTAACTTGGATAATTTTGATTCGGATGTGCCACCACTTGATCAAAATAATCTAAGAGGCAAAATACAAGGAGTTGCATAGTTGATGTAATTGACAAAAGTTGTCTACCTATTTATTTATATATAGTTTGTTGTGTCACCACAAGGCTATATACATTTGAAATGGGATCCTTATTCTCACTAGCAAATCTTTAATTAGATTTTGCCGAACTATATAAGTGAGGGTAATATAGTTTGAAAAAAATAGTGGGAGATACCAATTTAAAACAAGACCTAATTTATTTTGGTAATTAATAAAAGAATGTATGTTAAAATGTTGTTAATTACAAATTCATCTATAGAATTTTACAATGTCTAAAATTACTATCACTGCGAAGCATATTAGATGCTAAGTTAATCAGCCATCAATTAAACGGATTGGTTAAGGAATTTGAGAATAGTTCTCATAAATGAAAAGCTATCTTATGTCCTTAATACGCCTATCCTCGCAATGGTTGCGCATAATGCTTCGAGGAAGAGATTGCTACTTTTAGAAAGTGGCAAGATGATGCACGATTAGCTCAATGCATCATGCTCGCATCCATGAGTAACGAGCTTCACCACGGCATGAAACTATGGATGCTTTTACTATATTCCCGCACATCAAGTAGTTGATGGTGAGGAAAGTAGGACCGATAGATATCGAGATATCTAAGGAGCTCTTCCGATCTAGAATGGCTAATGACACTATAAGATGCATGATAAAAGTCCTAAACATTATCAATTTGATTGATCAATTAGGATAACAGTTTTGTCATGGATGGAGAGTTGAGCCAAGATTTGATCTTGCCTCACTCCCTGGACTCCTTTCACAATTGTTGTGAATTTTTCATATGAACAAAGCTAGATATCACCTCGCCGATTTGCTTAACATGTTGAAAAATGTTGAGAGTCACTTTCCAACCAAGAAAGACCAAGTCTTACTGGTAGGGGCCAAAGGATCTTCTGAAAAGAAGAACGATTCAAAGAAGGTAAATAGAAAGGCAAAATAAAGGATAATAAGAACAAAACTAATACGGATAGCAAAGGAGTTTGCTTCCACTGCAATAAGCCTGGACACTGGAAAGAAACTGCGAGAAGCATCTTGCAGAGGCTAACCAAAGAAGCTTAGTGAAGTTTCTACAGAATACGCTTTTTGTTCATGATTGAAATAAATTTTTCTTTAAGTCAAGGTTCTACTTGGGTATTGGATACCGACTTTGGTTATCATAAATATAGATTTATGAAGGACCAAGGTAAGTAGAAAGCTAAACAAATATAAGTAATCCTATGTGTGGAAAATGAAGCAAAGGTTGCAACATTAGCCATAGAAACTTATAGTTTAAAGACGCTTACTGGCAAATCTATTAAGTCAATAAGTTGTTATTGTATACCAATTCTTGTTAGAAACATTATTTCCATTTTATTGTTGAATGAAGGAAAACTTTGGTATTATAATTAAGAACAATTGTTGTTCTATTTATAATAATAATGTTTTGTATAGAATCGAATATTACTTAATAAATTTTGTATACTTGACTTACATGAAAATAATTTTGCATATTGAACAAATTAGTATAAGAAAAGGAGATGATCATTCAAAGAGTTGAATGTGCGTATTTGCTAAAATACAAGTGTGAATTATTTGAAAAGTTCAAAGAATTCGTAAGTGAAACAAATTGGCAAAGTATTAAGATTCTTTGATTAGATCAAGGGATAAATACTTGTGCAATAAGTTTCTAGATCATCTCAAATAGTTTTCTCATAATGGACACATCCCGATATGCAATAATTGATTGATGTATCCGAAAGGAAAAATCGTACCTTGTTGGACATGGTGTCCCATAATGATTTTATCGACATTCCAAAGATCCTTCTAAGGTCATGTCCTAGAAATGGTCGCATATCTCTACGAAAAGGTAACCTCAAAATCCAAATTTCAAGACTCCATAAAAGTTATGGACATGGAGGATTCCTAATCTTAAGTATGTTAAGATAAAGGGTTGTCCAACTTATGTGAAAAGGTTTCAAAGGATAAGCTTGGGACAAGATTTGACAAATACAAATTTGTGGGACATCCTAAAGTAAGTTTAGGATAAATGTTCTATAATCCTACTTAGCAAAAGGTGTTTGTTACGAAACACGCTTCCTTCTAAGATAAAGGTGTTTATCATTGAAGGGGCTAGTGGGAGGATAATAGATCTTGAAGAGTTCAAGAACCACAAAATACTATAAGTCAAATAAGAGGAACCTGTAGATAGACCTATTGTACCACAACCGAATCGTAAATCTGAAATAGTACCAAAGATACCTGGGAGGTATGGATTCATCATAAATGATGATGATGAGGTACACATCATAAAAGATGATGATCCAGTTAAATACGATGAGGTAAGTGTTGTAGACACTCAGAGAAATGGATTGAAGCAAGTTTCTCAATATGGAACATTCGTTTTGATGAGGCAATCAAAAGAGTTTGATTTTATCAAAAATAAGAATGAACCTAGTGTGTACAAAAGGGTCAAATGGGAGCGTCGTGAAATTTCTAGTATTATATGTTGATATACTACTGGATGAGGAATAACATACCAATGCTACAATCAAGAAAGATAAAGTTGTCTCAAACAATCCTCCATGAATGATTTGGAAGAGTATCTTAGTTGGGGATATAAATCTATATAGATAGATTTAAGAGGATGCTCGACTTAACCCAAGGAACGTATATTCATTTGATGCTAAAGTCGCTTTAGCATGGCAAACTCCAAGAGATGTCTCATGTTGATGAGCCATGGAGTGTATCTCTTTAATAGTCCCCATAGACTCCAAAGAAGAGAGATCGCATGAGTGACAATCATGTATGCAATGAAATATACGAGACCGATGTTGATCGGTCATATTCTCGAGAAGATCACCGTAGGATGTTGAAAAACATCTTAAAGTTCTTAACCCAAGACTAAGGATGTGAGCAAACATGGTGGGTCCGAATTAAAACTAGAGGGCTTTACGTACTCATGTTTTTTTTACGCACTAAGACGACGAAAAATCCACTTTAAGGTAAAGGGCTACCTTGAACAGTGGTGCGTTGAATTGAAAGGTTCCAAACAAAGAAAGAGTTCTTGGTTTAGCGATAAAGACAAAGTATATAGCTATAAATGAAGCTGCAAATTGATTGTTTGGATTAAAAGTTCATTACGTAACTAGGAATAGTTCCTAAGTCTCATCTTGGATCTAAACATGTGTTGTGGCACTTTCATTTGATTATTAGAATCATTGAAAGATGGGAAATCACTATAGAGATAATGGACTCTCATGAACAATATTACATATCCATTAACTAAAGCTTATCCAACAGCAGGATAATCGTCAATTAGAGAAGAAGAGTATGAGATACCATGACGATTGGCTTTAGTGCAAGTGGGAGATTGAAAGTAGTATGCATACAAGCCAATCATGTTTGATGATAAAACATATACTTTGTAACAATCTTATTCATTTATTAATAAAAAGTATTAATTTATTAAAGGCTTTTATTTATCTACATGATCTTTGTTTTATAATATGTGATAAACCCATAGTTTTAAGCAATGCTTTTAGAATAATGATGATGATCATTCTAATGAGATCTAAATTCTTAGAAAGCTTAAAACTAAAATAGTTCCCAATCGTTGGATTACTAAATTGGGGATTAGTGAATCCGGATAGATTGGGTACATACGTTGCTTGCTCATTGGATGAGGATGATTGATCTCATGATCATTTGTGTGGAGACACTAAAGCAAGTATGTAGGTGCTTATTAGAGAATAAGTTCACTGAACGTGGCTCGCTAAGGAATACCTAATGGAGTTTTATTTGCACTGTCATCAATAGAATTCTCAGTAGTGATAGTAGTCTGATGATCCTTGGACTTGAGATCATCATAGTATCTTGTGTATGATGAGTTATACTTTGACTTATTCCTTAAGACCCTTAGGGTATATCAAAGGGTATGCTTGGGTATAATAAGTTGTACATGGAGATAATGTATGATCAATAAAGAATCTACCACTTCTAATAAAAGAAGAGAAATGTCCTATGTGATTCGATAAATGACAACCCAGTAGTCCTTGGCCAAGGCAGAATGAAATTAGAAAGGAGTTTCTAATTTGCATTATTTGGAGTTGTGCATTTAAGGATCGAAATACATATAATTAAATAAAATAAGACTTGACAAGAATTCCATGCCTTATATTTAATTGGGACATCAGATGGTGGAAGGATTGAATTGTACGGTAACTATTTACTCAAAGGTTCTTTTATGATTAATGTTGAAATCTATATTATCCGGAAAGTCGTTGATCGCTAGGGAGGCTTATCCTATTGTAGAATAAATATTATTTATTTAAATAAATTAATTATTTAATTTATTTATTTAAATAAGATTAGAATTGTTCTAATTGATTTATTCACAACCTATTAATATGGAGAACCTAAAGGGTCACACCATAAAAGGAAGAATAATTATTTAAGAAGTAAATGGCATAATCGTAATAATATAGTTATGTATATTTAATTTAATCTATGGTGATAGAATAAATTAAATAGCTTAATATTTATTATTTAATATTTTAGAAATATTAAATATAAATTAATAAGAGGAGTCTTATTAATATTATTACAATTATTATTATTTTAATTTCTAAAAGAGTTTAGGAATTAATTTAATATAAGTACTCTCATTTATTCTTAATTGATTAGGAAGGAAAATTAATTAAAGGAGTTTAATTAATTATCCTAATAAGATTAGGGAGCTTAATTAATTAAAAGAATTTAATTAATTAAATAAAACCCAATTCCTTAATTGTTAAGATGGGTTGCCCACATCTATAAATAAGAGAAGTCTTATTATGGGTGGTATGGGTTGTTGACTTTAACAAAAGTACGTAATAATTCCAAGTTGTTGGGAGTATGCCTTTTCTATAGAGATAGAAAATTAGGGTTAGCCATAACACCCATCTTCTTGAATTTTATTCTTCCTTGGTGGATCACCTCTAGAGGCCAAACATTTGGGTGGCTAACGCCGATCAAAGGAAGGAACCAAACCCGTGGATTCAAGATTGAACGCGAAAGGATTTGGAGGTGAACTTGTACTGAGGAAGCTCGATCTTCAGGGTATGATTTATTCTTTATCTTTTCGTTTAATTAATAATTGTGCATAAAGGGTGATCCGGGTTTATGGTTTGTAAATAATTTTTAAACTCTGATTTTACCACGCTTCCGCACTTTTATGCAATATGATTGCGTTATGAATATTACAAACCTAACAGTTAAGTCGCTTATTAACGAGAGAGAAAAAATGAATATCTTAAAAATAAAAATGAAGTGTTAAAAGAAAATTTGAAAATGAGAGATGCATGCATAGATGCTTTTAATGATGGAAAAATGATGAATATGCAACATGTTGATAATGTAACAAATGCAAAAAATAACATCTTTAAAAAATGATCTTGCTAAATTTGTGCAAGGAGAAGAGAATCTAAATGTTAAGTTAGTGGCACAAAGGTCTAGTCTTGATAAACAAGGAATTGGGTATAATCCTATAAAAAATGTGAAAAATAGAACTAATGATAATATTAAAATGATTAATAGTAAACCAAGGTTTAAGCCACTTTATTGTTCACCGTTTGTTACTTGTAAAAAATGTGGTTTTAAAGGTCATTTTGATTCTAATTGTAATAAAATTAGAATAAAACAAATTTGGGTAAAGAAATGTGATTTATATGCTACTAACCCAAATGGACCCAAGAAGATTTGGGTACGTACCAAAAAGGTAGAGAAGATTTGTTTATTTTGTAGATATCTCAAGGTCAAAATGGAGACGAATGATACTTTACTTTGAGAGACTACACTAAGGAGCTCAACTATCAAGCTTATTATGGTAACAAAATGTTGATATATATATATATATATATATATATATATATATATATATATATATATATATATATATATATATATATAATGCAAATGTATGATTATATTGTTTACTTGCTATATGTGATTTTATTATAAATTTGCTCCAATGATATTCTTTATCTTTGAACTTATTCTTTTAATATTGACAAATGGGGCGAGATAACTATTTAACTAAATTGATATGAATTAATTTTTGTTGATGACAAAAGGGGAGAGATATTTGGGTAATGATGATTATGTTTTAATCAACTCTTGTGCTTAATGATTTATTTTTGATAATGACAAAGGGGGAGAGATATTGGTATTTGAATTGGTATTCATGTTATATGCAATAATGGTTATTAAATTTAGGGGGAGCCTTATAGATAGGGGGATCATATAAATTCAAAAGATAATATATTATCATCATCAAAAAGGGGGAGAATGTTGGTTTATATCTTTTGTGATTTTAATAATGACAATATATTTGGGCAATATATTTTTAATATACTTTGGATGGAAACATTATTTTTAGCATGGATTATATTTTGGGCTAATGAGTTTATTTAATAATATAATTCGTTGCTTTGTATGGTGACCCATTTTATATTATTTAAATTGATATTATCTGCAGAATTGTATTTGATTATATTTTTGTTAAGGTTGTTATGTTAACAGGTTGTTTTAATATTTGAATTGGAATATGTTAAGGAGTTGGTTTAGGTGAGCAAGTTATTCTAATTAGGAGTTCTTGTATTAACTGGGTTAGAACTCTTGTGTAGAGTATGGACTCTATCTTTCATTTCATATTGCTCCTTATTTTTAGGCTGTACCTGATTGAGCAATTTGTTGAGTATTTCACTTAAACTATTTCTCTCCTTATATTATGCTATTCAAATTGGAAAGGAGTCTTATAAGGAATTTGTTATCAGATATTATCCTTTATTCCTTGATATAATATTTTTTAATTTGACTTTGATTTCAAATCTTTTAAATTAATATATATTCGCTGGCATATATTATTTGTTGAAATCCTATCTCTATACCAACTATGATATAAGATATTCCTGCTAACAATTATTATTATATCCGTTGGTCTCAAGTATATTTTTCAACATTTGTTGAGATATTTAAGCTAACAAAGTTTTATAGCCGTTTGTCTATTTTATATATATATATATCTCTTCTTGGCTAAAACAGGGATACAAATAAGACAAGAGAAATATACATCAGTTCAGTGGAATCAAAGCAAATATCAGTATTATACAAAGATACTTCCATAGAGAGCTATCAAAGTTCATTTCCAGCAAGTCTTGTTTTAGTATTAATTCTTTGTTAGCTGGAAATAATAATTCTTTGTAATCATATATTTCTTGTAACCAAATCTGAGCTCAAGTCTAGTTTGGCTTGATGATCCAGTAGTGGATAGAGTTTATTCAAAGGAAGCTTTCAAGGTTGTAGAGGTGCAAAGTTCTCAGTGGTGAGAAAGGTTGCAGTGGTGCAAAGGGGGCAGAGGTGTCCATCACAGTGGAAAGCTTTATTTGAATAGGGAGTTCTTTTTGTATATTTAATTGAGTATTAAGTTTAATAAAAAGAGTCTTAAATCCTAATTGGGATTGGATGTGGATTAGGCTACTAGACTAGAGGATAGGGGCCGAACCATGTAAAAAATCTCGGTGTGATTTACTGTTGTTTTGCTTCTATTTTTAGCTTCTATATTCTGCAGATTGTGTTTACGTTGGAAATTTTTTTTTACACTAATACAGACAGGTATTAGCTGTCCGTTTATAATAGAATATAACTAATACGGACAGGGTTAGACCGTCCGATTATCTCATGCTATAGTAAACTTTGAAAATTGGCCACTGTAGATCACTTCTAAGTATTTACACCTATTCACCCCCCTCTAGGTGTGCTTAATTACATAATTTCAATTCCTACTAGTATTAAGACCAAGCAGAATAGCCTGATGAAGAAAAAGAAGGATAATCCTAAGGACTCTCAAGATAAGTCAACTGTTCTTGAGAAGAGGGATACAGAAAAGGAGAAGGATGAAGCTCAAGTCGATGACTTTATCTCTTTGAGTTATCTTATAAAAGCAAGGAATTAGAAGGTGAAGAGAATCAAAAAAAATCACAGTCAAGCCACCTTCAAAATCCTTTCAAGAACAAGCTGAAGAGTATTGTGAAGGCATAAACAGAAGAGGCACTGAGACTTTTACAAAAATAGTTTGAACCTTTGTTGAATAAGATAGGAAGCATATCAGGAAATCTAATGTTGCAACTATGGGAAAGGTCGGAAGGATCATCTCTATTGAGGATCCTATCAATGTTTAACCGATTGTAGAGGCTCCTAGCTCTCCGATCATAGAGCCCGATACTACTGATGAAATGATGGGTGGGAAGGATTTTAAGCCTAAGCCCACAATAGGAGTAACATTTGTGAACGTTTCTAAACCTGAGCCACGTCTAAAGAGAGGAAGATTGAAGAAAAAGACTAGAAAGAAAAAAAAAGTTATTAAAAAGGCCCTGAGCCTGCAAAGCCAGTCAAGGCTGGATCTGAGAGGGAGAAGATGGATGTAAGCTCTTCTATTGACTCTCTGGAGCTCACAAGGATCATCGATTCATTTGTATATGACGTTCAAATTGAACCTAACAGTCCTTCTAAACTTCAATATCCAATTATCCAACCTACTTTTTAGCCAAAAAATACACAATCTAAAGGGAAGAAGATGAAGAATTAATTGAAGAGATTCCAAACCCAAAAAATGCATATGTTGAAGCTAGGTCTAACGAACCAGACACTGTATGAGAAAAGATCTTTGAAGAAGTTGAAAAATTAGACAAAACCACTATTATCTTTCATAATAATTGTGATTTACTGTTCCATTTTCTTCCTGTTATGCCCTGGATGAAGGCTATATTACTAGGAGACATATGCTACATCACTTGGACCTTCAAGAACTTTCTGAGTGTAAAAGTGTTGTCTCGGCACTTCCCCAAAATTTTGAAGCTTGCTAATAAAATCATCTCAAATGAAAGCTCTTTAGCTCCATTAGGCATCTTCAACATGATTACGTTTATCCATTCCTCTCTCCTGAACAAAGTTAAAACACTCTCATGCTATGAAGCATTCATAGAGCCCAAAACTACGAATGCAGAGTGTACAACAAACCAAGGTATTCAAACTTCTTACTTAAACTATTCTACCCTCATGATCGTAGAGTCTTAAAATCTTATGATCGTTACCCAAAATGACCAACCAAACATTTTCCCAAACCCTCTCACTTCTATATAATATTCAATTCTCACCAGTAACCACCCCTAAACATACATATACTATATCTCCATCTCTTATTTCTCCAAAACATCCACCAACTCTATATCCACAAAACTTTCTAATTGAAGAGTCACCTACCTCTCCGTTCGTAGAGTCACCTAGCCCTCACATCGTAGAACAATCCCAATCTATTTCTGAACATACTCATACACATACAGATATTCCTCCAGCTTCTAAGACTAATACAAATATACCTTCTACATCCTATACAAGAGAATTAGGTTTTATAATATCCTCTCATCATACTTCAACTAGCTCAGCATTTGAAGACGTCATGTTCGAAGACATTAATCTAGGAAACAAGGACAGGTTCAAAGCCATTTTGGAGCATATCTTCAAAAGAATATCAGTGGTTCCCTCTAAGACTCAGCTTTCTTAGATGCTCACCAAAATCACTCAAGAATGTAATGTGGGTTTTAAGGTCACTACAACTGGCATTCAGAGGAGTCTACTTCACATTGCTAAGACTACTGAGAAAGTACCATGGGAAATGTCTAAAGAATTTGGCTTTAAAATCAACGAGTTAATAGAAACTATTTTGGATAATCTTCAGAGACGAGATGAAATATATTTCAAACAGTTATCTATCATAAATGTTTCGTTACCTGTTTGCAAAACACAAATTTGGAATCTATCAACTTTCTCTCTGATAAGATCTTCTCAATGAACTCATCCTTGATTGAATTCAAGGAAGTAATTGTCCAATCTCTGGAGCACACTGACACTGTTATGGCACTAGTTCATCAACAAAAGGAAAACTCTGAAGCTAGATACAAAAAAACTAGAGACGAAATCACTTTCACTAGGAGTCAAATTGAAGAACTGTTTTCCACCATTAAACAACTATTTGAGAAGGTTGCAACTCTCAGAAAGGAAAGGGATGCTGACAAAAAGGGGAAAATAGATTGCCAAGAAATCAACAATCATCAGTTCCTTCTCTTCCTCCGAGAATATGTGCACCTCATGTCATCCCCCTGGGTCAAGGAAAGTCAGGTTAATCATCTTCTTTTAGGTCAGGTTCGTTAAGTGCACTAACTCTTACTGGCTTATGACTCCCAACCAATGATCCAACCTTCATGAATCCCAATCTTCAAGAGATTCATATAGAATAAAAAGAAAGGTTCAATATACCAGCTCCTAAACTTAGAGACTCTATGAAAGAGATTCTCAGAAGTCTGATAAAGAGAGAGAGAACTACAACGGAGGAGAGAAGTCGAGAAAAGAGATTCTCCCATAAGCAATAGATGTAGAATTACGGTAGATAATTTTTAAGTTCATTTCTAAATCTCTCTTTAACTATATAACAAATCTTCTATAAATAAAATTCAATTTTTTTTTGCAAATGATAGTCTCTCACTATATACCTAAGGCATGTTTAAATTTCTCAGTACTTTACATTTCTAGAATTAATTATTAATTGAAACTATTGGTTTTTTCAACATCAAATAGGGGGAGAATGTTAGTGCTCAAATTTATGCATATGTTTGATTTGATGATAAAATAAGAAATTAATGTGTATTTGTAAAATATGTAGATTTTGTAAAGTCCTTGAAAAGCCAAATTATGTAAAAGGACTTAGTGTTGAGATCAAATTTGACAGCTTGATTCATTTCTTAATGTAACTGTATGGTTCAATAGCTAAGTTTGAAGATTGTTCGTAGAGTTGAAGACCAGGAAACATTCTGAGATCTTAGAACATTCAGTATACTCATAAAGATCGTAGAACGCAAAAATCGATCGCAGAGTCAAGGCGTCGGGGTAAGTCACTCTAATATTGAACATATAACTTCGCAATGAAGCAAAATTATAGAGTTCATTTCTTCTGACAGATCATGACAAGGTCGTACTCCTAGGATTGAAGATCCTATCGATGATCCTCCCAAATGTTATTGATAAGGATAAAATACTTTTGAAATTATGTCTAACAACTATATTCCCTGAGAACAAAAATATTGAGCTATATCTGCACCTAACATAGTACAGTGAAAGCGACCTGGAGTGGTCATAGCCGAAAACATTTCAAAGTCATATAATTAAAAATAGACAAGTGTCCAAGAAAGAATGGATTAACGGTCAAATCGCAACGAAAAAATCCCAAGTTAAATCTATAAAAGGCGAGCAGCCTTAAACAAACAAACAAGATACATAAGTCAAAGTGCTGACTGTTTGAGCTCATGGTCTACTCACTCTGCGATTTAGAAATCTCAACTGATGTTAAGTCTTGTGATCAAGAAGCTTAACGTTACTTAGCAACGCCTCAAATCTTTCAATTTCTATGTGATTCAAAGTGATTTGTGCATACTCCAAGTCTGTGTGACCTGAAAGATTCTTACTGAATCAATTGTAAATCAGTTCTTATTGAACTGTAATCCAAGTAATTATCATTTCTTAGTGAAAAATCCCTACTCACGGAGTATAAGAGAGGATTGGGAGACTTTTGTGCTCTGAATCTCTTAAAAATCTCTATCATTTACTTTTCTGTATTTATTTTCTTCACTACGTTTTGCATTTAAGTCTCTCTACGTTTTATCCCTATGACTTGTTTATACTTTCTTACACTAAATTTAGAACTATGATTTCTTATTAACCTTTGAAGGGGTTTTTCAAAACATAATTCCGTTGTGCACAATCAATAAATTAACTTGTTTAACTTAACATTGGTAATAATTATGTAAATCAAAAGTTTTTAAAAGATCTATTCAACCCCGTCTAATTCTCTTTGTGCTTTTAGGAATAACAAAGTATGTCAAGAAAAAATAAATAACTTAGATTTCTTAAACTCTTTCATTTTGAACGGGAAAATGAACTAAAATCAAAAGAACAGATTTTTATAAACTTCAAAGTATGTTAGAGAAGATATTATACGAAAGATGTAAAAATATTTCATTTTACCTGAAATAAGAATCCCAAACTTTATGGAAACGTTTAAAAATATGTTTGCAATAAAAAATTAACAAACCCAGATTTTTGAAACCTTCAGTAAAAGCGTTGGAAGAGAGATTCATATCTTTTAAAATATATTCTAAGATTTTATAATCTAGAGCTCTTTTAGGTAGACATAAAAATTGGATATGAGTGTATTTGAACTTCATATATTTATATTTTTATCTACCATTGGAGGTCAAAATACAATTAAGTGAAATTCAAATACATTCGTGTTCAATTTTCATGTCCACTTAAAATTTTTGTATACTCTATCGTGAAACTAATTCCATAATCTAAGGAGATAGATACTGAGTAAAACAATTCACTTTAAGATGAGATATTTACTAATCAAAACAGTTTAGAAATTATCAAACTCTTATCTTTTAGAACATACTCTTTTATTGAAACTCTTTTTAATAAAATCAATTTTTTAATAGGAAAAAATGTATCTACATACATATAGTGTGTATTCTGCGATCATTATATGACGACAGATTTTTTTTAGCTATAACGACGGTTTCACCCGTCGTCATATTATTCCGAGCTATGACGACAGTAGCCATCATCGTCATATAGCCTCAAAAAATCTGTCATATAAATCTATCACAGTAATACTGCATTACATATATACATATATAATTTCTTCTTAATATTAGTTAAAATAGTTATGAATAAGACTCCTATATAGATAATAACCGATAACTTAATTATTTATGAAAATATATTTTCAAAATCCTTTAAACCCTTAAAATCTTGATAAGATATTGCTTAAGAATATCTTACATTGAATCTTAGGGGTGGGTATTTAATTAAGAATATTTTTAAAGACTTTTTTTAACTAACAAACTTTTGTAGAATTTGTGGATTTTAATGACTTTTAAAGACTTTAAAGACTTATTTAAAATGACTTTTATAGACTCCATGAAATAACTAACAGATTTTTATAAACTTTTTATCAAGACTGTGATAGACTTTTGTATACTTTTAATATATAAAATTGAAAGATTATTAGATTTAAGATTAAAATTTTGCTACAAAGTTAAATTATTTATTATATTTTTTAGTGCATACATTATAAATAATAATCCACTGCTTATGATAACAACTTTCAGAAAACATATTATACACAAGTTCTGACAATATTATTTTATCTAAGCATTAGAATACATATATATTATAATATATTTATTACATGGCTTCTGGTCATTGAATTATTGGCTCCATGATTTCATTTTTTTTTTTGCAGAAAACCAAATCCACACTCTTATGTGAGCGTGTGATTCAATACCATATTGATTGCTTTACTACTATATACATATATATAATCATGTAGTATAATTAATAATAAGACAAAAACTTAAAATATATATACATACATAATCTTCACAATTGATCTGAGAGTTTCATGATTTTATCTCACCTTTATTAAACAAATTTCTATCGTCTTTGTATTGGAAGCTTTCGAACTGTCGCTTTCTCCCTTACCAATTTACTGTGCCTTTTCCCTCTTTCCTCGATTACACGTACCACGAGACAGATTAGGTCTTTAGTTATTTGTTTACTTATTAATATATCTTGTTAATTATCTTAATTATAATATGATTTAATTTTATCCACATATAAATTAAATCCAATTAATTTTAAGGCTCAAATTTTTACCAAATTAATTTATCCTTCACATATTAATACTTATTAGCCCTTATAAAATAAATAACTAATTTGACCCAATAAAAGACAAAGTCCAATTAAATTATTTAAAATATAAATTTAAATGTTATTTATTTATTTTATTATTATTTTTTTCTGGGTATTACACCGCGAATTTCTGGTTTCCACTTTATTTGTATTTACACTGCAAATTTTTGGTTCCCTCTTTACTTGCGATTCGAATTTCCACATTTATGTTTAATATTTAGAAGTCTTTAGAGATGAGGTTAAACTTTGGATATGGGTTGATAGTTATAATTCTTCTTCTAAAGTCTGTCAAACTCTATCATTTGATAGAAATCTAAAAAATCTATGACTTTTTGAATACCAAAATACTTTTATAGACTTTGTAAAATCTTAATTCAATACCACATAACATTTAAAGACATTAAGGAGGGTATATTCAATTAAGACTTTTAAAGACTTCTAAAGTTTGGTTGTATTCAATCAAGACATTTAAAGAGTTTATAAAAGTTTTGCTGGTATTCAATTACAATTTTTGTAATGTCTTTAAAAGTTAGGTGGTATTGAATTGAGACTTTTATAAAGTCTATAAAAGTATTTTGGTATTCAAAAAGTCAGTGATTTTTTAGATTTCTATCAAATGGTAGAGTTTGACAGACTTTAAAAGAAAAATTATAACTATCAACTCATATCCAAAATTTGACATCATCTCTAAAGACTTCTAAATATTAAACACAAAGGTAGAAATTCAAATTGCCAGTAAAAAAATTGCAGAGAGATTTTATGAAAAATTCAAAAGTCGCAAAATTCTTCGGTAAATTTTTAACTTAAAATGAATATAAATTAATCTAATTTTAGACAATATAATTATTAAAATTATAAACCGTTTATATTTTTTTTACTAAATTTATTAAATATTAGATAAATTACACAAACTTTTATTATTGGAATATCTCGTTATAACTTTGAAAAATCAAACAAAGAATTTTGATTTTTAATATTATATATATAGTATATGATATATACTGAATCTTGATAAATTCTAAAACTCATCAAAATTAAAAAATTAATTAAAAAGATGATAACGATCGATTGTTAAAAAATTAGTTACGTAGCATTTTAATTAATTAATTTCTAACATCATAAATAAATTAAAAAGTCTCATAATTATTTTTTAACGGTCAATTTTGGTTCACTAACAACTATTAATAATTTTAAGAAAAATAAAATCTCTCTGACAATTTTGTATGTGGCTTACCGACGACTAAAAATTTCTTTGACAAATTTTTTATAACTTGGTGGCAATTTACTCACATGTATGAAGTTTTGCGATCATATAGATTTTCATTGTCAT
Source organism: Panax quinquefolius (assembly GCA_020205615.1). Classification (NCBI taxonomy): domain Eukaryota; kingdom Viridiplantae; phylum Streptophyta; class Magnoliopsida; order Apiales; family Araliaceae; genus Panax; species Panax quinquefolius. The sequence goes on from CM035173.1 coordinate 88,023,796, forward strand.
ATTATTTTGTAAAAAACAGAGTTTGGTACTCCTACTAAAAAAACGTACACATATATAATATATATAGTTCAATGAAAAGTGAGCTTAATTTTTGTGTTGCGTCTGTAAACTTCAAAGTTTTATTAAATATTCGAAAGATATCTAAATTTATCATGAAATGAGTAGAATAATATGAATGCTTTCAACATATATAAAATCTCATGCCACAATTATTTAATGAAATAATGAGATTTCTTGTAGTTCATGAAAAAAGAGTGAGAGGCCGTACACATGGGTTAATTAACAATTAATATAAGCTACAAGATATATTAGAAGTATACAAAATTCTATCAAAATCTTGGCAAAAAGTCTATTAAAGTCTGTCACTTATTTCATGGAGTCTATAAAAGTCATTTTAAAAAAGTCTTTAGAGTCTTTAAAAGTCATTAAAATTTATAAACTCTACAAAAGTCTGTCCCTTAAAAAAAATCTTTAAGAATCTTAATTGAATACACCCCCGTAAAAAAGTTGTAATTGAATACCGGTAAACTTTCATAAACTCTTTAAATGTCTTGATTGAATACAACCAAACTTTAAAAATCTTTAAAAGTCTTTAAAAATCTTAATTGAATACACTCCCCTTAAAATTTCTTCAAATATTCATTCTTTAAGTTCCAACAGCTCCAAGTTTTTTGTCCAAAAATTATTTTTTTCTGCAAAATTGCATCACAGTCTAGACAAAAATATTGTCCTTGTCAAAATCATCATTGTGGAGGAATTAACAACTAATTTATATTAACATCATTGGACATATGTCATCCGCCATATCAACATCAGTACCATTTCCAAAACAAAAACACATACATGAGAATCCATTTTAAAGCCGTTCAATGTTCATGAGATGTAATTAACCTGAGAGTCCTAGCTCAATTGTTAGCGCTGAGAGTACATTTAAGATTTTTAATTATACCAACAATGAAGGTGTCTATCCATGGTTGCTAAGAGTTTTATATCAACAATGAAGGTTTCTAAGGTTGCTGTTATTACCAAAATTAGGGGAAACTCCATCCGTTCTTTTTTAATTGACATTTTAGGAGAATACACAAATATTAAGAAATGCAATTAATGTTTTGTCTGATTGATTAAAATGAGAATAAAATCTCAATAATACCCTTCAAGATTCATTAGAGTAGTTGCAACATAAACAAATTACTCCCTCTGTCTCCAAAAAGAATGATCAAAGTACAATTTACATACATATTAAAAAAAGTAAAAGTAGAAGAAAGAGAGAAAATATTATAAATTTATCCTTAGTGTCTCTACAAGAATATATAAAAGTGGTGAATACTTTTTTATATATATTCTAATGAACCCCACTAAATGATATAATTACTCTTCATTTTATGTACTTTATCTCATCTTTTTGGGACAAACATAATTGTACATTTAGGTTTCTTTTTTAGGATGGAGGGAGTACTATTTAATGTTAGGATAATATGGTCAATTAAGTCATTAATACTTTCTTGAAATCTACAAACGTCAAATATAAATGAACAATTTTTACTGTCTAAAAAGACAAATAAAAAGGTGTTGGCATTGGGATTGAAAATTCTACAGTTCTTTTTCATATAAAGTTTTCAAACACACGCTCATTTTCCTTTAATTTAGTATGATATGTGAGATCTTTGAAAAATGGCTATTTTGTTAATGAATTTACGAAGATTAATTTTAGATTTTTGCCCACATGACAAAGTCGCCAGTTGGTATGAATTTAATTAGATGTATCAACTCATCCGAATTTTAAGATTTGAAAAAATATGGCCCGAAATGTGACTACATTACATTAGTTCACAACTGAGATTCAAATAGTTTGGAGTTCGCTTAAGTGGTAGAAGGTGTTAGGTATCCCTATTTTCGTGAATATACGGTTACCATTTTCCTAATCTTTTCTCAATTTTTGAAGAGTTGTCTTGGTTTGTGTTCTAGGTGTTCCATATCTATGTGTGTTATTTCATTCCATAGTGTTCATGTGTAAGGTATCATGCATTGTGAGTGAGTTCATTTTCATCCTACTAGGAAAGTACTCTTGATTTAGTTTATTTATTTATGATTTTAGTGAGTTTGATTTATATACTAGTGTGTGTGTGCTCAAAGATCTAAGAGTATGATTTCTAAACTTGTAAAGGTGTATGTCCTCAAAGTTTTATGACTTTGATTTATGTTTGCCTAAATCTATACTAGCAAAATACGCAGGTATACGTAGTCCACGGGTAATGTTGAGTAGAGTATCGTTCCCACAGAGAAAAACTGTAATTTATACTAACAACTACCAATTTTGTATATTAACTCGATTTTATTAAACAATTGATTAAGATTGTGAATTTTATAAAAATAAATAATTAAGTAAACTAAAGCTAATTACCATAAGGTTGAAGACAGATTATGGAGACTTAAGATTACAACTTCACTTATTGTTTCACTTAGATTAATACACTTCATGTTAAGTTTGCTAATTATTCTGTATTGTTAATCGAGAACTAATCAATATTTATGACCATCTCTCGATGTACCATAAACGAATCAACTTAAATCCGCAGATGATAGAATTAAGGTGAATACCCTAATTAACTAATTCACTATATCTCTATGTGCATTACAATTAAAAAGGATTTGAAGCACATGTTTCCTATCAGACTACATGCGGTGTATATGTATATCTCTATACTAGACACAAATCATGAGTTCCATCACCATGTAGAAAACACAATCACATGCTATCCGATTATAGTTAACAACAATTAACAAGGAAGAATATTAATCAAAGCTATGCAATAAGATCCATTGTAATCTTAAAATAGAAATTAGTTCATCATCATAAAAGAAAACAATGAATCCATAGAATAATTTAACATCTGAAGGTTACAAGTAAAAGAAGAGAAAAACAAATAAACTCTGCATAATTTTTCTTCTCCTTCTTGAATCTTTCACTTGGTCTTCTTGTGCTCCTTTTTCTACGTCCTTCAAAGGCTCTTTAGATGGTTGTCTTCCAATCCTCGTAAAATATATGTTTCTATCCTCCCTTTTCGTGTCTTTTTATCCCCCATGATAATCTTTGAGACCAATCATCCGATCCAAACCATTCCTTCTTGGACTCAACTTCTGAAACATAGTAAAATAACTCTCTTTGTTCCTGAAAAATTGGCCCCAGTGAATTCAATGTACTGGCGAATTGGCCCCAGCGAGTTCAGCAGTTCAGAAATTACAAAAATGCCACTATGCTCCAAATTTCCCATTTTGACACTCCAAAGCTGTCTTCTACAAAACAAAAGCATGTACAAGTAAAATGAAACTAAAAATACACAAAGTTAATAAAGAATTAAGCCTAAGAAGTATCCAATTCTTAAGTATAAAACCCACTAATCAATTTCTAAACGCATGTGTCAAAAGAATTGTGAGTTTGGTTTCTAAATTCGTGAGTGTATTTTCAAAAGAAAGTGGTTTGGTTACTAAACCTATGTGTGTGGATCCTCAGAGGTTCGAGGTTTAAAAATGCATTTTCAAAAATGATTTTCAAAGTGTATTTCAAAAATTGTTTTTCAAGTGTATTTTCAAAAGTGAAATTTCAAGTGTGTTTCTCAAAAATGATTTTTAAGTTTGTTTCATTTTGTCAAAAGTCTTTTCCAAGCTTTTAATTTTTACTCTTTGGATTTGTTTCATTTTAGAAGGCATTTAGTTTTTGAATTTTTTTTTTTACACAAAGCAAAAGTAAAAGGGCTAGGGTCCAACTTAGGGTATGACAACGTAACCGACCATCACATTAGACTATCACCACATTATACTTATAATATCCACTATTTTGTGACTTAAACTCAACCTTGAGAGATAAAAAAACAAATGGTTTTAAGGCCCATAAATGACTTACAAATACTAATAATCATGTACAAACCCAATTTTTAATGTCCATCATGGGGTGAAGGCTCTAATTCCTCCAAATATAGATTTAGAGGCTTGATTAGGATTCTTACAATTTCACTAAATTCAGAAAATTTAGAAAATTATTGAAATATTAAATTATTGAATTAAGGTTAAATAATAAACCTAGACAGAAATTAAGTGAATGAATTTGGCATTTCCAGAGAAATTTTTTGGATTTAAAAATTTTTGTGGTGAATTATTCAGGATTAAGTATATAAGTGTATAGGTTCCGTGTGTATGTGGTCATATCGTGAATGCGAGAATGTGGTTAAGAGAGAGAGAGAGAGAGAGAGAAAGAATAATGAGGTTGACCGGATAACCTTCCCTATCGTAAACCTATTGTTGTAATTTTTTTAAAAATGTAAAATATGTAAATCACCCATATTATATTTAGAAGCGCCTATAGGGTTTAGTTAGAAAATTCTTACGATTTATAAGAAACCCTAGAAACCGGTTCTGAAAATCCTAATTTCAGTTCCGGAAATTTGAAACCCTAATTCGGATATTAAAATCTTAATTTGGGAATTTAAATGCTATGTATAAAGTTTTTGTACTGTAATTACAAACCTAATTAGGGATAACCCTAATAATTAATTAGATTTTCTAATAACTTAAAAACCCTAATTCTTGAATTATAAACCCTAGTATACAATTATGAACTAAATTGCTAAATTAGCAATTTTAATTAAGAAATATAAATCCTAATTAGCAAACTTAAATTTATGATTAGGAAATCTTAATATAATTAGAAAATCCTAATTATAATTTAGAAATATTAAATTTTTATTTTTAAAACCTAAATCAAAAATCCTAAAAAGTTAATTTTTAAAACCTTAGGTTTTAACCCTAAAAGTCAAATCCTAAGGGTTTGCACAAGTTACTAAAATGCCCTTAATAATGGAAGCTAAAAGTTTAAAATACCCTTTGTGCATTATTGAAGGTAGCTTGCAATTATTGCCCTATTAGTAGTTGGTGACTAGCTAAGATATACCCATGTGCCTTAAATCAACACATATCAGCTTCATTTCATTTGCAACCTCAGTTCATACATGATATTTGTAGATCAAAGAGAGAGAAAGTCAACAAATCTCGCTCATTTGCTATCTTACATTCAACTAACATTTTCTCTCTCTAGACCCACGAGATTCTTAAGTTATTCAGTCCCTTATATGATCCATAGCAAGTCATGATCAGATCATGAGGATCAGAATCAAGATCAAGCATGAAAAGGCATAAAAATCCTAAACTTAGAAATCATATGATCTGATGTTAGATGTTGTTGTTTATTGGTTAAAGTTGTGTTATAGGATGTCCTTTAGTGATCTGGGTTGTTGGATCATGAATCCATAACATTTAGATGCATGATTTTGAAGTTTTTAGAAATCTGGAAATTTTTTGGAAAAGTGGCCTGACAGTCATAAGTCAGAGCCTCTAGATCTTTCCGTGTTAGGTTTTAGTTGTATTTTATGTTCACTACTACAAAACAGTAAATAGATAACGCGGAAAAAATGTTGTGATTTCAGTCAAAAAAACGTTGTGGTTAAAAGTGTCATCTATTTGACACCTTTAAACAACGTTTTTAAAACGTTGTAGTTAAGCACATTACACAACGTTTTTAAGAAAAAAACGTTATAGATTTATTTTCCATAAATTAACAGATGCTTAAAAACGTTGTAGAAGGTATGATTCCATAACGTTTTCTGGATAAAAACGTTGTAGTTTAATATATCAGACAACGTTTTTAACCAATTTATACAACATTTTAAAAATGTTGTAGATAAAGAAAAAAAAAAAAATGATTGCGGTTCACCTATATTACCAATGCACCTGCAATATGCTAATGACATGATATATAGCTAAAAGGTCTAAATTCTCATTTAAATTTAAAGCCAAAATGTATCAACCATTCAAAATACATCCCAATAATATCATTAGTTTACAGTTTCAAATTACTACATCCACAAAATATACCAAACTATCCATAAAATTAAGTTGTGGAGCACTACCTAAACTGTGATGCACTACCTAAGCTGTCGATCTTGGTCAAGAGCTCAGCAAACTTGACAGCAATGTGAGAGGTGTGGCAATCAAAGAACTGGGGCATATCCATTTCCAATCTGTCCAGGGTGGTTCATGATGATGACCTGAGATGTGAAGTTGGCAGCTCCCTTGGCAGGGTCATCCTTGGAGTTGGATGCAACATAACCACGCTTCAGATCCTTGAGTGCAACATTTAAATAGGTTTCACCCAGGCATCATGAACATAGGAGGATGGGGTGTCACCATTCCAGTATCAAGAGCATGCTCTTGATACAGAAATTTGATCACGCCTTAAACAAATAGAAGCATATAAGAGGTAAATGGAGTTATCAATGAATGATCTGTGGTTCAAAACCAAGGCAACCATATTACATGGAAATAGAAGCTTACGTTGAGCATAAAGTACTAGCTCTCTACCTGATACCGGAGATTGGCTGATGTTCCAAGAAAGGCTCCATAGGCTGCTGATGTTTTGAAGATGGGTGATCTTTTATTCACTTGACTATTAACAAGGGTCAGATTAAGTATTTTGTGCACTACATACAAGATATGGGAGGCAACCACAGCTCCAATGCTGGAAATAACACCCACACTATCAAGCTTCAAGCCACCATATATTACAATCTTCCCACAGAAAATTTAGCATCTCGTTGCTTGATCAAAATAAGAAAAAAGAGAGAATATTCCACAGATAAAGTGTTCCAATTTAAATATACATAGGCGTATAAGAAAGACATGCCTGATATTTTATATAGAAATGTCAACTAGTATGTTAACTAGTGTGTAACTCTAGGCATGCATACAGGCTCAACATTCTACTCCAGGAAAATAGGATAAAGAAATTTGTACTTTGGCATACATGCCTCTGCCAGAAGATATGCTTGATCTTTGATGTCTTTGACAGGCGAATACATATGCAAGTTTATAAGCGGATGTAGATGCTTGTACATTAGTGGCTGGATTCTGAAGGGAACCTCACGTGTACAAGACAATCCCTCATATTCTATCAGCAGTGACAATAAAGATTGCTGCAAAATAGTAGGTAGTGCTAAAGCATTGCTAGGAAAAACTTTAAAAAATCAAATGATCCCTCCAGCACAATAGGAGTAGCCCGCTGCAACAACAAAAAAAATTGCAGTATATGCCATGAGCAAAGAATCATATGTTATAGAGGATAAACGGTAAGTCCATGGTTTACACTTGGGACAACTAATAGCAAGCGCAAAAAAAAATATCATGGAAGATAATATGGAATAACATGTAACGTCAAACAAATTATTTTAAATTTTGACTAGTGAAATCATATGTCGAAAATAATTTTTCTATGAATCCAGAAACTAACCAAGCATTGTTAATCTAGTGCCACCATCATAATGGCTCCATATAAGGTTATATCTTAAGTTATATACCTGGTTTTATCTTAAATTTTAGGGAATTTGATTGCCTCCTCAAAATGAACTTGATGGGATAATCAGTGGACTGTCTATGTCTGTCAGTTACAGAAATTAGCTGCAGTAGCAAATTGTTAATAAAAGTACAACCTAAATGTAACAGGATTCCAACAAAACTAAGGTACATAGTCTAGATAATTGGCTTGTTTTAATCCATTATTAGCTGACAGATAATCATTAGAAGCAAAACCCTCACACCCTGTTAAACAGAAAACAATAACACCTCCTAGTTATATGCTAATAAAATAGAAGTAAAATTAAAGATTTGAACTTGACTTGGACCTTTTCATCAAATCGAAAAAGAGATTGGTCAAAATATGGGGAAGGACTCTGTGATTGAGAACTGAAAGGCAAAGAGACCAGCATCTTCTTCACAAACTGCACCATTCAGAGACCATTATAAATTGACATATTTGAAGCCACACAAATTCTTGTTACAATTTTTTGCATAACAGATAATAATCTGAAATGCTGATACAGTTGTGAGTGATTAAATGCAACAGCATAATGAGATGTTCCCTGGGATAAGCTGGTAGCTTTATTTTTACTGCACCTTACTTGCTCACGAGCATGAATGTTGTTAGAGTGAGATGATATAAAATAGCATGCAAAAAAATATCATGGAACATGGAAGATAATATGGTTTACACTTGGGACAACTAATAGCAAGCACAAAAAAAAATATCATGGAAGATAATATGGTTTAGCTTCTGACAGTACATGAGTGGCCTTCAAACCGACATGTGAATTCCTCAATTAGGATTTACACAATTAAAACATATGCTCCTAATAATTTAATCAAAAGATGAAACTACAATCCCTCAAGGAACGCAATCCCATACTCCCTTTTTAGATTCATTGAGATTTGAGGTAAAATTTTCAATCCATGCGGATCAAACATTTCAGAGAAGAGCATATATATACAACTGCTAAGACATTGTTCAAATACGATGGATCATGCATATGAGCATGCAAAACAAAGTTATATTATAAATGAATTAACTGCTAATTTAAAGAGTCTTTTTCCCATATCTAGCACAGACAACAACATTAATAATAATAATAAGATGGATCAAAAGATGTGCTGGAAATGAAACAAAAAAAATCCAATTGCACTGGGCAATTCAGTTAAAAATCATGGTATATACTCAAGTGGATAACCGGGTAAGGTACCTCTTAGCACGCTTGGGATCTAGATTCCACAACTCAGCATGCTTATCTGGAGCCATAGCCTTCTTAGCCTCAATACTTTCACTATTATTACTGCTACTGTTGAAAAGACTAGTTGAACTGTCCATTGAATTACAGTGCCGATGCCGAGGCCTCGTGACGCCGCCGCCGCTTCTCTCTCCCTCTCCGCCGGCATTAACAATGTTTTCTAAGCTGAAGCTGCTACTTCCGTGGAGGTTCATCAAATTGGATCTGCCACTGCCACCGCCTCCGAGCTTCTCCATGTCCATGTAAGTTCAAAAGAGATCGTCTTCCGATCCGAGGTCTTTGAAACTCCCAGAAGGCGCATCGAAGGGGTCGGAGGCCAGATCTAAGTCTTTCGGCAGGCGAAAGTTAAGTTCCGATTGGGCTCGTCGGTGGTGAGATGACCTGGAGCAGTCCACCAAGTTTAGAACGACGGTGGAGCAGTCAACGGCCGGAGATGGGGCGGAGTGATGAGAAGCAGAGACGAGATCGGGACGGATTTGGGAGTGAGAAAAAAGAGAGGCTAGGGTTTTGGGCTACAAAATAGTGATGCGTTTTATTTTAATTTCAATTTGAGCTTCGTGTATTTTAGATACATAACGTTTTTTAAAAAAGACCTTATCTAGTTAAAATCAAAAAATGCCTTTTTTAAATAGATAACGTTTTTTTCATATATATCTACAACGTTTTGTTAAAAAACGTTGTGGAAAAAAAATACTATATTATTTTTTATAAAAACGTTATGGTTTAAGCGTTGTCTATTTACTGTTTTGTAGTAGTGGTTATAGATATGTTCTATGTTGTAAAGTCTTGGATCTGAAACTTGCATCAAGCCCAGATTAAGTATATATTAAAAGTTATGAGTGGTCAAAGTGAGTTGACCTATCAGAAATTCTGAGTTTCTGGGCAACCCAGAAACCCAAAATTTCTAACAGGCTTTTTTGAAGGCTTTGATCTTGCTGCTGTTAAGTGTTTTGGTCTTGTTGTTGTTATATATTTGTAGATTGACATGTAGGCTACCCATTCATTCCTTTAGAACCCCCAAATCATTCACTGAATCAAATTTATGAAGGGTCAAAGTGGGTTGACCAGATTGCCTCATGAAGGTTTTCTGGAAAACCCTGATCTTCAAGAGCGATTTTTCTAACAACGTTTGACCGACTTAAATCTTACGTTTGTGTTGTAGTTAGACTGATTAGGTGTGATGTTGTTGTACCCTGACATAAGGGCTACAAGTTAAAACCTTGATATCATACAAACTAGACCCAGGATGCAAACGGAAAGGATTCAAAGTAGGCACTAAGAGCTGTTCTTCATTTCTGTGTAACCCAGAAAATGAAGAACAGTCTCTGACAAGACTTTGATGCCTTGAATCTCGTTATTGTGATACGTTTTGACCATGAAAATTAGTTGGGATTGTAGTGTGACATTAATACTACAACATCAACACTTTTATCTGCCCAAAATTAATCTTGAACAACATTTTAATTATGGTCAAACCAAGCCCCTCGATTACCAACAACATATGTTTAAAGCGAGGCTCGAAACGAAAAAAAGAACACCTATAATGATTTTACATGTCGATATAAGGCCCTTTAGCTTATTGCGACAGATATTTTACGAAAATTAATTATTTAATTATATAATTAGAAAAAAATAGTTTTAAATTATTAAAAATACCTAATATATTACGAAAAATTATTTTAAAGCCTAAAAATTAGTTTTAATAATTTTGAGTATACTTCATAAATATTTAATATTTTTGGAATATAAATGGTATTTAATTCATTTAATTATAATATTAAATAAATTATTTAAAATGATTTTATACATAAAAAATCATAAAAAATTAAAGAAAATATTTTAAGTTATTTTAGTTACTTTTAATATTTTACGTTAAATTTCATTAATAATTTATTATTAATGGTAATTAATTTATTTAATAACTATATTAAATAAATTATGGAAAAATAAATTAATGCTTTAAAATCATATAAAAATGATTTAAGGGTTAGAAAAATATTTTCATTAGAAAATATAACTTTTAATATTTTTCCATGAAAATGTTAATATTTTAATATTAATAGCAATTATCGGATAATGAAATTAAAGGTTTAAAAATCATATAAATGTGATTTGAAGGTATTAAAATACTTTAATATATTATAATATTATATTTATGATTTTCATTAATATTTCATATTGAATAAATATTAATGATAAAGGAATTACATGGTATTTAATTCATATAAATATGAGTTTAATGATTGAAAAGTCATGATATATGATAATAATTATCTGAAAATTATTACAAGCTTATGAAAAATATTTTGGCTGATAAGAAAATTATCTAAGATAATTGTTAAGTATTTAGGCAGAATTTAATTGAACTTAAACTCGATAATTCTCTGACTAAGCTGTCGGGATGTCAGAATTGTATCGAACTCGACTTAGACTGTAAAAGTTTAACTTGAGGTTAGGTTTTATGTGCTGTATAGACGAATAGGGTTATGTGTTAATGTGTTTAGATTATTTAAATATTGTGATGATATTATTCTAACTTAGAAATAAATATTATTTATATATTAGGTCTTCAGACAAAGTTTATTATATTGCATAGCGGTAATCAACGGTTCAGGAAAGTTTTCTTTAACTCAACTTTGAGTTGTTTATTCAAATATACTTGTGGTTAATCATTGATGATTGCCATGTCTAAGAAATTTTTAAATCGCACTTTGTGCATACTGCATGTATTCATCAGGTATGCAAGGCTGATCACCTTCATTACCATTTGGTCCATATATATATATATATTCATTCGATATTCGTTTAGCTATGTAAAATTTGTTCATGCTAGTTCGCAATTATATTGTAGAACTGTAGCCAGCTTTTGTTTAATTCTTTCCATCATGATATATCCTAAAATAAATTTATACTTGCTTGGCAGACTTATGCTCACCCTTGCTATATCATGATTAACATTACAGATTAAGAAGCATACGTCGAATATAGGAAAGGATAAAGCCAAGTTCAACTTGGGATTTTACGTGCAACTTTATTGTAATAGTATAGTATGATAAAGGTGGCGCCCCAAAAAGCGGTATACATCATACATCTTGAGTGCCAGATACATGGTACATAAATCCAAATACAAACTTAATTATATAAGCGTAGGTAAAAATACGACAAAACATAGTGAGAGTTTAACACAAAATTGTCATTTAAATGATATCCACACTCAAATTCAATCTTATTACATTTATTATTACACTATTTCACGAATAGTGAGGACTACTAAAACCATTTATCCTGGACCATCACTCCATTCCCAGGCTCGTCCCACCTATATTTTCATTTCAAGAGAACAATGAAAGAAAGGGTGAGCTCAACTAGCTTTAGTAAGAAATATTATGACTAAGATAATGCGAGAATAAATTATCCTTAGCCTTCAACAATATAACAACCGATAGAATACAATAGGCAACAAGTTTTAGATCAACAACCTGCGGTGGAATAAGAAATCGATAGAAGACTCAGTAGAGAGCGTAAAACCTACTATCTTCATGATTTAAAAGATTTTCATCAACTTTATCATTTGAGACTACGAAGCAATAAATAAACCACATCATCCCTACACACACCACTACGATGATATTCATGTAATCATCAATGGTCATGATTATACTTGAATAATCCTAGTCATAATCATACCAACAACCGGTCCACCAATGAACTACAGAAGCCAATGAAGACTTTTACCACATCATTCGTCACATTACGGTTGTGACTATACTGATTAATCCTCGAGTCATAATCATACCGAAATCCAAGTCCATCTACGCACGTGAAGCCGAAGATGACTTTAATCACAATATAAGCATGAGGATGATGACAATGACATAATAATTCAATAAAACAAGTTCAAGAATAAATTTTAAAGGTTTATAATTTAATTTATCCGAAATCAATAATGTCCAAATTGTTAACATAATACTTCTTTGTGGAGTAAAATTCAAGAATGCTCCAAAGAATATTTCCATGAAAAGATACTGGATGAAGCGCAAATATCAAGGATATTCCACTAATTTCATGGAGTATAGAAGTCAAAACTTTAACTAACTGAGTATAATAGAATATATGAATTTGCAAATGGATTTTTGCCCGCCATGCGGTAATCCACGTAGACAGATCATTTCCATAATTTAATAAGGAATGAATACGAATAATCATTCACCACGCATGTGGTAAATCAACATAGACAGGTTATTCCAATAGAATAATAAAGAATGGAATAACGAAGAATTTCACCATGTATGCGGTACTTTTGCATATACAAAGTTATTCAAACATAATAATAAAGAATGGAATAACGAAGAATTTCACCACGTATGCGTTATTTAGTATAGGCGAGTTATTCCAACATAATAATAAAGAATAGAACCAAATTTCATGCGTAATCCGCCACGAATAGGATATTCAGCCAGAATAATAAAGAATGGAATAACAACAAAATTTCACTAGGCATGCGATAGACCGCACGCAGACGTGTTATTCCAACGGAAAAATAAATAATGGAACCGGTGTAAATGCGTAATACGCATGGGCATGGATATTCCAACGAATAATAAAGAATCGGAACAAGGTCATACGTAATCATGCGCATGAGCAGGATATTCCAACAGAATAATAAAAGAATGTAATAATAGGAAATTTTCACCATGTATGCGAAGATTGTGATGTATGCGAGTTATTCCAACATAATAATAAAAATGGAATAACAAAAGAATTTCACCATGTATGCGGTGCCAGCGTAGACAAGTTATTCAACATAATAATAAAGAATGGAATAATGAGCTCTCTTCATGAATCTGAAAAAATAATACCCTTACCTTAGAAAGAAAGCGGATACTGGAGTAGAGAGGTAGCAGACTTTCTATTCTTCATTCTCTCTATAATTTCTCTCTATAATAATTGCTCTATAGCTTTAGTGAATTGGTGAGAAATGAAGGAAGAATTAGCTTCTATTTATAGAAAAATATAGTTTCGATAATTGCACATTTTGGGGCTCGAAATATTACAGTATAATACCTTCCTCTCTTTCTTCTTTTTTAATCTAGTCCTGCAAGTATTATCAAACTTGCACCACCTCCCCTAATAGTAAATAATGTGAATCAATAATAAATCATGTGACTCAATAGTTCTAGACATGTGAAAATATGAATTACAGTATAGTACCTCCATTTTAACTTAGTCATACAAGTATTATCAATCTTGCACTAACTCCCCTAATAGTAAATGAATGTGAATCAATAGTACACACATGTGAACAAATAATTATAATCATGTGAATCAATAGCAATTAATTGCTCATTTATCCGATTAATTACGGTTGGTCAAAGATAACTTCCGGACATCAATTAATATCGAAATAAATGTCGATTTCCACTAACACTAATAATTCCAACACAATGGAACTATTAAATTCATCTTTAATCAACACGAACTTATTCATCATTAATATTATATCTCGCAATATTTAACAACCGTGTCGCTTCGTGAAGAGGGGCTTTCGATAAGGATTTCTCCTTATTGGCTCGCAATTAGGTGACCAAACCTCTCTTTGTCAGAACTTCTAGATATTGTCAATATTGCAAATAATAATATGAATAACTTTGTCATCTCAATTATTGATTTAATAATATAACATATTATGCAGATGATATTGTGACAACAATTGAATCAATAATATGAGAGATATGATGCATCAATTCTTTGTAGCAATAATTGAGTATAACTGGAGTGACTTCTTACGTAAGCATCACTAATCAATACCAGTGTAACTACTATGCAACCACGCCAGACATCTTTGTACTTTTACTACACGTAGTTCAACAGCTTTAATTCGGTAACACTTTCGTAGTTATTTTTATAAAATGATAATTTCATGCTTTCTAACTACTACTGAATACTTCATTGTAGGGTCCACTAATGATTGTCTTAGTCGTATGAATATTCCTTGTTAAAACGAATATTCCCCGATCAATCAAATATTATATAGAAACTTGCATACTTTGCAAAAAATTTATAAATACTACCCACAACTATAACACTATCTCAAATCCACACCATAATATTCAAAAAATATTTAGAGAAAATTAAATCTTTATTCATAAAATTTGGGGTCTCACAATCTCTCCTCCTTATGAAATTTCACCCTCGAAATTTACATACGTACCTGTTATGATGATGATACCTTGACTTCATTTCAAATTCTCACTGTTGAGGTATAACCTTTGAGTGTTGAATACGATCCTTCTTATCCAAGATTTTAACACGTATCTCCTCATACGTTAAATCTTATGATATCTCGTCTAGTTCTAATTTAATAATGTGGTTCGGGTCGTCCACATATTTACGTAACATCGATAAGTGAAAAATGTTATGAACACGCGACATACTTGGCGGTAAAAAGAGTCTATAGCCATGCCTTCCTACTCGATCGAGGATTTCAAATGGGCCAATTAAAATTGAGGTTTGAGATTTTCTCTTCATCGACTCTTGCTTCTAGAATAACGCCTTCTTGAACCTTCTTCTTCACATTCATCGACTCCAGGAGTTTGTAGCTTGAGCGGCCTTTAACTTTATCGATTAAAGTCCATTCTAATCATATATTCGTTATCTTCACGTGGGTCCCTAAAGTCTTTAACTCTATCTTCATCATTTATAAGTTATACGAAATGGGTCTTTGTGTTAACAACATCGCACTCGTAAACGCATATGATCTTTTACTTAACACGTCAGCTACCACGTTTGCTTTTCCACGATGGTATTGAATGGTACGATCGAAATCTTCAACAGCTCGAGCCAACGTCTTTGGCGCGTTATCGCTTCGTTTTAAGTAAAGAAATATTTGAGGTTTTAGAAATGATTTTTGTCTTTGGGGTCAATACAAAATTCGATTTCACGCTCTAGGGGTAGGCTAAGAAGTCTTCAAGAATACGTCAGGAAATTTATTAACAATAGAAATATCATTCAAAATTGTGACCCTCATCCAAGACTTAGATAGTACATCACATTGATACCTATCAACTTGCCACCATTATTCACGACGTCCCCTACGGATATTCTGGCTTCGGTGTATTCCAAGACTTGGAAGTCACTAGCGAAGGGCTCGAGGCTCTTTACTTATGGCTTGATATGACAATGATTGACTTTAGTGGTTTGGTTGCTTGAATTCGCATAATAGGTTGGTTAGGAATATGAAAGCTAACAACCTTACGAAAAACATGATGAGTAGTTAACCAATCGATTCCTAAAATCACATCAAAGACAAATATTTTCAAAGAGATAAGATCGACAAGTAACGTGAAAGTGTCGATTTGAATCAAACAAGATTTATAAACAGCGGAGCTAACGAAGGTTTCTCCTAACGAAGTATCAACCAATAAGTCAAAGTCTTATTTCTCCGGAGTCAAATTTAAACGTTGAAGCGCAAGCAAGAGAGATAAAAGAATGGGTATAACCCATCTAATAAGGTATAGACTTCAAAAAAATTTATAATTAACTAACCTGTGCTAACTTCGTTCGGGTTACTCGCTTTTTTGAGAAGTCACAAAAAGCTCTTCCTAAAACCACCGACTTTGTTTTGTCCGTATCCGCTTTTGGTGCCACCGTCCAGCTCGACTTGATTTTGGTGCACGACAAAATCGGGCTAGGTGACCTTCTTTTCCACAATTGAAACACACTTTGAATTTCAAGCATCAGCTTTGACCGATGTGTCCCTCCCCTCCGCATTTGTAACATATGACCGGCAGTCGTTCTCCTTCCTTGAAAATGGGTGCTAGTGCTGTTGTCTTCCCATCATTATTGAACCTTCTTTTCTTGAAATTTCCACTTCTATTATCTTATCCATGATTACCACCGAAGTAGTTACCATTCTTGGCATGATAATTTTCCCCATAATGGTTATCATTGTTCCAATGGCCGTTGACACCTTGCATTTATGCGGTTATTATCGTGTTGCTGGTCATTACCTTTTGGTTGTGTTGACTCATTATTGCGCTCCATTAACTGAGCCCTATTCACAACATCTGAATATAAACAAAGTTTGTGAGAAATGAGGTATTGACATATATCGGGTTTCAAACCTCTTAGAAATATTCGCGTCATTCGCTCCTCATTATCAACCTAATGGGATGCAAACCGGGATAACTCCGCAAATTTAGCCTCGTAGTGCGACACGGTCATATTGTTTTACTCTAACTTGATGAATTCCACTTCCTTCATGTGACTAATACTTTCGGGAAAGTACTTATTGTTGAATAGCTCTTGGAACTTCTCCCAAGACATCTTGAGTGCATCAGATCGGTAATGCGTTTACGTGATTCCCACCAAGAATCTGCTTCTTCACGCAACATAAAGGTGAAAAGGAACCTTTTGCTCTCTGAGCATCCCAAGGCATCAAATATCTTGGTGATCTCGCTTTAACCACGCCTCATTAAGTGATTCTGGCTTTCCCAAAAACTCCAGCGGTCCCAGCTCCTTGAACTTCTTAGCAGTGACTAGCCGTGGGTTGCCATTCTTTCCACCTATATTTTGAACAGGAGTCTCTCTTACCTGATGTTGCATGAATTGCATAAAGCCTCTGAACATCCCATCGTTCATCATTTGATCGGTGTTGTTATTTATCTGAGGATTATTATCTTCCTGTTGCACATTATCCTAGGTATTGATCGTTGGTGACTCAACGGTCTCATGTGCTTCATTGCTTATCTCGACATTTTCGGATGCCATTTTCCAATACCGCCACAAAACAAGGGTTAATTAACATATCACATATTATCCCTATACTACGGTGACCAATTAAATACCAAATAAACTTAGTAGGTCATACTTGCGAAGGAATTCCCCGCTCTCCCCCTCCTAGTTCTTGTCTCACATCTCACCAGGGGATCATATCCCTAAGCTTTGATATTAACTATGGCGCCCCAAAACAGTATACATCACCCATCTTGAGTCGCCAGATACATGGTACATAAATCCAAATACAAACTTAATTATACAACTGTTGTGTAAAATACGAGAAAACATAGCTGAGAGTTTAACACGAATATTGTCATCTAGATAATATCCACACTGAAATTCAATCATATTACATTTATTATTACACTATTTCACAGAATAGTGAGGACTACTAAAGCCATTTATCCTGGACCGTCACTCCATTCCCCGACTCGACCTAGCTATTTTCTCATTTCCTGAAGAGAACAATGAAAGAAAGAGTGAGCTCAACTAGCCCAGTAAGAAATATTATGACTAAGATAATGCGAATTAAATTATCCTTAGCCTTCAACAAAGATAACAACTGATAGAATACAATAGACAACAAGTTTTAGATCAACAACCGTAGCGGAATAAGCAATCCATTAGAAGAGTCAAGTAGAGCATAAACCTACTATCTTCTATGATTTAAAAGATTTTCATTAACTTTATCATTGAGACTCAAATTTTAATAAATAAACCACATCATCCTGCATCAATTTACCAAGGATATTCATGTAATCATCAATGGCCATGATTATCTTACCGAATAATCCTAATCATAATCATAATCATACCAACAACTCGTCCACCAATGAACTACAGGAGCCAATGGAGACTTTTACCACATCATCGTCACATTACGATCACGACTATATCGAATAATCCCTAGTCATAATCATACCAAGTCCAGATATATGCACGTAAGCCAAAGATGACTTTAATCACAATATAAGTATGAGGATGATGACAATGACATAATAATTCAATAAAACAAGTTCAAGGATAAATTTTAAAGTAAGACCAAAATTTTTTTAAATAAAAAAAGAATTTCCTTTATTTATTATTTTGAAATAGTAAGGGTTGATTTGATTAATGTGGATAGTTAGGGGTTAAATCATGAATATTTCAAAATAAGCAAGTGGTTATAAAATATTCATTGTTGTCGGGGAATATTTGTTTGGTAAATGGAATATTAAATCTTTGTCGGGGAATATTAAATGCAATGACAGCGACCATGTGTGGAGCCCATGTGAGCGATTGGATGAGAAAAGCGACAAATATAAGTTGTTTAAAAATAACGGCGTAATTATTCTGGGATTAATCTTTGTTGGAATACCGGTGGTTAAAACACACTATGTCTGGCGTTGTTGAGCGATAGCACGCGGTATTGCATCAATTATTGATCACTTACGTGAAAAGCCTACTCGATAATTATTACGATAATTCTTATTCGATATTTTATTTTATTGATTCAATAATTCTTTGCGTTGGTATTTTATATTATTCTTTGTTTGATAATTATCAACTGCGATATTTCCATTTATCGGATCGATAATTCATATTATTTGAATAATATTATTAGATAACATTATTGGCAATGTCTAAAAGTTACATCTAAGAGGGTTTGGTCACTAATTGCGGCGCAATGAGGAGAGATCCTTATTGGAAAGCCCCCTCTTTCTGAGGAGGCGCTGGTTGTCGTAATTGTGATTACAGTAATATTATTTGGGAATAATTAATTATTGATTTATATGATAAGAAAATATTTATTTGATATGGATATAAATGATGGATTTATTTATTATATGTGGTTATAATTGAAGGATTTAATGTTGAGGTGTTTTATCGATTATTTTTGTCGGAATGGAGTATTAAAAATCAAATCGGTATTTTTACGATATATTGCGTGAGTTATAATTTTTAATCGTAGTTGGATCGTTGCGATTTTTGGATATATTATACATATATAAGTTGAGTATATGTCTACAAATTTTGAGCCGATTAAAAATGAGCGAATGATTTGTTATAAATTTTAAGAGGTGTTTGATTAGGAAAGTAGGGTTATAATTGATTTTGGTGGAAAATTCTAGAATTGAGTGGGCCCCACTTGTGGTTGGTGAAAAAATGTGCTGAATTTTATTTCAAATGTGGTGGGTGGCAATAGTAGCGAGTAAAGCCATCGGTGTGGCGGTCGAAATGCCTTGGTAATTAACATTTTCTATAAATAGAGGCTAAGTTAGAATTGAAAATCACACGAAAACAAAGTTTTCTCTCTTTCTCTCTATATTATTGGCGTATTTTTGTGAGTATTTAGATACTTTGAGAGTTCTTTATTGGTCTGAAGTTTCATTCGACATCACTTAGATCTTTCCTTAGGAAATCTTGATTCTTTGAGGTAAGGGATGTTATTTTCTTCTCGAATGATATTATTTCTTGATATCATTATCTTTGAAATATTGGTTGGAACTTTTTATCAAATTTGGAACTTTTTCATGTAGGGTTCTTATTCATGAGTTCTTATTCACGATTTCTTATTCATGAGTTCTTATTCACGAGTTTCTTTATTCACAGTCTTATTATATTAAGAAGCGTGAAAATGTTTTTTGTGGAATTTCTATCTTTTGGTGTCGAGATTCTTATTCACGTATCGCATTATCTGGCACTATTCACGTATCGACACTATTCATCGAAAAATAAAATTTCTTCTTTTTCGTCCAAAATATCTATTACGGATACTAGCTTTGATTGTATCCATGTTTTGATCATTCTTGAATTTTACACCTTATGATTATTTTGAGGTATTTTTGAACATGGATAAAACAAAGTCTGAATCCTTAATCCTTAATCCTTGTCATTTTGTTTCCTTTGGATTCGTTTCTTTAAAATATTTTTCATCATCCTCGGTCTTAAATGATGATATTATTGAATATCTTTGGCACATAGTGCAAGATGAATGATTCTGAATGATTATCTTTGAAGAATATCTTTGGCATGTAGTCTGCGCAAGAAAGATGAGCAGTGTTTAAATGAACATGACCAGTGATGAATATCTTTGGCTGTAGTGCAAAGATGAATATTTGATTCAGATGTTTATGGATTGTTGTTACGGGATAAAAGATGAGCGATGAACTTTTAAATTCATACATAGAAGATAGTAGTTTGCATTCTCTCTTAACTCTTACAATGAATTATTATTTCATTGCGAATATTGATTTAAAATTTGTTGTCTATTGTATTCTATTAAATTTTTCCTGTTGAAGACTAACGATAATTTGTTGTATATTATCTTAGTCATAATATTCTTTCTTGAGCTAGTTGAGCTCACCCTTTTCCTTTTGTTCCATTCTTCTCGGGAGGCGAGAATATAAGCGATGAGTCGGGGTATGGAATGAAGGTTTTAGAAAGGATTGTTTAGTAGTCCTCACCATTTTGTAAAATAATGTATCAATAAATGTGATGAGGATTTATTTGAGTATAGATATTATAGAAGATAATATTTGTATTTAAACTCACAGTTTCTTGTTGTAATAATAAAGTTGTAGTTGTTTACATACCATGTATTGTACAACTCGGAATGGGTGATGTATACCTATTTTGGGGGCGTCACGGTTGGTATCGAGCTTAGGGATATGATCTCTGGCGGAGATCGGGGAATAGAACTAGGAGGGAGAGCAGGTAAATCCTTATTTAGTGTGTCTACTAGCTTATTTGTTAGTTGGTCGATATATAGGGGATATTATGTGATATATTGATTTCCTTAATTAACCCTTGTTTTATGGCGGTGTTTGAGAATGTCGTTGAGAATATTATGATGGAAATGAGGCCAGTGGAGAGCTGTGTGCTCACCAGCGAGGAGAGCGTCTGTGTTTGGCAATGTTCCTCCTGTGAACAACACCATTGAAGCGAGATGATGAGCGAGGGATGTTTAGAAGTTTTTTTGCGATTCATGCAAAATCGGGCGAGGAGACTTCGTGTTCAAAATCTGAGGAGAAATGATAGCAATTCACGGGTTATCCGCGGATGAAGCAGTTCGAAAGTTGGGACCACGAAATTTAAGGGAATGCGGATCCGATCATGGGCGGAAACATGGGTCAAGCAAATTACGAAGATATTCGATGTCTTGGGATGCGGAGAAACGAAGGTTCCATTCGCCACCTTATGTTAAAATGGCGAAGCGGACTCTTGGTGTGGAGATGCGTGAAGCGTACCATCCATACTTTTCGGCGTGTCTTGGGAGGCGTTTGAGAGACTATTTAATGACAAATACTTTCACGAAAGTGTTAAATCGTATGAAGGAAGTGGAGTTCATCAGATTAGAGCAAAAACAACATGGCGGTGTCTCGATGCGAGGCAAAGTTTGCGAGTTATCGAGTTTGCACCTCATTTGGTGGAGAATGAGGAGCATATATGGCGGATGTTTCTTAGAGTTTGAAACCCGGCGTACGTCGATATCTCATTTCTCATAAACTTTCTCTTTATTCGGATGTTGTAAGCGAGGCTCGATTATTAGGCGAGATAATTGAAATGCAGTCAAGCGAGGACCCTGACGAGGATCGTACGAGAGATAGCGATCAGCGAAATAATGATAACGGCGGAGAAAAAAGCAGACGAACAAAATGGTTACCACTCGGTGGTAATCGTGGTCATGAAAATAGAAAGAAGCGAGTCGGGGAGGAGATTTTAAAGAGAGATTTAACAACGACTATGTGAAGGCGGCGGTCTGCGGCGACAAGCGGTTCTAAGGAGGAGAAACGACCACCGGTCATATCTTATAAATCTGGGAAAAGAGGGACATATCGGTCAAAGCCCTAGACAGTTCAAGGTATGCTATAATTGTGGAAAGGAAGGACATATCGCTTTCGAGATTATGCAGTGGCGAAACCCTAGTTCAGTGAGGCCACGGTGACTCAAAAACATCCCGAAAAAAAATCAAAGTCAGCGATTAGGGAAGAAGCGTTTGTTGTGGTTGGTCATAATCGAGGAACCCAAACGAGGTGATCACGGGTAAGCTATTTATAAATTCTTGCGAAGTTTATACCTTACTTGATCTGGGTCTACCCCGTTCATTTATCTCTCTGCGTGTGCTCAGCGTTTAAACTTGACTCAGGAGAAATTAGACTTTGACTTATCTGTGGAAACTCAGTTGGAGAAACTTTCATCACATCCAGCATTTATAAATCTTGTTTGATTCAAGTTGGCACCATTACTTACTGTTGACCTTATCTCTTTAAAGATACTTGCTTTTGATGTGATTTTAGGAATTGATTGGTTAACTACTCATCATTTACCAAAATTGATTGTTTTACGTAAGGTTGTTAGTTTTCATATTCTAACCAACTTTGTTATGCAATTCAAACAACTAAACCATTAAAATCAATCATATCATATCTAATCATAAAGCTTATTAGTTTATTGAAAAAGCGGATGTCAAGCTTTCTTAGCCCATGTTATGGATTTGAATAAAGACACGTCAATTTGAATAATATTCTGTTGTTATTGACTTTCACGGCGTATTTCTGAAGAACTTCCGGTCTACCCCCAGAGCGTGAAGTTGAATTCTTTATTGATCTTGAACACGGTACAAAGCCCATTTCTAAAACCCCATATCGAATGGCTCTATTGAACTTGAGGAGTTAAAGGTCCAACTACGAGAATTGTTGGACATCGGTTTCATTCGTCTAGTACATCTCCTTGGGGTGCTCTGTTTTATTTGTAAAGAGAAGAAAGGCGGGAGTATGCGACTTTGTATTGACTATATGGGAATTGAACCATGTCACCATCGAGAATAGGTATCCTCTACCTCGTATTGATGACTTGTTTGACCCGATTCTGAGGGCCTGATTCTTTTCAAAAATCGATCTTAGATTCGGATATCATCAATTGAAGATTAAAAGCGAGGATATTCAAAGAAGCGCCTTGAAACTTCGGTATGGGCATTATGAATTCTTAGTCATGTCTTTGGACTAACTAATGCTCCTACGGCTTTCGTGGATATGATGAGCCAAGTATTCAGGAATATTTGGATCGGTTTGTTGTTGTCTTTATTGATGACATCCTTATATATTCCAAAAGTCGTGAAGATCATGAGCACCATTTAAGTTGGTACTCGAAAACCGTGAAAACAAACTATATGCCAAATTGAAGAAATCGAGTTACGGCTTGAGGAAGTAGCATTCCTTGGGCATGTGGTGTCGAAACATGGAGTATCTGTTGATCCGTGAAGATTGAAGCAATCTGAAGTTAGGAACAACCGTCGGTGGTGAAATCGTAGCTTTTGGAACTTATTTGGTTATTATCGGAGATTAAGTGGAAGGTTTTCTCGAATCGCTTCTCCATTAACTTCGATTAACTTCGGAAGGATACAAAATTCGTTTGGAATGAAGAATCGAGAAAAGAGTTTCGAGAGCTTAAGAGAGACTTATTTGGCTGTTACAACAATACCATCTGGTTGGGATGGATTTGTTATCTCTGACGATCTTGAGCAAAGGGTTAGGATGTGTTCTCGTACAGGCGTGGGAAAGTCATAGCCTTATGCCTCATGACAACTTAAAAGAGTATGAGAGGAATTATCCTACTAATGATCTAGAGTTAGCGGCCCGATCGTTTTCATGTTAAAGATATGGAGCCTATCTATATGGGGAGAAAGTGGAGATATATTCGGACCATAAAAAGCCTTAAATATTTCTTCACTCAAAAAGAACTCAACATGCGGCGGCGACGTTGGCTCGAACTATTGAAGACTACGACCACACTATTGATACCATCACGGTAAAAGCGAGCGTGGTAGTGGCGTTGAGTAGAAGATCATATCTTGAGGAGCAGTGCGATGATGTCAAGTATCGCGTAGAGCCGACTTTAATAGAAAAGTTAAGGTTGCTCGAGCCCAGGCGGGCCGGAGGATGCGTATGAAGAAGAAAGTACAAGAAGGAGCTATTAGGGCGAGAATTGATGAAGAAGGAATACTTGAGTCCACTCTGAACTTTGTGTTCTAACGACTACGATTTGAAGAAACAAGATTATGATGGAGGCACCACAATACACCATTTGCAATCCATCTGGAAGTACTAAAATGTATCGTGATCTTGACATACATTTTGGTGGAACAATATGAAGAGAGAGATTGCAAAGTTTATCTCGATGTGTTTAACTTGTCGGCGTGTAAAGGCGGACATCTAGTACTAAGGGTCCGTTGCAACCACTTGAGATTAGGAATGGAAGTGGGAACACATTACCATGGATTTAGATTCTGGGTCTTCTACGGTTTCTCAAGGCATCAATCTTTATTTGGGTTATTGTTGATAGATTAACCAAATCTGCTCATTTCTTGCCGTCACGGGAGACTTATTCCTTGAGCGTCTTGCTTTGGTATATACGTAAATGAGATTGTGAGGTTGCGTGGCATACTGTATCCATAGTTTGGATCGTGACCCAATTCACTTCAAGATTTTGGGTTAGCTTGCAAAAAGCTATGGAGCGCAGTTTGCGATTTAGTTCGGCATACCATCCCCGAAGCAGACGAACAATCGAGAGAGGACTATTCAAACTCTTGAAGATTTATTAAGACTACGTGTCCTAGACTTCAAAGGCGATTGGGATAAGTATTTACCATTGGTGGAATTCTCCTACAACAACGATTATCGAGCAAGTATAGGTGTGTGGCTCCATTGAAGCATTATATGGGCCGAAAATGTCGTTCTCTCGATATGTTGGGATGAGGTGGGTGAAAGCAACATTGTTGGGACTTGAGTTAAATGCGTATGACTCTGAAAAGATCGAATGATTCGACAACGTATACAAAGCGGCACAAGATCGACAAAGAGTTATCTGGATCTTCGTGAAAGGGCGTGGAATTTAGTGTGAGGGATCATGTATTATTACGAGTTGCTCCATGGAAGGGAGTTACAAGATTTGGGAAGAGAGAAAGCTCGATCCACGATTTATTGGTCCATTTCAAATTCTTGACCAGAGTAGGAAATGTAGCCTATAGACTTGCGTTACCTCAAGTATGTCTACGTGTTCATAATGTGTTTCACATATCTGTACTTAAATAAATATGTGAAAGACCGAACCACGTTATAGAGTTAGAAACAGGACGAGATAGCCAAGACTTAGCGTGTGAGGAGGTACTGTCAAGATTTTGGATAGGAAGGAGCATGTCTACAGCATGAAAGGTCATACCACAAGTTAAAGTTTTGTGGAGGAATCATGCTATAGAGAAATGACACAGGGTTGGAAAGCGAAATGAGCGCGGTATCCTCACCTTTTGAAACACACCGAGTCGTCGTCGTCGATTTAGAGGAGAAATTTCATAAGGAGGGAGGTTGTAAGACCAGAAATTTTTTTAAATAAAAGGAATTTCCTTTATTTATTATTTTGAAATAGTAAGGTTGATTTGATTAATGTGGATAGTTAGGGGTAAAATCGTAAATATTTCAAAATAAGCAAGTGGTTATAAAATATTCATTGTTGTCGGGGAATATTAGTTTGGTGGTGGAATATTAAATGCTGTCGGGGAATATTAAATGCAATAGTAGCGACCGTGTGTGGGCCCATGCTTGAGCGATTGGATGAGGAAAGCGACAAATATAAGTTGTTTAAAAATAACGGCGTAATTATTCAGAATTAATCTTTGTTGGAATACCCGTTGGTTAAAACACACTAATGGCGTTGTTGAGCGATGATGGCACTTATTATTGCATCGATTATTGATCCTTACGTGAAGAAGCACTTTACTCGATAATTATTACGATAATTCTTATTCAGGTATTTTATTTTATTGATTCAATAATTCTTTGCGTTGGTATTTTATATTATTCTTTGTTTGATAATTGTCCTTTGCACGTATTTCCCATTATCGGATCGATAATTCATATTATTTGAATAATATTATTAGATAACATTATTGGCAATGTCTAGAAAGTTACATACAGGAGAGGTTTGGTCACCTAATTGCGCGATGATGAGGAGAGATCCTTATTGGAAGCCCCTCTTTCTGAGGAGCTGCTGGTTGTCATAATTGTGATTACGTAATATTATTTGGGAATAATTAATTATTGATTTATATGATAAGAAAATATTTATTTGATATGGATATAAATGATGGATTTATTTATTATATGTGGTTATAATTGAAGGATTTAATGTTGAGGTGTTTTATCGATATTTTTGTCGGAATGGAGTATTAAAAATCAATCGATATTTTTTACGATATATTAATGTGAGTTATAATTTTTAATCGTAGTTGGATCGTTGCGATTTTGGATATATTATACATATATAAGTTGAGTATATGTCTACAAATTTTGAGCCGTTAAAAATGAGCGAATGATTTGTTATAAATTTTAAGAGGTGTTTGATTAGGAAAGTAGGGTTATAATTGATTTTGGTGGAAAATTCTAGAATTGAGTGGGCCCCACTTGTGGTTGGTGAAAAAATGTCTTTGAATTTTATTTCAAATGTGGTGGGTGGCAATAGTAGCGAGTAAAAAGCCATCGGTGGCGGTCAAATGCCTTGGTAGGGCTAACATTTTCTATAAATAGAGGCTAAGTTAGAATTGAAAATCACACGAAAACAAAGTTTTCTCTCTTTCTCTCTATATTATTATTGGCGTATTTTGTGAGTATTTAGATACTTTGAGAGTTCTTTATTGATCTGAGTTTCATTCGACATCACTTAGATCTTTCCTTAAAATCTTGATTCTTTGAGGTAAGGGATGTTATTTTCTTCTCAAATGATATTATTTCTTGATATCATTATCTTTGAAATATTAGTTGGAAACTTTTATCAAATTTGGAACTTTTTCATGTATGGGGTTACTATTCATGAGTTTCTTATTCACGAGTTACTATTCATGAGTTCTTATTCACGAGTTCTTATTCACGAGTACTATTATTAAGCGCGTGAAAATGTTTTTTGTGGAATTTCTATCTTTTGGTGTGAGATTCTTATTCACGTACTATTATTCACGTATCTGACCTTATTCACGTATCTGACCTTATTCATCGAAAAATAAAATTTCTTCTTTTAGTCCAAAATATCTATTCTACGGATACTAGCTTTGATTGTATCCATGTTTTGATCATTCTTGAATTTTACACCACTATGATTATTTTGAGGTATTTTTGGAACATGGATAAAACAAAGTCTGAATCCTTAATCCTTAATCCTTGTCATTTTGTTTCCTTTGGATTCGTTTCTTTAAAAATATTTTTCATCATCCTCGGTCTTAAATGATGATATTATTGAATATCTTTGGCACATGGTGCGAATGAATGATTTCTGAAGAATATCTTTGGCTGCAGCAGTGCAAAGATGAGCAGTGTTTAAATGAATGATGACGGTGATGAATATCTTTGGCTGTGGTGCAAAGATGAATATTTGATTCGATGATGTTTATGGATTGTTATTCTGAGGGGATAAAAGATGAGGCGATGAACTTTTAAATTCATCATAGAAGATAGTAGTTTGCATTCTCTACTTAACTCTTACTAATGAATTATTATTTCCATTGCGAATATTGATTTAAAATTTGTTGTCTATTGTATTACTATTAAATTTTTCCTGTTGAAGACTAACGATAATTTGTTGTATATTATCTTAGTCATAATATTCTTCTTGAGCTAGTTGAGCTCACCCTTTTCCTTTTGTTCCATTTTCTCGGGAGGCGAGAATATAGCGCGAAATAATGCAGTGTAAGGAGTATATGGAATGAAGGTTTTAGAAAGGATTGTTTAGTAGTCCTCACCATTTTTTTGTAAAATAATGTATCAATAAATGTGATGAGGATTTATTTGAGTATAGATATTGTCTAGAAGATAATATTTGTATTTAAACTCACGAGTTTCTTTGTTGTAATAATAAAGTTGTAGTTGTTTACATACCCTATTGTATTGAAACCTAACTTTCGGAATGGGTGATGTTATACCTATTTTAATTAGTCACAATTTAGTAACCCTAATTAAACTTTTGAACCTTTAATTGTTCCGTATAATGTGAATATGGATTTAATTGCAAATTACTTGATATTAATTAGTTATTAATCCTAATTTGTTTAAGTCCTAATGTAATTAGGATTATAATATAATTGAAGCCTAATTATAACTTTAAATAATGTTTTTCTATTTTAAAATCTAATTAGAAAATATTTTAATTTGCGAAAACCTAAACCCACAAAATGCTAAACCCTAAACCCTAAAATGTAAACCCTAAACCCCTAAGGGTTTCATCAAATACCAATTCTAGAATAAAAAAATGACCTTTATAACCACCCCTTAACTTTATAATGTCAACAATCAGCCAACATACCTAGCAATAATTGATACATTGAATCAAAAATCTATAACTTAAAAAGTAAGAAATGCTTACTTTACTTAGCATTCTCTCCAAGTCACTTCTCTCTATATAACTTAAAAGGCTTAGAGGGCTTAGAAATAAATGAGAAACCAAGACATGATCAAGTTTTAGCAAGCCAAGAACAGAATCCAAAGTCAGAAATTTAAGATCAAAGCTTAATAGGTATAAAACCCTAAACTTAGAAATCTTTTGATTTGATGTTATATGTTGTAATTTGTTGTCAAAACTCAGATCCATATCATTTTGATGCTCGAAATTTGAGTTTTCATAACCGAAATCTGAAATTGAAAAAAATAAGGCCCGACGACTTCAATGTCAGGACCTTTAGATCCGTGTGTGTTAAGTGTTTTGTGTAGTTTATGTTATCGATCTGTAGTACGCCATGTTGTCTTTGATCTGGAACTTGAATCAAGTCCAGAACTGGTGTCGATTTAAAGTTATAAGCAGTCAAATCCCTTTGACCGACCTTGACCAACTGAGTTTCTGGGCAACCCAGAAACCCAGATGGCTCTGACAACGATTTTGAAGGCTTGATTCTTGCTGTGGTTTGTTAGTTTGGCTAAGTTGTTGTTTTGTAGTTGTAGCCTGACATGTAGAGAACACATTTATGTCTTTATCTCACTTAGGGTTTACACTGGATCAAAGATATAAAGGGTCAAAGTAGCCTTGACCGTATGTTTTGCTAATTTCTGAAAAACCCAGAAACCTTCAAGACCCGTATTTTCTGACAAGGTTTGACTGGCTTGGATCTTGTGATTTAAATGTTGATATGTTGATCTGATGTAATATAAATGTACACTGACATGTGTTCTACAAGATTCAACCTTTATATTACACATCACAAGTATAGAATCCAAGATATAAGGATTCAAAGAAGTTAGTCCGAACTGTTCTTCATTTCTGGGAAAACCCAGAAATGAAGAACAGTTCTGACAATGATTTCTGGAGCCCAGATCTTGCTTATATGTTGTTGTTTGATCATGAACTTAGTATGTAATTGAAGTATTACACTTATACTAAAACTTTAATACTTAACCCAGCCCAGAAACCTTTTAATATTGAATCAAATGCTGATCAAACTTAGCCTCTTGGTGACAAGAAATCGATCAGGCTCAAGAATATATGACAGCTCGATTATGCTTTCTTTTTAGCACGCTTATTTAGAAAATAGACAATTAATTAAATAAATAGAAAAAAATGGTTTTAATTATTAAAATAGCTATAAATTATAAAAAATTATTTTAGCCTAAAATTAGTTTTTATTTAGAAAAAATAGATTAATTAATTAAATAAATAGAAAAAATGGTTTTAATTATTAAAATCATACATAATAAATTATAAAAATATTATTTTAAATATTTTGTGAAAATTATTAGTTTTTTTAATTATTTTAAGTATATTTCAAAAAAAATATTTAATATTTTTGGAATAAAATAACTTTTGATATTATTTATTTAATTATTATATTAAATAAATTATTTAAAATGGTTTTATGAATTTGATTGTTTAAAATCATAAAATATTTATTAAGGTGTTAGAAAATATTTTAAGTATTTTGATGACTTTTAATATTATTTATGATGAATTTTATTAATAAATTTAATGATTATGAATGGTAATTAATTTATATGATTCATTTTTACCTCAAAAAATTAAAAATACTTTGTGATATTACGAAATATTGGCGCCTTAGTTATTTATTAAACCACTCACCATCGGCTGATTAATTCATTTTCGCGTCATGATTGAAAATTTTGATAAATGGTAATAATTATTTGATATCTCCACATCATTTAAAATTAGCGACCCGTCACGCGATTGATAATTGATACTTGATATTGATCTATTCGATTAACCTCGAAATTCGATTCGATTATTCCACTCTCAATCGATAGAAGAAAAAAAAGGGAGAAAAGAATAGGAGAAGGGGAGAAGAGAAGAGGGAAAAGAGGGAAAAGGGCCATACCCACCACCACCACAGTCTACAGTCACCCACCATCACCACCACCACCACGATCCACGTCATACCACCACCATCACCACCACCACACAACATGGCAGAGCACCACTGCTTTGGTACACGATTTACTCTTGTGCATTCCATTCCATTCCATTCCATATATTCATATAAAGTTTTTCCATATTGTAAGGTAGGTTGTGCATTTAGGCCACCATTTTCTTCCAAAATATAAATAAATGTAGCTTAACAATATACATTTTCGATGAGAAATAATTTTGAAAAAATTATAGTTAATTACTATAAATTATATAAAACGTCAAATAATTTAGAAAAAATAAAATTATCTAAAAGATCGTATATTATGAGACGAGAGAAGTATCGATTCTGATGTTGCTAAATTTTAGAGTTGGCAATCACAAAAAAAAAATGTTGCTCAAAATCATCAATTGACTTAAATGAGTGGGGTATTTGAAATCTTGTGCTCGAATGAAGAAAGATGCGAAGTAGAATAATTAAATTATGGGCTGATATTTTTACATAAAAATTTGATATTTTATATGAATCGAAAAAACAAACATAATATGAAATTATTTTAAGTTATTTCATAAATAATCTCATAAAAACAAACATACATGTGACTAAAATTATTTAATCATACGATTAATATTCTTGAAATTATAATCCATAAAAATATAGTACGGGATTATAATCTTTATTTGAAATATCTTTTCTAAAGCAATTTCTTATCTAGAACTTGTTCTTGGGAAACTTTTGGATACTGAAAAATTTGGGGCTTCAACCCTTCCATTCAATTTGATGCCAAAATAATAGAATTTGGGGGCTTTAACCATTCCATTCAATTTGATGCCAAAGTATCTTCCAACAAGTACCATCCCGGAGGAATTATTGTCAAAGTTTTTTGCACATTATCATAAGATCTTATATATGATTTACTCTGTGAATATATATATATATAATGGTAGTAAGGATCCACCATTTTCAAAATGAACAAGTTTCCTTCATTGCCCTAGATATCACACTTTTACGATATCTTGAAATTTAACAAAAGCTTTGAAACGAGAATAAATCGATTAATCAGTCTTTGTATCCATAGAATTTGACCATGTATCTTTGCGAGAATATAACAATAGAATTTGACCATGTATGCCTTGAATTATAGTTGTGCACATTACATTTTTTTGTGTTGGGATTATATTTTCTTTGAAATTGGTCAGTATGCATGCCTAAATGCGTGTGGATAGTCCATATTATAGGGAGACTCTGCTAGAATTTTTTCATATATATAAGTCGAATGGCCATATAACTTGAACATTAGTATAACATAAAACATAACTAGGAATTAAGTTTATCCATAATTCAATCAAGAAGAAGGTTCAAAGAAGTTTTTCCATAATTCACGATCGAGAAGATAAAGAAAATGACACACTATTAATATGTATGTATGCTATAAGTATGGCTTAGCTTAGAATAGAAAGAAAATGAAAAGTACAAACACAAACACAAGCACCATAACTTCAACCACACTATTAATGAGTTGTTTCTAAAATATCCATACTTGTCTAAATCTTCATATATAAGTCGAATGGCCATATATGCATTCGTGTATATGTGATGGCAATGAGTATATGTGATGTTTTTTGTTGTGTTCGGATATGGACCCTCGAATCATATATGTATCCTTGTTAAGTAACTTGTTAAGCATGAGAATGTTTCATGGTGATTTAAGGTTTATAGGAATGCTTAAAGACCATATGTGTTCTATTGTAGTCTATTGGGGATTTGGTAGCCAAAATTGTGCTATATAAAGGATTTGTTATGGCCAACTTGTGTGACTAGTGTTGTTAGATAGTGAGGAGTACATACATTGCCTATAGATAACATGTAAAAATGGTTCCCTAAGTTAGTTAAGGTCTACATGGTGTGTTGTGCAAATTCTTGCTTAAAATCATTGAAAATAAGCTTTATAGAACAATGAACACTAAAATAGTGAACCACCATACTTGGACCCCATACACAAGTTTCAATAGTCATAATAGGACATAAAGAAAGCTACACTGACTAAAGGAACCAAGCCCAAGCCATTTTGAGCATGATCTTGTTAAAAATCACATTTAAAAGCCAAAAATGGGTTTTTTGGACAATTCATAGTACGACCTTAAAGGACTATTATGAGAAGATCTGAAGTTGCTCATACATGCTAGTTATGATTCCCAAACATGGTCATTAATAAAGCCACAAGAAAACCAATTTAAGCTCTCTTTTCGAGCTAAAGTGAGCTTTGATAAGTCAAAATGAGTTAGATGATTAAATAAAGTTTGGTGATGCTAAAAGTAACCTTAAGTAACTTAAATATACACGCCTAGACTATCCTAGTGGCCTAGACTATCTATCCTATTGTCCTTTTGTTTACATACAATTACATATCTGATGTTCTCTATATCCACGACATGTTTATGTACCTTTCATTTATAACTTATACTAACATCCTAAATTTTTTATTTATAGATGTCTTCTGAACCTGCAGCACGAAAGCGCGGGTTGGGTCGGGGCCCTAATCATGTGCCGAAGGCTCCGGCTAATCCGGATGATCGCATTCTTATCTGAATCCGTCCTCCTCCGGATAACGTAAAGTTAAACATCGTGTATATATATATAAAGATTTAATATTTTCATTTTATAAATATAGTAGTGATTTAAATGTAAGGGTTTTAATATAAATTATTGTATATTGTAGTGATTTTCAAGATAGTAAAATTGTGAAGTGCATTTCACAATTATGCTTCTGAAGCGCTACGCCGGTGATTACGTAAATGACACACCTCTAAGCCCATAAGGATCTGATTTAAATTTGAATTTCGGTATATTTTTTATCACTCGATAGATAATACATAGTTAATCAAATAATATTGTTTAGTAATATAACAGTTTTAATATTATTATTGTTGTTTTATTTGCGAAAGCGATATAGATGGAGACGACGCTACGAGGATCGATTATTGAGACACTATTACAGCGAGAAGTCTGCCGTCTGAACTAAAGATAATTTGAACAAGGAGCGACAAAAAGCCCTACACAATCTTTGAGATTGACCATCCGGGGACGGAATGAGGGTGAAGCGATATATGCGTGAGCATAGCCCACGGTGGTGCGCCTGACCCGTATATAGGTGCGAGATGTGTGACCATGGAAAGTGAGAGTTGGGTCGAGAAGCGCGAAGCTACCGCCTCGAGCAGATCCTCGGTGTATCGAATGGCGAGAAAAGCAAAAAGCGCGTGTCGAAGGCGGCGATATATCACAATTACTGCGACACATTCTTTGCCGAGTACGTATGTTATGTTTACTGATCTTCTTTTGTAGCTAAAATATCATATGTTTACATAATAATATGAGAAAATGAACTATAGGAGTCTCGGTCTCAAAATCAACCTATCAATTGGTTGGATGTGTATGTAGCCACCGCGATGGTCTACACGAAGCATTGGATAAGCGGTAATAAGTTCACTTTATCCTAATATGTTGTTTATAAATTATAACGACCTTCTTTAGTATTTTTTTATTTATTTTAACTATTTAATTGTTCATCTTGACGGCGGACACTTATAAGGGCTTAATGAGCAAGCGCTATCTGAAGGCACCCGCGTCCGTCGATTGATCAAGAATTATGGGAGAGGCGTCCATCGTGAAGAAAAAATTATGTCAAAGGCCAAGGACAAAGACGGCGCTGAAACCATCGATGGCACGAGGCGGCTACGCCACCAGTCTACCACGATCGTCGAGTTATCCAACCTATCATACTCCTGCTTGTTGTGTGAGAGAGCGATCTGTCGAGATCGTGATCTTCTTCAATATCTTGGGCGGGCATCTGCGATCTCGAGTCTGATGAGTTGGCGGGCGATGCGATGGCGGCGGCGGCGGCGGAGCGAGGCGGACGGCAACAACAACGGGAAGCGGTATATATATATCGTTTATTGTTTAGCTACATTGTCTTATATGTTTTTAGTCTACGAGTCGATGTCTTACTTATATGTAACATATATGTTTTATTACTTTGATAATTACAGGATCCTAATTTGGATGATCCATGAAGAAGCGCTGACTTATTTTTTAGATTTTTAAAGCCTTGTACTCTTTTAGATTCATTCTTTGGACAATTGTATTAGTTTATATGGATGTTTACGATATCGATTATATTGTGTTGGATGAATGTTTTGTATTGTATTGGATGGATGTTAATATGGATGCTTGTATATATATATATATATATATATATATATATATATATGTTGGGATTGAAAGCGGTGTACAAGCGGGTTATATTTTGGGAAATCAATAAAATAGGCAAAATTTTTAAAAAAAAAAATCGGCAAATACAAAAAAAACTTTTTTTGTTGAAAATGTGAAAATGTTTTGGTGATAATATGATTATCTAAGATATTTTTAGTGTTTAGCGTAGTTTAATTGAACTTAAACTCACAATCGATTCCGACTGTAATCGGGGATGTTGGAATTGTTTGGCTTCAACTCGCATCGCAATAGTCGACTTGATCTTGAGTCTTATGTGTGTTATAGACTGATAGGGTTATGTGTTATGTGTTTAGGTTATTCTATGTATATATATAATAGTATTATACTGTGATGATATTATTCTAATATTGGAGATCTATATTACTAATATTAGGTCTTCAGATAAAGCGATATAAATTGCGTTGCGGTAATCAACGGTTCAGGCAATTTTTACTTAACTCTACTAAGAGTTGTTCATTCTGATATGCTTATGGTTAATCATTGCTGATTGCCATGTTGAATTGTACTATGTACATATTATATGTATAAGTCAGATATGAAAGGTTGATCACCTTCATTACCGGTTGGTCCAGATATATTTGTTCATGTTAATACTTGTTCAGTCAAAAGTTTGTTCGTGCTAGTTCTCAATTATATTGATGAATTATAGCCAGCTTATTATTCTAACTCTTCAATCATGATATAATCTTAAATTATATTTAAACTTGCTGGGCAACTTTCATGATCACCCTTGCTATATCATGATAAACATTGCAGATAAGGCGAATGCGTTCGGATACAGGAAAAAGGATAAAGCCCAGTTCATCTTGGGTTAAAATGTGCGGCTAGTTTGTAATAGTATAGTTGGATAATAATGTTATGTGTTGGTAAGTTATGAATTGTGTATAAGTTAAGGTTACTCGATTTTGGGGAATAGTGTGTAAAGTGTATTGTATAAATAATTTATGTTTATATCTTCCGCAATATTTGTAGAATGATTGAACCGAATTCACGGTGATTTGGGACCCGGATTCGGGGCTGTCACAATAATAAAGAATGGAATAATAGAAGAATTTCACCATGTATGCGTTACTTTGCATAGATAGGTTATTCCAACATAATAATAAAGAATGGAATAACAGAAGCTCTCTTCATGAATACGAAGAAAATAATACCCCTTACCTTAGAAAGAAACTAGATACTGGAGTAGAGAGATAGCAGACTTCTCTTCTTCTTTCTCTCTATAATTTCTTTCTATAATAATTGCTCTATATCTGTAGTGAATTGGTGAGAAATGAAGGAAGAATGAGATTCTATTTATAGAAAAATATAGTTTCGATAATTTCACATTTTGGGGCTCGAAATATTACAATATAATACCTTCCTCTCTTTCTTCCTTTTTAATTTAGTCTTGCAAGTATTATCAAACTTGCACCACCTCCCCTAATAGTAAATAATGTGAATCAATAATAAATCATGTGACTTAATAGTTCTAGACATGTGAAAATACGAATTACAGTATAGTACCTCCATTTTAACTTAGTCATGCAAGTATTATTAATCTTGCACTAACTCCCCTAATAGTAAATGAATGTGAATCAATAATACACACATGTGAACAAATAATTATAATCATGTGAATCAATAGCAATTAATTGCTCATTTATCCGATTAATTACCCGGTTGGTCAGTATAACTTCCAGACATCAATTAATATCGAAATAAATGTCAATTTCCACTAACACTAATAATTCCAACACAATGGAACTATTAAATTCATCTTTAATCAACACGAACTTACTCATCATTAATATTATAACTCGCAATATTTAACAACCAGGTCGTTCCCAGGAAAGAGGGGGCTTTCCCATAAGGATTTCTCCTTATTAGCGCGCAATTAGGTGACCAAACCTCTCCTTTACAGAACTTCTAGACATTGTCAATATTGCAAATAATAATATGAATAACTTTGTCATTTCAATTATTGATTTAATAATATAACATATTATGTAGATGATACTGTGACAACAATTGAATCAATAATATGAGAGATATGATGCATCAATTCATCAGAGCAATAATTGAGTATAACCGAGTGACTTCTTATGTAAGCATCACTAATCAATACCGCAGTGCTACTACGCAACCAATGCCAGCGCCAGACATCAGTATTTTTACTATTGGGTAGTTCAACGGTTTTAACGGTAACACTTTCTCCGTTATTTTTATAAAATGATAATTCTGTCGTTTTCTAACTACGACAATACTTCCGTTGTGGGGTCCACCAATGATTTTGCCGTCGTACGAATATTCCCTGTTAAAACGAATATTCCCCGACCAATCGAATATTATATAATAACTTGCATACTTTGCAAAATTTATAAATACTACCCACAACTATAACACTATCTCAAATCCACACCATAATATTGAAAAAAATATTTTGAGAAAATTTAAAATTTATTCATAAAATTTGGGGTCTCACAAATAATAATAATGTTATATGTTAGACAGGTTATGAATTGTGTATTAAGTGAAGGTTCTCGACCTTGGGGTAATGTGTAAAGTTTATTTTATAAACAATTTATGGTTATATCTTCCGCAATTAGTTATAGAAATAGTTCTAGAATTAGCATATCAAGATCCGTGGTGATTTGGGACCCGGATTTGGGGATGCTACAATTGGTATCAAAGCGGTTGGTTATAAACCTAGGGTAGTGATACCTTAGTCTAAAACCCGCAGTGATTAGGATAATTACCAACTCAAATAGAGTTAATGTGTCGGTAAGATTCAAAGACGAATCTCGGCGGGTTATGAAGACACTGTTAGGTTTGTAATATTCATAACGCAATCAAATTGCAAAATAATGCGGAAGCGTGTAAAAATCAGAGTTTAAAAAATTTACAAACCATATACCCGGATCATCCTTTATGCACAATTATTAATTAAACGAAAAGATAAAGAATAAAATCATACCCTTGAAGATCGAGCTTCCTCGTGTACAAGTTCACCTCCAAATCCTTTCGCTCAATCTTGAATTCACCGGTTTTGTTCCTTCCTTTGATCAACGTTAGCCACCCATATGTTTGGCCTCTAGAGGTGATCCACCAAGGAATAATAATGATTCAAGAAAAGGGTGGTTGGCTAAACCCTAGTTTTTCTATCTCTATAGAAAGGGTGTACTCTCCCAACAATTGGAATTATTACGTGTGTTTGTAAAAGTCAACAACTCCCTTCACCCATAATAAGACTCTCTTATTAATAAATGTGGGCAACCCACCTTAACAATTAAGGAATTGAGTTTTATTTAATTAATTAAATTCTTTTAATTAATTAAGCTCCCTAATCTTATTAGGGATAATCAATTAAACTCTTTTAATTAATTTAACCTCCTAATCTTATTAGGAATAAATGAGAGTACTTATATTAAATTAATTCCTAAACTCTTTTAGAAATTAAAATAATAATAATTGTAATAATATTAATAAGACTCCTCTTATTAATTTATATTTAATATTTCTAAAATATTAAATAATAAATATTAAGTTATTTAATTTATTCTATCACCATAGATTAAATTAAATATACATAACATATTATTACGATTATGCCATTAACTTCTTAAATAATTATTCTTCCTTTTATGGTGTGACCCTTTAGGTTCTCCATATTAAACCTAGGTTGTGAATAAATCAATTAGAATAATTCTAATCTTATTTAAATAAATAAATTAAACAATTAATTTATTTAAATAAATAATATTTATTCTACAATAGGATAAGCCTCCCTAGCGATCAACGACTTTCCAGATAATATAGATTTCAACATTAATCATAAAAGAACCTTTGAGTAAATAGTTACCGTACAATTCAATCCTTCCACCATACAATGTCCCAATTAAATATAAGACATGGAATTACTGTCAAGTCTTATTTTATTTAATTATATGTATTTCGATCCTTAAATGCACAACTCCAAATAATGCAAATTAGAAACTCCTTTCTAATTTCATTCTCATTAACCCAAGGACTACCGGGTTGTCATTTATCGAATCACATAGACATTTCTCTTCTTTTATTAGAAGTGGTAGATTCTTTATTGATCATACATTATCTCCATGTATAACTTATTATACCCAAGCATACCCTTTGATATACCCTAAGGGTCTTAAGGAATAAGTCAAAGTATAACTCATCATACACAAGATACTATGATGATCTCAAGTCCAAGGATTACTTGTACTACTATCACTACAGAATTCCTATCGACAGCAAATAAAACTCCATTAGGTATTCCTTAGCGAGCCAATGCTCAAAGGAACTTATTCTCTAATAAGCACCTACATACTTGCTTTAGTGTCTCCACACAAATGATCATGAGATCAATCATCCTCATCCAATGAGCAAGCAACGATGCACCAATCTATCCGGATTCACTAATCCCCAATTTAGTAATCCAATGATTGGGAACTATTTTAGTTTTAAGCTTTCTAAGAATTTAGATCTCATTAGAATGATCATCATCATTATTCTAAAAGCATTGCTTAAAACTATGGGTTTATCACATATTATAAAACAAAGATCATGTAGATAATTAAAAGCCTTTAATAAATTAATACTTTTATTAATAAATGAATAAGATTGTTACAAAGTATATGCTTTATCATCAAACATGATCGGCTTTGTGTGCATACTACTTTCAATCTCCCACTTGCACTAAAGCCAATCGTCATGGTATCTTATACTCTTCTTCTCTAAGTGACGATTATCCCGTTGTTGGATAAGCTTTAGTTAATGGATATGTAATGTTGTTCTTGAGAGTCCACTATCTCTATAGTGATTTCCCATCTTCAATGATTCTAATAATCAAATGAAAGTGCCACAACACATGTTTAGATCCAAGATGAGACTTAGAACTATTCCTAGTTCTCAGAATGAACTTTTAATCCAAACAATCAACTTGCGACTTCATTTATAGCTATATACTTTGTCTTTATCACTAAACCAAAGAACTCTTTTTGTTTGTTTGGAACCTTTCCAATTCATCGCACTACTGCTCAAGGTAACCCTTTACCTTAAAGTGGATTTTTACTCGTCGCCTTGTCTGCGTCTCGAAAAACTTGAGTGCTGTTAAGCCCTCTAGTTTTAATTCAGACCCACCATGTATGCTCACATCCTTAGTGCCGGTTAAGCATTTTAAGATGTTTTTCACTGACTCATAGTGAACTTCTCCAGAATATGACTGATCAACATCAGGTCTCGTACATTTCATTGCATACATGATTGTCACTCATGCGACCTCTCTTTTTTGAGTCCTGTGGGGACTATTAAGAGAGATTCACTCCTTAGCTCATCGACATGAGACATCTCTTGAGTTTGCCATGCTAAACGACTTTAGCATCAAATGAATATACGCTCGGGTTAAGTCGAGCATCCTCTTAAATCTATCTATATAGATTTATATCCCCAATTAAGATACTCTTCCAAATCATTCATGGAGGAATGTTTAGACAACTTTATCTTTACTCGATTGTAGCATTGGTATGTCATTCCTTATCCGTAGTATATCAACACATAGTACTAGGAATGTCACGATGCTCCCAATCGACCCTTTTGTACACACTAGGTTCATTCTTATTTTGATAAAATCAAACTCTTTTGATTGCCTCATCAAAACGAATGTTCCATATTTGAGAAACTTGCTTCAATCCATTTCTCTCGAGTGTCTACAACACTTACCTCATCGTATGTAATCGGATCATCATCTTCTGATGATGTGTACCTCATCATCATCATCTATGATGAATCCATACCTCTTAGGTATCTTCTTGTGACTATTCCGTTCTTTATTTATTTGTACTGTGGTACAATAGTCTATCTATAGTGTTCCTCTTATTCGACTTATAGTGTTTTGTGGTTCTTGAACTCTTCAAGATCTATTATCCTCCCACTAGCCCTTTCAATGATAAACACCTTTATCTTAGAAGGAAGCGTGTTTCATGAATAAACACCTTTTTGCTAAGTAGGATTATAGAACATTTACCCTAAACTTACTTTAGGATGTCCCACAAATCAGACTTGTCAAATCTTGTCCCAAGCTTATCCTTTGAAACCTTTTCACATAAGTTGACAACCCCTTATCTTAACATACTTAAGATTAGGAATCCTCCCCGTCCATAACTTTTATGGAGTCTTGGGGTATGGATTTAGAGGTTACCTTTTCGTAGGTATGCGCCCATTTCTAGGACATTACCTGTAGGATATTGGAATGTCG
Source organism: Panax quinquefolius (assembly GCA_020205615.1). NCBI lineage: Eukaryota > Viridiplantae > Streptophyta > Magnoliopsida > Apiales > Araliaceae > Panax > Panax quinquefolius. The sequence continues at coordinate 88,065,149 of CM035173.1, forward strand.
GTAAAATCATTATGGATCGCACTATGTTCAAATAGGTACAATTTTTCCTTTCGGATACATCAATCAATTATTATGTATCGAGAGAGGCGTCCATTATGAGAAAACCATTTGAGATGATCTAGAAACTCATTGCACAAGTATTCCTTCCTTGATCCGATCAAAGAATCCTAATACTTTGCCAATTTGTTTCACTTTTGAATTCTTTGAACCTTTCAAATAATTCACACTTGTATTTCAGCAAATACACACATTCAACTCTTTGAATGATCATCTCCTTTTCTTATACTAGTTTGTTCAATTTGCAAAATATATTTTTCACGTAAGTCAAGTATACAAAATCCATTAAGTAATATTCCAGTTCTATACAAAACATTATTATTATAAATAGAACAACAATTGTTCTTAATTATAATACCAAAGATTTCATTGTCCAACAATAAAATGGAAATAATATTTTTAACAAGAACTGGAATACAATAACAACTTATTGACTTAATAGATTTGCCCGTAGGCATTGCTAAACTATAAGTTTCTATGGCTAATGCAGCAACCTTTGCTTCATTTTCCACACATAGGATTACTTATCTTTGTTTAACTTTCTACTTCCTTGGTCCCTTCATAAATCAATATTTATGATAACCAAAGCTCGGTATCCAATACCCAAGTAGAACCTCGACTTAAAGAAAAATTTATTTCAATCATGAACAAAAAGCGTATTGTAACCAAAACTTCACTAAGCTTCTTTTGGTTAGCCTCTCGCAAGATGCTTCTCGCAGCTTCTTTCCGGTTGTCCGTGCTTATAGCAAAGGAAGCAAACTCCTTTGCTATCCGTGACGCTTTTGTTCTTATTATCCTTTGTTTTTGCCTTTATATTTACCTTCTTAGAATCGTTCTTCTTTTCGAAGATCCTTTGGCCCCTACCAAGAAGACATGATTTTTCTTGGTTGAAAGTGACTCTCAACATTTTTCAACATGTTAAGCAAATCAATAGAAAGTCGATATCTAGCTTGTTCATATGAAAAATTCACAACAATTGTGAAAGGAGTCCGGAGTGAGGGCAAGATCAAATCTTGCTCAACTCTCCATCCATGACAAAACCATTGTTCTAATTGATCAATCAAATTGATTATGTTAAGAACTTTTTGTCTGCATTATAGTGCCATTGTTTATTCTAGATCTAAGAGCTCCTTAGATATCTCGATATCTATCGGTCCCACTTTCCTCACCATCAACTACTTGATGTGCGGAAATATAGTAGGAGCATCCATAGTTTCATCTTGACGCCAAGCTCAAGTTACTCATGGATGCGAGCATGATGCATCGAGCCAATCGCATCATCATCTTGCCACTTTCTAAAAGTAGCAATCTCTTCCTCGAGGCATTGTCTCGCAACCATTGCGTGGATAGGCGATTAAGGACATAAGATTGTTTTTCACCTATGAGAACTATTCTCAAAATCCTTAACCAATCCGCTTAATTTGGCCCACGATTAATTTAGCATCTAATATGCTTAGCATGATAGTAATTTTAGACATTGTAAAATTACAGTAAATGAATTTGTAATTAACAACATTTTAACATACATTCTATTATTAATTACCAAAATAAATTAGGTCTTGTTTTAAATTGGTATCTCCCACTATTTTCTTCAAACTATATTACCCTCACTTATATAGTTCTAAGAAAAATCTAATTAAAGATTTGCTAGTGAGAATAAGGATCCCATTTCAAATGTATATAGCCTTGTGGTGACACAACAAACTATATATAAATAAATAGGTAGACAACTTTTGTCAATTACATCAACTATGTAACTCCTTGTATTTTGCCTCTTAGATTATTTTGATCAAGTGGTGGCACATCCGAATCAAAATTATCCAAGTTAAGTCCGACCTAACACTCCATATATTCAAAAAGAAAAATATCATCCTTGTGGTGACACAACAAAACAATATTGTTCAATTTTCTTTATAAGCATCAAATGTGATAAATTAACATCTTAAATACTTAATACTTGCCTTGTGGTGACACAACAAACTCATATTAAATATTTAATACTCTATTAATTTTATCATGCTAGAAAGCTTACGCTCGATATTCCAAATATCTTTGAACGCTTAGGACTTAATATAAAAATTGAGGGGTTTGTTATTAATTTGTCTCATCTCATTAATGCATGCATTTATTATATATATATAAAATACGCGTCATATTAATAAACATGCGAAGCATGTTTGCATAATATATAATATATATATATAGTATAAGCATGCACATATAGAATACTATATTCTACCTGGATTGATTATGGACTTTTATTCTAGTTTGGTTCACTAGAGCCACCAAGTGAACCAAAAGGTCAAACCCTAGGGGTGCAAGAAATAATATTTAAATATAACTATTACATTTAAACCCGGGCTCCATTACAAACGGGTCTTCAAGCGCCCTTGTTCCTTGATCTCCAATTTTTAAAATTAATTCTAACTATTCCTATTACAAAACTATTTAAAATAAATAGAAACCTTGATCAGCAGTCAAGGGAAGTACATAGGAGGGGGTTAGATTTACATTCCAGAAAAATTAGAGAAGACGAGGTACGCAGACCCCATTTAATAAAACCCATACATTCATGCATCCAACTAAAATAAAATCCAATCGCATTGGTCAATAGTCCTTAATCAATCCCATTTATTATCATACACATCACCATATGCATCAATAAATAACATTCATCTTATGAATAATAAACATTTAATATATATATTGATATCATTTAATGGGCAAATTTAGTTAGTATAAAATCTAATTTTGAATCAAAATAAACTCCTTTATTTTAATCCAAATTTAAATCAAAATAAAACTATTTTATTTTAATTTATCCAATTTTGAATAAAATAAACTATTTTATTTTAATCAAAATTTTAATCAAAATAAACTCCTTTATTTTAATTAATTATGGAATCCAATTCCATATATATATATATAAAAATCTTTAATTAAAATAAACTCTTTTATTTTAATTAATTATGGAATCCAATTCCGTGTAAAAAAATCTTTTATTAAAGGAAACACGGATATTCTTTCCTATTCACAAATAAACTCCTTTATTTTGAATAATATGAAATCATATTTCATATCTAAATAAACTCCTTTATTTAAGGAAACACGGATTTTCTTTCATATTCACAAATAAACTCTTTTATTTTGAATAATATGAAATCTTATTTCATATCTAAATAAACTCCTTTATTTAAGGAAAGATCAATTTCAACTCCAATTAGTTATCATGGAATCCAATTCCAACTCTAATTAGTTAGCATGAAATTCTAGTTTTAAAATTAAAATAAATCTTTTATTTTAATATTTAAAATAAACCTTTTATTTTAAAATTAAAATAAATATTATTTTAATTATAAAATTATTAAGAATAATATATTATATATATATATATATATATATATATATATAAATAATAAAATAATAGAATATATATATATATATATATATATATATATATATACCGCATTTTATAATATAATATATATATATATATATATATATATATATATATTCTATCCGTACATGTATATATATTTAATTAACTTGTTATACTATATATATATATATATACATATCCGTGAGTTCCTAATGGGCAACGTGAATCTGCTGCCTTTTATAATCCGGATGCACCTTTTTTTTTTTTTTATTTGGGCTGCTGATTTCTTATTGCATGGCTGGTCACGCAGGCTTCCTTTTTTTTTTTTTTTTTTTTGTTTGTAGGTTGCACGAAAATGACATGATCCTGCCCTTGAAATCCGTGCATGTCATAACATATATCATATATATAATCTACTGTTGCTTCCTGAATTTCCGTGACTTCATATGAAAAGGACCAATCACGTGGCATTTCGGTTATTCATTGTAACATCCAACCGTGAGTCAGACCCAGGTCGCTAGATTCAAAGTCCAGATTGCTAACCACTACACCATAGAACCTCATGTGCAAATTACCGGAAATTATTACGACTTTTTCCTTTTTTTTTTAATTCTATACAACAAAATTATGCCCAATTAAATTGTTCTAAACACATATCAATATACATATCAAATTAAACAATTAATAATTCGCATAAAGGTTTGGCTCTGATGCCACTGTTAGGTTTGTAATATTCATAACGCAATCAAATTGCAAAATAATGCGGAAGCGTGTAAAAATCAGAGTTTAAAAAATTTACAAACCATATACCCGGATCATCCTTTATGCACAATTATTAATTAAACGAAAAGATAAAGAATAAAATCATACCTTGAAGATCGAGCTTCCTCGTGTACAAGTTCACCTCCAAATCCTTTCGCTCAATCTTGAATTCACCGGTTTTGTTCTTCCTTTGATCAACGTTAGCCACCCATATGTTTGGCCTCTGAGAGGTGATCCACCAAGAATAATAATGATTCAAAAGATGGGTGGTTGGCTAAACCCTAGTTTTTCTATCTCTATAGAAAGGGTGTACTCTCCCAACAATTGGAATTATTACGTGTGTTGTAAAAGTCAACAACTCCCTTCACCCATAATAAGACTCCTCTTATTAATAAATGTGGGCAACCCACCTTAACAATTAAGGAATTGAGTTTTATTTAATTAATTAAATTCTTTTAATTAATTAAGCTCCCTAATCTTATTAGGGATAATCAATTAAACTCTTTTAATTAATTTAACCTCCTAATCTTATTAGGAATAAATGAGAGTACTTATATTAAATTAATTCCTAAACTCTTTTAGAAATTAAAATAATAATAATTGTAATAATATTAATAAGACTCTCTTATTAATTTATATATTTAATATTTCTAAAATATTAAATAATAATATTAAGCTATTTAATTTATTCTATCACCATAGATTAAATTAAATATACATAACATATATTATTACGATTATGCCATTAACTTCTTAAATAATTATTCTTCCTTTTATGGTGTGACCCTTTAGGTTCTCCATATTAAACCTATTGTGAATAAATCAATTAGAACAATTCTAATCTTATTTAAATAAATAAATTAAACAATTAATTTATTTAAATAAATAATATTTATTCTACAATAGGGATAAGCCTCCCTAGCGATCAACGACTTTCCGTATAATATAGATTTCAACATTAATCATAAAAGAACCTTTGAGTAAATAGTTACTGTATAATTCAATCCTTCCACCATACAATGTCCCAATTAAATATAAGATATGGAATTACCGCACAAGTCTTATTTTATTTAATTATATGTATTTCGATCCTTAAATGCACAACTCAAATAATGCAAATTAGAAACTCCTTTCTAATTTCATTCGCCTTAACCAAGGACTCACTGGGTTGTCATTTATCGAATCACATAGGACATTTCTCTTCTTTATTAGAAGTGGTAGATTCTTTATTGATCATACATTATCTCCATGTATAACTTATTATACCCAAGCATACCCTTTGATATACCCTAAGGGTCTTAAGGAATAAGTCAAAGTATAACTCATCATACACAAGATACTATGATGATCTCAAGTCCAAGGATTACTTGTAGACTACTATCACTACAGAATTCCTATCGACAGTGCAAATAAAACTCCATTAGGTATTCCTTAGCGAGCCACGCTCAAAGAACTTATTCTCTAATAAGCACCTACATACTTGCTTTAGTGTTTCCACACAAATGATCATGAGATCAATCATCCTCATCCAATGAGCAAGCAACGATGCACTTCAAATCTATCCTGGATTCACTAATCCCCAATTTAGTAATCCAATGATTGGGAACTATTTTAGTTTTAAGCTTTCTAAGAATTTAGATCTCATTAGAATGATCATCATCATTATTCTAAAAGCATTGCTTAAAACTACGGGTTTATCACATATTATAAAACAGCATCATATAGATAATTAAAAGCCTTTAATAAATTAATACTTTTTATTAATAAATGAATAAGATTGTTACAAAGTATATGCTTTATCATCAAACATGATTGGCTTGTGTGCATACTACTTTCAGACACAAAGTTCCATAACTCTGATAATAAAAGTGTATAGTAATGGTGGATAGATAGAGTCTAAAAGACTAAAGGTACAGGGATAGAAGATCGTCAAACAAAATGATCATAGTATAGAAATGAATCATAATAAATATGATGAGATCAGCCCGTGATCTGATATGGACCAATCAAATGATTGAAAAATTTACAGCAAGATCACTATGTGTCAGTGGTACTATGAATCAGTACAGATTCAGGAAAGGATTATGAATACGAGTTGAATGAAATTCGTATTGAGAAGGGAGTTAAGATTAGGTGGGGATTTCAATTGAGGACTCATGTCAGCAGCTGAGTTGTATGATTCCTTGTTATGGGTGGGGAATTGTACTTGGTGTAAAAACCCCTTAGTTTCTGGCACTGATAATCATTGAAAGGTTTGTGTCGCGCTATTAGCTATATGCATGTTAAGAGGATGATTCCTTTCTCATGTGTATAACAGATAGATAGGTTATAGGTAGAGAATATAAGGTTAAGTACGAGTTCTTAAAACTCATACTTATGTTACGTTCGTGACTTATAGTTGTATGAAATGTTTATGAGCCCCTAAGTGAATGGACGCTAAAGGTCTGACTAGGACAAGTTCTTAAACTCATATAATTGTGGAAAGTTCTTGAACTCATGAGTATGGTTTGACGAACTGGGAATAGTTATGTGTGAATGAAGAATTGAGGATTATAGGAATAGATAGATTACTAAGCAATTGATTATTAGTGGAGACATAGGTTTTCCAAAACTCCTAGCTATGCTAGACTTCGAAATTTTGACATTAAGCTAAATACGCACTATGTGCTTTTAAAAAATGAATTTTTGTCCTCAACTTCTGGTGACCATTGTGTATACATGGACTTCGGGCCACCTACACCTCGTTACCTGTTGAGATAATAAAACAAATTTGTAATGATTTTTGAACGGTTTAAAGTATAGTCTATACTACTTGTTTCAGCTAGAAGATAATGATTTGAAATATCAAAATATATTTTTATTTATCACTTATGTACCATGTAACCTGGTGCAGAGATGATAAAAATTTGATGGAGTTGTAAATACACGAATACTTAGTGTTGAATTTGATCTAAAATCGTTATTCCACTATTGTATGATGTGTTATGACAAAAATCATACAATGATGACATCTTCAAAATGGACTGTTAATACAGTACGACATCATGACGTCATTCTCAAAAATATTTTCAAAATTTTAATTTGCCAACGGGGTTTGGCTATACCTAAATATTTCGATTGAAGTCGATTATTGATATGAGTCCAAGCTATTCGATTCGGCTAGACCAACTTTTATGAAAACGAAGCGTTCTTTGAAAAATTTTCCCGAACCAAATTATTTTGGTGCGGAATCCGATAAGACTGAGGTAAAAATTTTATGCCTATAAGCGAGAGATGAAAACAAATTCACCCAAAGATTACTTAATAAAATACAGGCATACCGCTAATTATGTCACTATGTCCGTAAGTTATGACAGTTTGCGGATGAATTTCCATATAACCTTTGCGAATATGACAGACAATAGTCTATATGACTCTTCAGCACAATTTGACAATTTTTACTCTTGTGAGAAATGTAGTAGGTAGCATGCGATGATGTGTATGAATGGTGTAAGTTGTATGGTATACGGTGTAAGTTGAATTTCGAGGACAAAATTCTTAGAAAAAGGGATGAATGTGACGACCCGAGATTTTAAAAAATTTATTTAAATCTTAAATTATTGAATTAAGGTTAAATAATAAACCTAGACAGAAATTAAGTGAATGGATTTGGCATTTCTGGAAAGAAATTTTTTGGATTTAAAAATTTTTGTGGTGAATTATTCAGGATTAAGTATATAAGTGTATATGTTCTGTGTGTATGGTCATATACGTGAACAGAATGTGGTTGAGGGTCAAGGGTTGACCAGATAACCTATATCAGTGTCAAACCCTAGTATTATATTTAAAACGCCCACGTTCAGTTAAAAAATTCTTACGATTTATAAGAAACCGGTTCTGAAAACCCTAATTTCAGTTCCGGGAATATGAAACCCTAATTCGGATATTAAAATCCTAATTTGGGAATTTAAATGCTATGTATAAAGTTTTTGTATTTTAATTACAAACCTAATTAGGGATAACCATAATAATTAATTAGATTTTCTAATAACTTAGAAACCCTAATTCTTGAATTATAAACCCTAATGTACAATTATGAACCAAATTGATAAATTAGCAATTTTAATTAGGAAATATAAATCCTAATTAGCAAACTTGAATTTATGATTAGAAAATCTTAATATAATTAGAAAATCCTAATTATAATTTAGAAATATTAAATTTCTATTTTTAAAACCTAAATCAAAAATCCTAGAAAGTTAATTTTTAAAACCTTAGGTTTTAACCATAAGGGTTAAACCCTAAGGGTCAAATCCTAAGGGTTTGCTTAAGTTACTAAAATGCCCTTAATAATGGAAGCTAAAAGTCTAAAATACCCTTTGTGCATTATTGAAGGTAGCTTGCAATTATTTCCCTATCAGTAGTTGGCGACTAGCTAAGATATACCCATGTGCCTTAAATCAACAGATATCAGCTTCATTTCATCTGCAACCTCAGTTCATACATGATATTTGTAGATCAAAGAGAGAGAAAGTCAACAAATCTTGCTCATTTGCTATCTTACATTCAACTAACATTTTCTCTCTTTAGACCCACAAAATTCTTAAGTTATTCAGTCCCTTGTATGATTCATAGCAAGTCATGATCAGATCATGAGGATCAGAATCAAGATCAAGCATGAAAAAGGTATAAAAACCCTAAACTTAGAAATCATATGATCTGATGTTAGATGTTGTTGTTTATTTGTTAAAGTTGTGTTATAGGATGTCCTTTAGTGATCTGGGTTGTTGGATCATGGATCCATAACATCTAGATGCAAGATTTTGAAGTTTTTAGAAATCTGGAAAATTTTTGGAAAAGTGGCCTGACAGTCATAAGTCAGAGCCTATAGATCTATCTGTGTTAGGTTTTTGTTGTATTTTATGTTATAGATTTCTTCTACGTTGTAAGGTCTTGGATCTGAAACTTACATCAAGACAACCCAGATCAAGTATATATTAAAAGTTATGAGTGGTCAAAGTGAGTTGATTGATCGAATTCTGAGTTCTGGTAACCTGCAATTTCGATTAAGCATTTTGAAGGCTTTGATCTTGCTGCTGTTAAGTGTTTTGGTCATGTTGTTGTTATATATTTGTAGACTGACATGTAGGCTACCCATTCATGCCTTTAGAACCCCCAGATCATTCACTGAATCAAAGTTATGAAGGGTCAAAGTGGGTTGACCAAACTGCCTCATGAAGGTTTTCTAGAAAACCCAGATCTTCAAGAGCGATTTTTCTGACAATGTTTGAGCGGCTTAAATCTTGCGTTTGTGTTGTAGTTAGACTAATTAAGGGTGATGTTGTTGTACCCTGACATAAGGGCTACAAGTTAGAACCTTGATATCATACAAACTAGACCCAGGATGCAAACGACAAGGATTCAAAGTAGGCACTAAGAGTTATTCTTCATTTCTGGGTAACCCAGAAAATGAAGAATAGTCTCTAACAAGACTTTGATGCCTTGAATCTCGTTATTGTGATTTGTTTTGGCCCTGAAAATTAGTTGGGGTTGTAGTGTGACATTAATACTACAACATCAACACTTTTATCTACCCAAAAATTAACAAGAACACTATTTTAATTATGGTCAAACCAAGCCCCTCGGTCACTGACATGTGTTTCTGGGCAGGCTCAAGAACAACTCAAGAACACATATAGCGACGGTTCTGTCGCTATAAGGCCCTTTAGGGACATATATTTTCTGAAAATTAATTATTTAATTAAATAATTAGAAAAAATAGTTTTAAATTATTAAAAATACCTAATAAATTACGAAAAATTATTTTAAGGCCTAAAAATTAGTTTTTAATCATTTTGAGTATATTTCATAAATATTTAATATTTTTGGAATATAAATGGTATTTAATTTATTTAATTATAATATTAAATAAATTATTTAAAAATGATTTTATACATGAAAATCATAAAAATTATATTATGGTATAAGCAAATATTTTAAGTTATTTTAGTTACTTTTAATATTTTATGTTAAATTTCATTAATAATTTATTATTAATGGTAATTAATTTATTTAATAACTATATTAAATAAATTATGGAAAAATAGAATTAATGCTTTAAAAATCATATAAAAATGATTTAAGGGTTAGAAATATATTTTGAGTTAGAAAATATAACTTTTAATATTTTTCCATGAAAATGTTATTATTTTAATATTAATAGCAATTATCGATAATGAAATTAAAGGTTTAAAACTCATATAAATGTGATTTTAAGGTATTAAAATACTTTGATATATTATAATATTATGTTACGATTTTCATTAATATTTGGTATTAAATAAATAATAATGATAAATGAATTAAGTGGTATTTAATTCATATAAATACGAGTTTAATGATTGAAAAATCATGATATATGATAATAATTATCTGAAAATTATTACAAGCTTATGAAAAATATTTTGGTGATAAGAAAATTATCTAAGATAATTGTTAAGTGTTTAAGCGAGTTTAATTGAACTTAAATGTGAGACCCCAAATTTTATGAATAAAGATTTAAATTTCTCAAATATTTTTTTTTTGAATATTATGTTGTTGATTTGATATAATGTTATAGTTGTGGGTAATATTTATAAATTTTGTAAAGTAAGCAAGTTGTTATATAATATTATTCGATTGGTCGAGAGAATATTCTTTTTTTATTTAATAATATCCGTATGCGACAAGACAATCATTGGTGGTCCCATGAATGTAATTATTGCTTTGATTGAGAAAACGACAAAAATATTTTTATGAAAATAACGGCGGAAGTTTTACTGTTAACTGTTGAAACACCGGTGTTAAAAGTATGCGATAATGGCATGGTTGCATAGTAGCAGACAATTAATTATTATTGATGCTTACGTGAGAAGTCACTCGGTTTTTGTTCAATTATTGCTATAGTAATTGTTGCATAGTATCTCACGTTATTTGATTCAATTATTATCGATATTTTATATATTATTAAATTAATAATTGAGATAATAAAGTTATTAATATTATTATTTGCAATATTAATGATGTCTAGAAGTTCTCGCCAAGGAGAGGTTTGGTCACCTAATTTGCGCCTTGATAGGAGAAAATCCTTATTGAAAAGCCCTCTTTTTCTGGGAACGACACGGTCGATTAATATTGTGAATTATAATAAAGGTGATAATAAGTTTTGTTTTATTATTATTATAAATGTAATAAAAGCGTATAATACTTTATAAAGTTATTTGTTTTATTAGACTATAAATAGAATATATAATATTCTATTATGTATAGTGTTTTGTATAGTAAAATCTTTTTATATAAAAAATGTAATACTTTTATAAAGTTATTTGTTTTATTAGACTATAAATAGAATATATAATATTCTAATATGCATAGTGTTTGCATAGTGCTGCGTAGTATTTGCATAGTAAAATCTTTTTATATAAAATAGAATACTTTTATAAAGTTATTTATTTTATTAGACTATAAATAGAATATATAATATTCTATTATGCATAAGTGTTTACATAAGTGCATGCATAATGTTTTGCATAGTAAAATCTTTTTATATAAAATAGAATACTTTTATAAAGTTATTCGTTTTATTAGATTATAAATAGAATATATTATATTTTATTTAAAAGATTTTGTTTTATTAGAATATTTTATTAATCTTTGCATAGTAAATCAATATGGATCGTCTGCTTAAAAGTAAATCCATCTGGACTAGTTCATGAATTAGTTACTATTCAGATCCATTCTCCTATAAATATAAGCTCGTTCCTTCATTATTTCTTACTTAATTCAATTTGAAACTCTAGAGAGAAAACTATAGAAAGAAAGAAGAAAAGTATTCTCGCTACTTCACTACTCCTATATCTAGTTTCTTATAAGGTAAGGGGTATTATTTCTTTTGTATTCATGAAGAGAACTTACATTATTCCATTCTTTATTATTACATTAGAATAACTTTGTATACCACGAACTACCCCTATACTTGGTGAAATTCTTACATTATTCCATTCTTTATTACTATGTTGGAATAACTTTTGTCTATCAAAGTCTTTATATACATGGTGAAATTCTTCTATTATTCCATTCTTTATCATTATGTTGGAACATCATGCCATCTTAGAATATTATTTTGTGCTTTACATGACTTTGGTTCCATTATTTATTAATATTCTGTTGAATATCCAATATCATGCGTACTTTGTTTGTGCTTTACGCACATTCTGGTTATACATTTGGATGGTTTCATTATTATTTATTATTTTGTTGGAATAACTTTTATGCATGCGATCTATCGCATGCTTGGTGAATTCTTTTGTTATTCCATTCGTTATTATACTCAGTTGGTTAAAGTTTTGGCTTTCATACTCCATGAAATTAGTGGAATATCTTTGATATTTGTGCTTCATTTAGTATCTTTTAATGGAAATATTCTTCTGAGCATTCTTGAATTTTACTCCACAAAGAAGTATCATGTTGGCAATTTGGATGTTATTGGTTTCTGAATAAATTAATTCTTGAACTTGTTTTATTGAATTCTTATATCATTGTCATCATCTTTATGTTTATATTATGTTGAAAGTCATCTGTGGCCTGTAGTGCATAGATGGACTTGATATGATTATGAACAGGGATTAATCGGTATAATCATGACTGTAATGTTACAAATGATGGGTTAAAAGTCCTCATTGACCCGTAGTGCATTGATGGATAGTTGTTAGCATGATCATGACCATTGATGAATACACGAATATCCTTGGCCCGTAGTGCATGGATAATTTGTGGGTGTGATACTAATGAATATCCTTGGCCGTAGTGTATGGATGATGTGGTTTATTTATTAAGCTGAGTCTCAGTAATAAAAGTGATGAAAAACCTTTTAAATCATAGAAGATAGTAGATTTTATTCTCTACTTGACTCTTTTAATGGATTGCTTATTCCGCTACAGTTAAACTTGATGTTTGTTATATTGTATCAGTTTAACACTATTGAAGGCTAAGGATAATTTATTCTGCATTATCTTAGTCATAATATTTGTTACTGGGCTAGTTGAGCTCACCCTTTTGCTTTCATTGTTCTCTTCAGGGAATGAGAAAGTAGCAGGGACTAGTAGGGGAACGGAGTGACGGTTCAGAGGATAGCATTAGTAGTCATCACTATTCTATGAAATAGTGTGTTAATAAATGTATTGAGGACTTATTTTTAGTTTGAATACTGTCTAGAAGATAATATTTGTATTAAAACTCACAGCTCACATTGTATATTAAGATTGTATTTGTATTCTGTACCATTTATTTGGCGACTCAGAATAGGTGATGTATACCTATTTTGGGGGCGTCACAGTTGGTATCAAAGCTTAGGGATATGATCCCTGGCTGAGATGTGAGATAAGAACTAGGAGGGCAGAGACGGGGAATTCTTTCGGAAGTATGACCTACTTAAGTTTATTTGATATTTAATTGGTCTGTCAGAGTATGGGGATAATATGTGATATGTTAATTAACCCTTGTTTTGTGGCAGTATTTAAAAATGACATCCGAGAATGTTGAGAATATCAATGGAGCACAAGAGACCGTTGAGTCTCCACGGATCAATAATCGAGGATAATGTGCATCGGGAAGACGACAATCCTCATGCAAACAACAACAACACCGACCAAATGATGAACGATGGAATGTTTAGAGAGGCTTTATGAAATTCATGCAACATCGAGCGAAGAGGCTCTGTCCAAAATATAGGTGGAAACAATGGCAACTCTCGAGGTCGGTCACCATGCGAGTTCAAGGAACTGGGACCACTTTGGAGTTTTTTGAGAGCCAAAACCACTTAAGGCGGAGACATGGATAAAGCGATCACCAAAGATATTTGATGTCTTGGGATGCTCCAAGGAGCAAAATTTTCCCTTTGCCACCTTCATGTTGCGAGCAGAGGCAGATTACTGGTGGGAATCTGTAAAGCGTACTCAACCTGCCGCACTGAAGATGACTTGGGAGAAGTTCCAAGAATTGTTCAACGACAAGTAATTTCCTGAAAGTATTCGTCACATGAAAGAGGTAGAGTTCATCAAGATGGAGTAAAACAACTTGTTTGTGTCGTAGTACGAAGCCAAGTTCGCCGAGTTGTCACGGTTTGCGTCCCATTTGGTTGATAATGAGGAGAGAATGACGCGAATATTTCTAAGAGGTTTGAAACCCGAGATACATCAATATCCTATCTCTCATAAATTGTGTTTGTATTCAGATGTTGTTAATATGGCTCAGTTATTGGAGCGTGATAATGAGTCAACCCAACCAAAAGATAGCAGCCGACAAAATGATAATAGCAGTGAGAGCAGTCATCGAAGCAGTGACAATAAGCGTGGAGGTAATCAACAGGCCAGAAATGGTAACCACTTCAGTGGTAATCATGACCAAAATAATAAGAATGGACATTTCAAGAAGAGAGATTCAACAATGATGGAAAGACGTCGGCACGACTTTTTGTTGTTAAGGAAGGAGAACGACCCCCTATCATATGCTTCAAATGCGGAGGGGAGGGACACATCACTCCAAACTGCGCGATGCCATCCAAAGAATGTTATAATTGTGGAAGAGAAGGTCATCTAGCCCAATTTTGTCGTTCACCAAAGACAAGTTCAGCTAGGATGGAGGCACTAAAGGCCATCCTCGAGAAAAAGTCAAAACCCAGTGGTTTAAGTGGGAGCAGCATTTTTCGTGACTTCTCAAAAAGTGAGTGACCTGAACGAAGTTAGCACGAATTAGTTAATTATAAATTCTTGCGAAGTCTATACCTTATTACATACTGGTTCTACTCATTCTTTTATCTCTCTTGCTTGTGCTGAATGTTTAAATTTGACTTCGGAAAAATTGGACTTTGACTTATTGGTTGAAACTTCGATAGTAGAAACCTTCGTTACCTCCACTGTTTATAAATCTTGTTGATTCAAATCGACACTTTCACGTTACCTGTTGATCTTATCTCTTTGAAAATACTTGCCTTTGATGTGATTTTAGGAATCGATTGGTTAACTACTCATCAAGCTTTTTGTAAGGTTGTTAGCTTTCATATTTCTAACCAACCAGTTATGCGAATTCAAGCAACCAAACCACTAAAGTCAATCATTGTCATATCAAGTCATAAGTAAATAGCCTCAAGCCTTTCGCTAGTGACTTCCTTATGTGGAATGCATCGAAGCCAGACTTTTTGTAGGCGACGTCGTGAATGACGATGACAAGTTGATAGGTATCAATGTGACGTGCTATCCAAGTCTTGGATGAGAGTCACAATTTTGAATGATATTTCTATTGTTAATAAATTTCCTGACGTATTCTTGAAGACTTCTTAGCCTACCCCTAGAGCGTGAAATCAAATTTTGTATTGACCCGATCTGAAACCCTATTTCTAAAACCCTCAAATATTTTCTTCACCCAAAACGAACGTAATGTGCGAAAAGACGTTGGCTCGAAATTTGTTGAAGATTACGATCGTACCATTCAATATCATCGTGGCTCGAGTAGAAGATCGTATTCTTTTACGAGTGTGATGTTGTTAACATAAAGACCCATTTCGTATAACTTACAAATGATGGAGATAGAGTTAAAGACTACAGGGACCCACGTGAAGATAACGAATATCTGAGTAGAATCGACTTTAATCGATAAAGTTAAAGGCCGCTCAAGCTACACACATGATGAATGAATGAATGTGAAGAAAAAGGTTCAAGAAGGCGTTATCTCAACCCTCGATTTTATTGGTCTATTTGAAATCCTCGATGGAGTAGGAACTGTAGCCTATAGACTCGTTTTACCGCCAAGTATGTCGCGTGTTCATAACATTTTTCACGTATCGATGTTACGTAAATATGTGGACGATCCAAACCACACTATTGAATTAAAACTAGACGAGATAGCAGAAGATTTAACGTATGAGGAGATACGTGTTAAAATCTTAGATAAGAAGGATCGTATTCAACACTCAAAGGTTATACCTCAAGAGTTAGAATCGAAATGAAGTCAAGGTATCCTCATCTCTTGACATACCAGTGCGTATGTAAATTTCGAGGGCAAAATTTCATAAGGAGGGGAGATTGTGAGACCCCAAATTTTATGAATAAAGATTTAAATTTCTCAAAATATTTTTTTTTAAATATTATGGTGTGGATTTGATATAATGTTATAGTTGTGGGTAATATTTATAAATTTTGCAAAGTAAGCAAGTTGTTATATAATATTCGATTGGTCGGGGAATATTATTTTTGTCAGGAATATCCGTACGACGGCACAATCATTGGTGGTCCCCACAACGGAATTATTATCGGATTGAGAAAAGCGACAAAATATATTTTTATGAAAATAACGGCGGAAGTTTTACCGTTAACTGTTGAAATACACGGTGTTAAAAAAAATACGATGTCTGGCGTTGGTTGCATAGTAGCACACGGTATTGATTATTGATGCTTACGTGAGAAGTCACTCTCGTTTTGTTCAATTATTGCTATAGTAATTGTTGTTGCATAGTATCTCACGTTATTTGATTCAATTATTGTCGATATTTTATATATTATTAAATCAATAATTGAGATAACAAAGTTATTAATATAATTATTTGCAATATTAACGATGTCTAGAAGTTCTACCAAGGAGAGAGGTTTGATCACCTAATTTGCTTGATAATAGGGAGAAATCCTTATAGGAAAGCCCCTCTTTCACAGGAGCGACACAGTCGATTAATATTGTGAATTATAATAAAAATGTGATAAGTTTTGTTTTATTATTATTATAAATGTAATAAAAGCAAAAACTATTTATATAAAAAAAAAAAATACTTTTATAAAGTTATTTGTTTTATTAGACTATAAATAGAATATATAATATTCTATTATGCGTAAATATTTTTGCATAGTACTTCGTAGTATTTGCATAGTAAAATCTTTTTATATAAAATAGAATACTTTTATAAAGTTATTTGTTTTATTAGTCTATAAATAGAATATATAATATTTTATTATGCATAGTGTTTTGCATAGTGCATGCATAGTATTTGTATAGTAAAATCTTTTTATATAAAATGTAATACTTTTATAAAGTTATTTGTTTTATTAGATTATAAATGGAATATATTATATTTTATTTAAAAGATTTTGTTTTTTATTAGAATATTTTATTAATAATTGCATAGTAAAATCAATATGGACCATCCGTTTAAAAAGTAAATCAATCTGGACCGCTTCATGAATTAGTTACTATTCACCCATTCTCCTATAAATAGAAGCTCATTCCATCATTATTTCTTATGAATTCACTTTGAAACTCTAGAGAGAAAACTATAGAAAAAGAAAGAAGAAAAGTATTACTCTACTTCACTACTCCTATATCCGAGTTTCTTCTAAGGTAAGGGGTATTATTTCTTTTGTATTCATGAAGAGAACTTTTATTATTCCATTCTTTATTATTACATTTGGAATAACTTTGTATCACGCGACTACCCTATACTTGGTGAAATTCTTACATTATTCCATTCTTTATTACTATGTTGGAATAACTTTTATACTGCGCATCTAATCTGCATACATGGTGAAATTCTTCATTATTCCATTCTTTATTACTATGTTGGAATAACTTTACATGCTCTTTCATCGAAATCTTTTTATACATGGTGAAATTCTTCTATTATTCCATTCTTTATTATTCTGTTGGAACATCCTCATATCTTGTTTGTTTTACATGACACGTTTCCATTATTTATTTTTTTGTTGGAATATCACATGCGTGCGTTTCTGCATGACCTGAGTTCCATTATTTATTATTCTGTTGGAATAACCTATCTATGCGGTCTATCGCATGCTTGGTGAATTCTTTTGTTATTCCATTCGTTATTATACTCAGTTGGTTAAAGTTTTGGTTTTCATACTCTATAAAATTAGTGGAATATCTTTGATATTTGCGCTTCATTCAATATCTTTTCATGAAAATATTCTTCTGAGAATTCTTGAATTTTACTCCACAAAGAAGTATCATGTTGACAATTTGGACGTTATTGGTTCTTGAATAAATTAATTCTTGAACTTATTTTATTGAATTCTTATATCATTGTCATCATCCTCATGTTTATATTATGTTGAAAGTCATCTGTGGCCTGTAGTGCATAGATGGACTTGGTATGATTATGACCAGGGATTATTCGGTATAATCATGGCCAAGTAATGTTACAAATGATGTGGTAAAAGTCCTCATTGGCCGTAGTGCATTGATGGACGAGTTGTTGGCATGATCATGACCATTGATGAATCACGAATATCCTTGGCCGTGTGCATGGATAATTTGTGGTTGTGATACTAATGAATATCCTTGGTAGTAGTAGTGCAGGGATGATGTGGTTTATTTATTAAGCTGAGTCTCAACAATAAAAGTGATGAAAAACCTTTTAAATCATAGAAGATAGTAGATTTTATTCTCTACTTGACTCTTTTAATGGATTGCTTATTCCGCTGCAGTTAAACTTGATGTTTGTTATATTGTATCAGTTTAACACTATTGAAGGCTAAGGATAATTTATTCTGCATTATCTTAGTCATAATATTTCTTACTGGGCTAGTTGAGCTCACCCTTTTGCTTTCATTGTTCTCTTCAGGAAATGAGAAAGTAGCAGGGACTAGTCGGGGAACGGAGTGACGGTCCAGAGGATAGCATTAGTAGTCCTCACTATTCTATGAAATAGTTTATTAATAAATGCATTGAGGACTTATTTTGAGTTTTAATACTGTCTAGAAGATAATATTTGTATTAAAACTCACAGCTCATGTTGTATATTAAGATTGTATTTGTATTCTGTACCATGTATTTGGCGACTCAGAATAGGTGATGTATACCTATTATGGGGGCGTCACATTAAACTCGATAATTCTCCAACTAAGTCAGCTTGAATGTCGAAATTTTACCAACTCACCTTTTATCGTAAAAGTTTAACTTGAGGTTAGGTCTTATGTGCTGTATAGACGGATAGGGTTATGTATTAATGTGTTTAGATTATTTTAAATATTACGATGATATTATTCTAACTTAGAAATAAATATTATTTATATATTAGAACTCAACTTTGAGTTGTTTATTCAAATATACTTGTGGTTAATCATTGATTATTGCCATGTCTAAGAAATTTTCAAATCGCACTTTGTGCATACTGCATGTATTCATCAGGTATGAAAGGCTGATCACCTTCATTACCATTCGGTCTATATATATATATATATATATATATATATGTTCATGTTCAATGTTCATTCAGCTATGTAAAATTTGTTCATGCTAGTTTGCAATTATATTGTAGAACTGTAGCCAGCTTTTGTTCAATTCTTTCCATCATGATTTATCCTTAAATAAATTTATACTTGCTGGGCAAACTTATGCTCACCCTTGCTATATTATTATTAACATTGCAGATTAAGGAGCATACGTCGGATACATGAAAGGATAAAGCCAAGTTCAGCTTGGGATTTTATGTTCAGCTTAATTGTAATAGTATAGTATGATAATAATAGTGTTATATGTTAGACATTTTATGAATTGTGTATTAAGTGAAGGTTCTCGACCTTGGGGTAATGCGTAAAATTTATTGTATAAACAATTTGTGTTTATATCTTCCGCAATTAGTTATAGAAATAGTTATAGAATTAGCATACCAAGATCCATGGTGATTTGGGACCATGATTTGGGGATGCTACAGTTTCAACCTTCATTGTGTCAGCCCTAGTTGATTGTGTACCAGTGGGAAAACGTAAACCCTCCTTGAGTTTTGGCCATAGATTTGCTGCAAAACACAAACCCTAATTTTTGGAGAGAGGAAAGAGTGAAACAAGAACACTGAGAGAGAGAAAGAGGTGAAGAGTTGTAGAGAATGAGAAACACGGTTAAGCCTTCTTTCTTTTAACTCTCGGCCAAATCATTTTAGAGCAAATTCCGAAAATACCCTTTAGTGAGCTAAAAAACCAAAAGTACCTTTAGTTGAATTTGTTATGTTAATATTAACCAAAAAGAAACATTACCCACATAACACTGCAAATATGAATTAAACCACATTTTTATTCTTTTTATTTAAATTAAACCACATTTATACTGAACACATATTTTATATTCATGTCCAATATAATTAACACAATAAAAATAGTAAACACTATTATATTGGTCATTTTAAGTACAAATGGCCATGCCTAATTCTCTTCTTAAAATTCTGAAATATTCTTCACTCAAGGGTTTTGTAATAATGTCAGCCAATTGATGCTCAGTTGGAACAAAAACTAGTTTGATTAAACATTTAGCCACATTATCTCTTAAAAAATGATGTATAACCTCAATATGTTTAGTGTGAGAATGAAGCACATGATTTTTAGAGATGTCAATTTCACTAGTATTGTCACACAAAATAGGCACATTTTCACATATAATATTAAAATCATGCAATGCTTGAATCATCCACAATATTTGTGAACAACAACTACCTGCTGTCAAATATTCTCCTTTTTTGGTGGACAAAGCCACTAATGTTAATTTCTTACTGTGCCATGAAACAATGCTTCAACCTAAAAATTCACAAGCACCACTTGTGCTTTTTCTATGTACTTGGCAGCTTGCATAACCTGCATCTGAATAGCTAATAAGTTTAAATCTTAGAGATACAGGATAAAACAAACCAAGATTAATTATTCCATATAAATATTTAAATATCCTTTTCACAACATTAAGATGAGATTCTTTTGGTTGGGCTTGGAATCTAGCACATAAACAAACACTATATGTCGCGCCCCTAAATTCGGGTCCCTTGAACCTCAGACCTAATGCGTCACGATACATCATCTTCATATATAATGTATAAAATAATACAGAATATATAAACATAAATTGTTTATAAAATAAGCTCTTACAACATAACCCAAGGACTAAAAACCTTAACTTACATACGTACCTTTGGAATCTAAAAAGGTTTACACAATTTATTCACATCAAATAACGTAATAGTTAAATGGGCATAACAATCTACTCTTAGAATTTTATCCTTGTCTTTATCTTTTTTCGAACCTTCGTCTTAATCTGAAAATGTTATCATGATATAGCTAGCAAGAGTGAGCAACTACTTTGCCCAGCAAGTGTAAATATAAGAAGGATATATCATGATTAAAAAGGAATAAGTTTTCAATTTTTCAACAATATAATATAATTGTGAAAGAGCATGAATCAAAACTTCAATAACTGAATAACTGAATAATTAATGTTGAGTGGTCAACAATGACCATGAACAAATTTAACTGAACCTTATGGTAATCAAGGTGATCAGCCTTTCATACCCATATGCAACGGCCACTAAGTGCGAATAACAATAATCATAGACGTGGAATAATTGTCAATAATTAATCCAGTAGCATTCTAAAAAAATAATAACTCTAGTTTAAGTTAGAAAACTTGCTTGTACCGCTGATTACCGCTAAGCAATCTAATTTAATCTCTTATGAAAGACCTATCATTAATAAGATGGATCCTCCAATTAGCATACTACATTTTATCTCACAATACTATTACTCAAATAATAAATTAGCTAACATTTAGTCACACAATCAAACATTGAATAATTCTTTTAACTCACCAATAATATTATCGTCATTTGATAATATTGTTATCACATAACCATCATCTTAAACTATCGTCTAATATTATTAATGCTTTAATAATATTTTATTTACTTCTCAATGTCTTAGTAATATCTTAATCATTTAAAAATATTATTAATTATTTAATAATTAAAATCATTTACTAATATTGTTAATCATTTAATAATATTTTAATCATGATCTAATATTATTAATCATATAATAATATTTTAATTTTTCTTAATATAAATAATAAAGGTCTCACACATTTTAAGATGCAAATATTTTAATCTTAAAGTTTAAACCATTCATATTCCATTTTAGAAATAGCTTTTACCTTTACTCGTAAATTTGGAGTTTAAACAGCTAATACATAGCTTTTATAGTAAAACCCAATTTAGTATATTATTTCTTTAACTTAAATAATTTTTTATATCGCTTTGTCCGTTCATCAGTAAATACAGATTGTTGCCTCATATATACATATTTCATCCCGCTAGCACATTCGCTTTATTTTTTGTTTGACGAATATTCGCATTTTCGCTATATATATATATATATATTCCACTACATAATTCTCATCTCAAAAACATCATTTCGAACCCCAGAAACCTCAAAATATCATTTTTATGATTAACACAAAATTTTAAGGTTCCTCGTTCTTCGTTGTACCAAAAAATAATTTTATAGGCAACTATAGTTTTTATTTCGCTTAAATATGTAATTTATATATTATTTCGCCGAAACGTGATTCGGAACGTTGAACGTCAAAATCGCTTCGATGTGTCGACGCTCGGCATCGCTCAAATTTTAGTTTTGACATGCCTGTTTTCCTATTCTTAATTCTCAAACCATAAGTCGTATAACAACTAAATTTTTATATGTTATAGACCTCATGTCATAGTATTTTAGAAAAATTTTTAACCGTGAAAAAAATGGCGAAAACTGTTCAAAATAGGCCTCAAAAATCATGTTGTTACAGAATAACGAGATCGGCAGTATGAAACAACGCGAAAGCGTCGTGAACGCCGAGCGCCATTTGCCCAACCCATGCATGCTTCGTGATCTTTGCGGTGTTAGTGACTTGGCCTCTTCGCGATTTTCTCACGCGTTGCTCGTAAATTCGATTGATTCCATTTTTTAATATGTTTTTCGTATCATATGAGACTATTTTTAAAAAATATAAAACCTTCATTTCGGGTTCATTAAGCCGTCCAAACAATTCACCAAAAATGGACGTTCAAAACGATTTTCAATTTTTCTCCAACTTTATCCTCTCTCGCTAAAACAGTCATAGCTTTTTCGTTTTAAAACATTTTTGAGCGATTCTTGAGCCCACGCGAAGCTAAATTCCAAGACTAAAACTTTTACCTACTGACTTGTTTTCAAATTCCAAACACATCGGTTCAAAAATTTTGTAGAAGGGGACTGCTCGCGACTGGTTGGACAGTTTCGACACGGCTAATTTAAAATGTCACGACTCCTTGCTCTGAAGTCGGAATTAGTCCGTTCCAGAGTCTATGTAAATATTATTGAGTGTACTATAATACCCAAAAATTCCAAAAGTTTCTGGGAGTATTAACTGATAGAAACAGTATCCCGAATAGAACCTCCTACTACTGACTTCCAGTTTGACAGATTCAACACATTTCCTTCCAATCACCATAAATCCCTCGTCCGAGCTCGGAATGAGGTCATTCCAAAGCCTATGGCTTCCTAACTCAGTGCAATACAACTATCCAAACACTCAGAATTTTTCAGGCAACGTAGCTATTCCAGAATTTGACACTATAGTCACTATTCATCCAGTTTTTATTTCTAGACATGGTTTACTAAAATCTTCACCACGGATTCTTTTTTAACTCCGTTTTGTTTCATTTAGGTTGGGAAATCTTCAGCACTTAGAGGGCTATAACATAAAATCATCAAACTAATCTTTTAGACATAAATCAAAAGCACAAATGGTCCTCAAGCTCAGTCCCAAAAACTGTCAAACATGGTTCTTTGTAAATCTTTCCATCCTTTACTCTTAGGTTTGGATTTTGTGTGTTTTGGTTCCACATAGATTCTCTTAAGAGTTCATTAATCTTCTGGGAGTCTTTCTTAAGAAGTTTTACTACTCCTACAACTCAAGAACAAAGCTAAGCCATGAAAATGAAGAAAATGAACGTTTAGGGTTTTAAGACCGACTTGATGAGCTTTAATCCCTTCTTTATGTTAGATGATGCTCTAACCTTGGTTAGATTGTTTTCCTTCACCTCCTTGAGTTTTCCCGAAGCTTTCATCCAAGCTTCATCATTAAACGCATTTCACTCTCTCTAGTTTTCTTGAAGTTTAAATGAAGAAGATGATGAATAGTGGCTATGGTGATGTATATGAGATGTATAAGGGTGATTTTCAGATTTTTCTCTTTCTTCCTTAAGCCTTCCCGAACACCTCTTCTCTTGTATCTCTTTCTTGTTTTCTTTTTTTCTCTTCTTCTATTTCTTCCTCTTTCTCTCTCTTATCTTCTCCATATCTTGTCTTTCACTCTCTCTTATCTTTAGCTTACTTGCATATGTAGATAAAAATTTAAACACAGCTCAATTTCTCTCTCTCTTCACCCGGTTCATTGCACCAAAATATTGCCCAATTAGATTTATTTTAATTTCTAAATTTGCTTAATAAAATGACCAAAAAAGTCCCTCACCTTTTGGGCTAAAAATAATTGGGCCTATTGATTTATTGTTTGGGCTTCCTACTTTATTTGCTTGGGCCATGAAAAATAACATGGACCAACACAAATTTTATCTTACCCTAATTATTTAATTAGAGTTTTTAATCCACTTTTTATGGGATTTTAAATAATTACTTACATAGATTTAATCATATAACCTAATTAGGTTTTCTTTAATTAGGTTACATAAATAATCAGTTGAGATACATAAAATAAATCTCTTAAGTTAATTTACTAGTATGTAATTTAAATACTAGTATTCTTCAATTAAATTACTATAAACCTTAGGTTATTTATTTCATATTCCCAATATATAATATTAAGTTATATAGTTTTCTTTTTATTTCTCTTTTTAAAATAAAGAAATATATACATCTTT
This sequence comes from Panax quinquefolius, assembly GCA_020205615.1. Taxonomy (NCBI): domain Eukaryota; kingdom Viridiplantae; phylum Streptophyta; class Magnoliopsida; order Apiales; family Araliaceae; genus Panax; species Panax quinquefolius. Next base: position 88,090,087 of record CM035173.1, read on the forward strand.
ATAATATATATTTATTTACTCACATATATCCTTCACATGTGTCACAAAATATTTACACCCTTTTTAAAATTATTTAGGGTCACATTAGTAACTTGAATCATGCTTACATGTCCTTACTTAATAAAGTATCGAGGCATGCTTAATATATTCATATAAGTTGCCTTATTTGCTAATTTGGCTTGCCATATTCTTAATTCCTTTTTAGATTTCCTTTAATCCGATTAATGACTCATTTGACCAATTTATCTTCTAGAAATTAATTATTAGCAAAATAAATATTGATTTCTACTAAGACCAATATTTCCATCACAAATGAAAATATTCTCATCAACAATTTCATCTTTGAATTTTCGAAGTTTGACTTTTCTTGAAAAAGTTAATTGTTGAATTTTTGACCAAAAAGGCAACCCCGACACAAAATAATGTTTATATCTATCCTGGCTAATTTCGATGTTCCAGACTCAAATCTACGATCTGTTCGTCGAAATTCTCATCCAGACTCAAGGGAAAATTCCACTCATCAGAATTCTACTCGAACTCAACTGTGAGTTTTAATTCCAATCCATGCGTTATATTCAAATATTACTCCCTTCGTTAGTTTAAACTACTTAATTAGCTTAAACCAAAAAAATAAATTTACATCTCATCACTAAATAAATAATAAATATATAACACCTATATTTATTATTCCTTACATAATCACATAAATATATATAACATATACATTTATATCTTCAAACCCGACACGTCTCATAATAAGAAACTTATTCTTAATAATCTATAAAAAGTAGAGTTATCACACTATACATGATATCAAGTCTAGGTGCAGTTAAATAAAGAAGGCATCCAATCATACCTCTGTACTTGGTTACCTCAACATCTTTACATGTAGCATCTGTGGTTAGCTTGATAGTAGTGCTCATCGGAGTTGCCTTTGATTTGGTATTTTCAAAGCCAAATCTCTTCAATAGCTCGTTTATATATTTTGTTTGTTGTATATGGATTCTTTCCCTGGATTGTTTAATTTTTAGCCCCAAGAAATAGCTTAGCTCCCCCATTAAACTCATGTCAAATTGATTATGCATGCATTTTGAGAACCACTCAAACAAAGAGATATTAGTAGCACCAAAAATAATATCATCAACGTAAATTTGAACAATAAGTAAATCTGTATTTTTAGTCTTAATGAAATTTAATATTCTAGAATTTTAATTGTTATATTAAATATTTATTGAATTATTTAAATATTTAATGGATGTGTTTATTGTTGAATAAATAATTGTTCAAATTTGAATTGATGTGGTTAATTATTTGTTAAATAAATAATTAAGGAAAATTAATTATTTTGCTAATTTAATTTAATTATTAAGTTAGAGAATTTTGATTAATTGAATTATTATTCTTTTTATTGGAATTTGTAAATTTAAAAGGATGTGTTAGTTGATTAAATAAAGTTATAATTGTATAGAAAATTATAATTTTGGTGGTATTGATTTATGTGATGAAGTAATTTAATAAATTGTTATTATGATTAATTTAATTAAATTAATGTGCGACAAATAACCATTTATAAAGTAGTTATTAAAATAACTTAAAGGAGTTTTAATTCCGTTTTGCCAAACAAGACTTATTGCTTATTAAGTCTTTATTGTAATTGGGTTTAACCAAACAAGGTTTTAGGATTAATTGGTTATTTTTTTAGTGTCTAGCCAAACAAGCCTTATGACTTTTGGTTTTTCAAAATAAGTAACTGATGTCAGTAAATTAGAGTTATATTATATAATTAATATATATATTATATGCTATATACGTTAGTTGTTAGTACGCTCTAAAGTTAGGAAGAAAAAAAAAACAAAAAAACACAGAGGAAGAAGAAGAAGAGAAGAAAAAGAAGAAGAAGAAGAAGAAGAAGAAGAAAGAAAAGAGAAAGGAAGGCTAGAGATTAGAGAAGGAGGCTTGAGAGTAGAAAAGATTAGCCATATCATTTTCTATCAAGGTATTCTCCTTTTTCTTCTTAGTTTTAAAAGTTTAGTTTTATCTTCCCAAATTCTCTGTAGAATTTTTGTGTAAGCATGAATTTTTGTTGTTATGTGGCTTTATATGACATAATAGTGATGTTAAAACTATTTTCATAAGTTATATATGATTATAATCAAAGAATTGTTGTTATGTATATGTTTATGAAGAAAATGTTTTTACAGAGAGTTTTTATGAAAATATATTGTTTAGCTTAAAGTAGAAATTGAGGGTGAATTAGTGGTTTAGTTGATAAATTGATCGTTTAATTTGTTAGAGTATGTATAATCATTGATAAAGACACTTTGAATTAGCGGTTTTGGTTGAAAAACAAAAGTTACAGTGTTGATTTTCATTGAAATATCAAAATATGAGTTTTTAGCCAAAAACAGTGAATTTGGGTGTGTTAATTTTGTTGTTTATGTTATTGTATGGGTAGAATCATGTTTAGAGTTAGTGAAATATGTTTACATGAAGTTGTTGTATGATTTACATGCTTTTTGGTCTGTTATAAACGAGCTTGTAGGCCAAAATTGGCTTTTTTGTCTTTATTCTTAGAAATTTGTCTGTAGGTCTGCAATTAATGTGCCATGGCCCACAGCAGACTTCTGATACCTTTATGGCGTAAATAATATAGTAATAATACCGCATGTGTAACCTTGTATGCTATGATCGTCAGTCATGCATGTTATGTCATTTATGCCATGTATGTCGACCCACCCATGTTGTAAATCGTAGCCATGCAATGAGTTAGTTAGCGTAATGGTCCGACGATTACTTTTTGTACATGAAATTTTAAGAAAAGTTATGTGTTGATAATAAGACTGCTAAATGTTGATTTTAGTATTCCTATACTATGAATAAGTATGTTATTAACGATTAAATTGTGTTATAACTCGATTATGTGATTAAAAATAAAATTTTTAAATGATGGACGTACTTAGCTATGTTTGTAAATGGTAATGGCTAACTATGTCATGATGACATATGTTTATAGGATATTGTGATTCGTATTGATTTGGTTTAGCCTACGAGCAAGGCAAGTTTTCTAAACTTTCTTTTTACATTGAGCAAGTTCTCTAACTCTACTTTTGTAATTGGAATCAATTAGTGTTCCCAATATAGTAATGCAAGTTTTTTAATTCTTTATCTTGTTGAACTATTTATTCAATTCGGGTACCTTATAAACGATACAAGTTTTCTAAACTTTGGTTTATGTTAACAAGTTATTCTTGTATTTAACTTGTTGTTTAGCATGCACAACTATTTATACTTATGTAGAGCAATTTCATCGTTCAAACTGTTATGCATGCTTAGTACTCAATTCTAATTTAACCTTGACTTAATATTGTTCAAGCAAGGCATGTTATAGTTATTCAAAGTATATGCTATTAGATAATTCCTAAAGCATGATTTTGGTTTACCATGTTGATTCAATTACGATTATTCTGTAATATGATGTTATTAATTCAACTAGTCCTCTAGTTGATGTTCGTTGAACTTCAAATTACCCTTGAAAGCTTATCCAAACCAAACTCTCTTTGGTGCGGACTTGTAATCCAAATATTGAGATGAACAACCCTATTATTATTAGTGGATAACTTACGCGTAGCGTTAAATATTTATGCACAATACATGGTACGAAGGGCTGATCCCCCTAAGTACGAGGAGTCCTTATAGTCTTATGACTGTTAAAGTTGGAGTTGAAAGATTACTCATAACTGTGGACATAGTTAATGGTCTTATGACCCTCAGTTATATTTATTCCACATTTTGGATTTTAGATTTTTGGTTATTGTTGATAGAGTACTATTTCTTGTTGATGAGCCTATTTTGGCAGTTATTATTGCTATACTCCTATTGATTCTATATTATATCCAGTGAGCAATTGTTTTGCTCACTCTTGCATGTTTATAAACTCATTGCAGCTAAAGAGGAAAAGGTAGATGAACCTTCGACTAGCAAAAGAAAGGGAAAAATGTGCAAGTGATGAAGACTTGTAATTTTATTTTGATTAAGATGTTAGATTTTATTATGATGATCTTAGACTTGGTTTTAATGAAGCTTTATTTAATCTCTGCATATGAATGATTGTATTTAAAGGTTAGATAACCTGGGAGATTATATTATGTAACCCTTTAATGGGAAAGGTTTTATTTATCCAGTTTTATTGTGATTGGGTAGTTAGATATGAATGTTTGATTGTGTGAACACCAGATCCTGTGGGAATGAAGTACCTGGATTTGGGGGTGTCACAAGTTGGTATCAAAGCATTAGGTTATGAACCTTAGGTGGTGGAAAAACCTTAGGAAGTAACCTTCGAAAAGATAGTGATGAACTCTTATCGAGTTTTATGGAAGAAGTAATAAAACACTTATGTGCTTATATGTTTACGACTTATGTGTTCGTGAGTGTCGAGTAATGATGATTAATAACTAAAACTTAAAATTTTTATTGTCAGGATGACTAATGTCGGAGAATCTAGTCAGGCTAGGGAGGAAGGACCTCAGATGCCTAGAGAGGAGGAATCTCGTGATATTTAAGTGGTTTGGGAACAGCTGCTTCCACGAGAGTCAACTCCATTACTCACAGTTATCGAGGATGATGATGATGATGATGTAGAAACAGATGAGGAAGATCCCGTGGAGCTGCCGTAGACGGATGAAGAGGACGAGGAGGAAAGGATTCCACTTAACTTCGATAGTGGTCAGATATATCGATGAGGTGCATGACCATGACGTGGAACTTCAAGATCTTGTTGAGGAATTGCAAGAGATAGTAGTGAACAACGAGACTTCGTTGGCACGAAGGACGACGAGATTTAGGATCGAGAAGAACGGTCGAACAATGTTGAAGAAGAAGTTGGTTCACACCGAAGAAGAAACGATCAAATGAGAAGCGAGAGGTTGCGAGTTGAAGAGCAAGTTGAGAGAAGAATGCGCAAAAGGGCAAGAGCCAAGACGCTGCGTCTGATGAAGCTTATCAACAAGCTAAAATAGCAAAGGGAGACGCACAAGAAAAGAGAAGGAAAATGGAAGAAATGGATAACGTGTTCAACACCGCGATCAATCGAGCTCAAGATCGGGTCATGGGTTATCCAATTCGGTTCGAGACGCTACCCTCGTTTATACTGGACCGTCGAACCATGTTCCGAGTTATGGAAGAAGAGCGTCGTAAGGCTTTGCAATATCTTAATAGGACATCGTAGGGAGTGTACTTGAGTTATGTTATGATAAATAATTTGTTAATTCCAAGTGTTATGCAACCTATGGGATATGATGATGATGTCCTGAAACTTTAGTAGTTCAGGAAAATAATGTAAATAGCAATGATGCTATTGAAATGATGTTTTCAAAGAAGTTTTGAATAAAAGATATTATTTTCTTTATCCAAAGTGTTATGTGTTATGGAATGATTATTTTCATGGGGGAAAGTTAAGTAGAAATTACTTGAAAAGAGTTGAGTAATAATCTAATGAATGTATTCTTTTTAACAGAAAATGCCTCCAAGACGTCAACCACCCCGTCAGAGAACCACCGAAGGAACCAACAATGATAATGCTGAAACTAACTCCGTTCAACAGTTGGTGATGTTACTGACAGGTGCATTGCAAAATCAACCGCAGAATCAACCTCAGAATCAAGGTGCTACGTTTAAGGACTTCAAGGCGGTTGGACCACCAGAATTCTGTGGGTCCATGAATCCAGTTGAAGCACAGACCTGGATCATGGAAATTGAGAAGGTTTTTGATGTTGCTAGGGTAGAGGAGAATTAGAAGACTGCTTTTGCGACGTTTATGTTGAAGGCGGAGGCTAGCTTTTGGTGGCAGGCCAACAAAACTCAGGAAGGACCAGGAGTAATGACCTGCGATAGGTTTAAGGAGTTGTTCTTCGAGACTTATTTCCCTGAGAGTTCGAAGAGTCTGCTGGAAGTCCAATTTTTGTAGTTGAAACAAGGAACAATGTCGGTGTCGGAGTATGCCGCAAAGTTTAACGAGTTGGCGAGGTTTACGCCATATCAGGTCAACACAGACGAGCGCAAGGCGAAGAGGTTTGAAGCGAGGACCGAAACCACGGTTGTATGTGATGGGGTCTCCTGCTCCAATTGAAGACATTTGCAGCAGTGTTGGAGAAGGCTATTCTCGCTGAAAGTGGAGGCGAGGCGGTAACAAAGCATAATCAAGAGCAGAGAAAGAAGAAAAGTGAAGGTGAAACTAAGAGTAGTGGTAACGGTAGTAATGGCAACATCCTGAAGAGGAAGTGGAATGGGAATGGAGGAGCTGAAAATCAGCCAAGAAACCAGCAAAATAAGAAGTTCGAACCATGTGCTACGTGTGGAAAGTTTCATAAGGGAGTGTGTCTGCTGGGGAAACGAGTATGCTTCAATTGTGGCCAGGAGGGTCACATCGCCCCAAATTTCACTCAAGCTAAGAAGAATGTGTGCTTCACGTGCGGATCCAAGGATCACTTTGCTCGTGAATGCCCCAAGAAGAGATCTGGTGAGACAAATGGAAGCAAGGGAAATGCTAGTGGAGGTTCGTTGGCTATTGCGGGACCAACAACAACAAATAAGCCCATAGCCAGAACCTTCAACATGACTATGCAAGATGCTGTGCAATCAAAGGATGTGGTGTCAGGTATTATCCCGATCAATGATATTGATGCTTATGTATTATTTGATTAAAAGCTACTTGCTCATTTATATCTCGATGAATTTTCTATGAGATTAGGATTGCCTAGTGAAGAATTGAATTTTCCTTTAAACATAGAAATTGCGAATAAGGAAGTAGTTCCTGTTAGGTTCGTATACAAGAATTGTAGGGTAAACATTAAGGGGAATATTATGGCAGTAGATTTGATTCTGATAAGGCTAGGAGAGTTTGACGTTATTTTGGGAATGGATTGGTTGTTCAATTATGGAGAGATAATTGACTGCCAAAAGAAATGTGTAAACCTTATGACTCCGTCAAAGGTAGTATTCAATGGTAGTAAATCGCCTAGACAAATGAGATGTCGATTATCATGAGGCCAAAAAGTTGTTGAGTCGGTACGTGTGGGTTATTTAGCTTACATAGTCGATACTCAGAAGAAGGGTGCGAAACTGGAAGAAATACCAGTGGTTAGGGAATTTGTGGATGTATTTCCGGAGGACTTTCCAGGACTTCCGCCTGATAGAGAGATTGAGTTCGTGATCGACCTAGCACCAGGAACCGCTCCGATATCGAAAGCCCCGTACAGAATGGCTCCGGTGGAGATGAAAGAACAGATTGTACAACTACATGAGCTGTTGGACAAGAAATACATTCAGCCGAGTGTGTCACCGTGGGGAGCACCGGTGTTATTCGTAAAAAAGAAGGATGGGTCAATGCGTCTTTGCATTGATTATAGAGAGTTAAACAAAGTCACTATAAAAAATAAATATCCTTTGCCGAGAATAGATGACTTGTTTGATCAATTGAAGGGTGCTAGATATTTCTCAAAAATAGATTTGAGAAGTGGGTACCATCAACTGAAGGTAAGAAAGGAGGATGTACCGAAGACGGCATTCCGAACTCGGTATGGACATTACGAATTTTTGGTGATGTCTTTTGGTTTGACAAACGCCCCTGCAGCATTCATGGATTTGATGAACATGGTGTTTAAACCATTTTTGGACAAGTTTGTGGTGGTGTTCATCAACGATATTCCGGTGTACTCTAAAAATCAAGAGGAACATGTGGAACATTTACGTCTAACGCTGGAGACGCTATGAAAAAAAAAGTTGTATGCGAAATTCTATAAATGTGAATTTTGGCTGGAGCGTGTACAATTTCTTGGGCACATAATTGACAAGGATGGAATTTCAGTGGATCCATCAAAGGTCGAAGCTGTGATAAATTGGGAACAACCGAGAACTCCATCAGAAGTGAAAAGTTTCTTGGGATTAGCAGGGTATTACAGACAGTTTATCCAGGATTTTTCCAAGATTGCCACTCCATTGACAAATTTAACGAGGAAATCTGTAAAATTTGTTTGGACGGAGAAGTGTGAAGAAAGTTTCCAAGAATTGAAAAAGAAGCTAAGTATGGCACCTGTGTTGTCATTACCAGATAATACAGGAAATTTTGTGGTGTATAGTGATGCTTCACATAAAGGGTTGGGTTGTGTCCTTATGCAGAACGGCAAGGTTATTGCATATGCATCAAGGCAACTGAAGGACTACGAAAAAGGGTATCCGACTCATGATTTAGAGTTGGCGGCGGTTGTGTTTACTCTGAAGATATGGATACACTATCTCTACGGAGAGAAATGTGAGATTTACACAGACCATAAAAGTTTGAAGTATATTTTCACACAGAAGGACCTGAACATGCGTCAAAGAAGATGGATGGAACTGATAAAAGATTATGATTGTGAAATCTTTTATCATCCAGGAAAAGCAAACGTGGTTGCAGATGCCTTGAGTAGGAAAGGCAGGGAAAAGTTGATGTTGTTAACTGATAAGGAGGAGCTTATTACAGCAATGTCAAGGTTAGAGTTGGAAATCAAATTTCCAAGAGAATCCGATGAAAGATGTTACTAGATAGAAACCAGTCTAACTTTGGTGGACAAAGTGAAGAACGCTCAAATACAGGATGAGGAATGCAAAAAAATTAGAAAAAGTGTGGTTGAGGAAAAAGAGGTGAAATATAAGATTGATACCGATGGAATGCTGCGATTTGAAGGACGAATATGGGTTCCAGCAGTACCAGAGCTTAAAGAAGAAATCTTGACCGAAGTTCATAACTCGAGATATTCGATTCATCCAGGAAGTACGAAGATGTATCAAGATTTGCAGCGACATTTTTGGTAGCCAAATATGAAAAGAGATGTTGCAGAATGCGTTTTAAAGTGATTGACATGTCAGAGAGTCAAGGCCGAGCATCAAAGACCAAGAAGATTACTTCAACCATTGGAGATACCGGAATGGAAATGGGAACATATCACAATGGATTTTGTGGTAGGTCTTCCAACAACTCAGAAAGGATACGATGCGATTTGGGTGATAGTGGACAGATTGACAAAATCTGCACACTTTTTGCCAATAAAGATTAGATTCAATCTTGATCAGTTGGCAAAGTTATATGTTAAAGAGTTCGTGTCGAGACATGGAGTTCCAGTGTCAATTGTGTCAGATAGAGATCCGAGGTTCATATCAAACTACTAGAAGAGACTACAAGAATGTATGGGAACCCAGTTGCGAATGAGTACTGCATATCATCCGCAAACAGATGGCCAAAGCGAATGAACGATTCAGACATTGGAAGATATGTTGAGAGCATGGGTCATGGATTTCAAAGGAAGTTGGGATGAACAATTACCGTTGGTGGAATTTGCTTACAATAACAGTTACCAAGCTAGCATCGCCATGCCGCCTTACGAAGCATTATACGGTTGGAAGTGTAGAACTCCACTGTGCTGAGATGAAGTCGGAGAACGTCAATTATTATGACCAGAACTGGTGCAACAAACTGCTGAGGTTGTCAAACTCATCAGAATAAGATTGATAAATTGCTCAAGATGCAGACAAAGAAATATCTTTGATCAACACAGACAAGATCGTGCGTTCGATGTAGGAAATTTCGTATTCCTAAAGGTTTCTCCTTGGAAGGGAAAAATTTGATTTGGTAAGAAGGGGAAACTAAGTCTGAGATTTATTGGACCATTCGAAGTGTTGCGAAAGGTTAGAGAGGTGGCTTACGAGGTAGCTCTACCTCCAGAGTTACAAAACATTCATAATGTTTTTCACGTGTCGGTGTTACGACCATACAAACCTGATTACAAGCACGTGATTGAGTATGAACCACTGCAGTTTGAGAAAGATTTGTCATATGAAGAGATTCCTATCCAAATAGTCGACAGGAAAGAATAGGTGCTTAGGAATAAGGTGATACCTTCTGTGAAGGTAATTTGGAGGAATCACAATGTCGAAGAGGCTACGTGGGAACTCAAAGCTGAAATGATGAAGAATCACCTAGAGTTATTTGTTTAATCTATGTCTTCGATTCTGGGGATAGAATCTTTGTAAGTAGGGGAGAATGTGACGAATAAATTGTTTGAATTGTGATTCTGGGACAGAATCCTTGTAAGGGGGGAATGATGTAACATTCTAGAATTTTAATTATTATATTAAATATTTATTGAATTATTTAAATATTTAATAGATGTGTTTATTGTTGAATAAATAATTTTTCAAATTTGAATTGATGTGGTTAATTATTTGTTAAATAAATAATTAAGGAAAATTAATTATTTTGCTAATTTAATTTAATTATTAAGTTAGAGAATTTAGATTAATTGAATTATTATTCTTTTTATTAGAATTTGTAAATTTAAAAGGATGTGTTAGTTGATTAAATAAAGTTATAATTGTATAGAAAATTATAATTTTGGTGGTATTGATTTATGTGATGAAGTAATTTAATAAAATGTTATTATGATTAATTTAATTAAATTAATGTGTGACAAATAACCTTTTATAAAGTAGTTATTAAAATAACTTAAAGGATTTTTAATTCCGTTTTGCCAAACAAGACTTATTGCTTATTAAGTCTTTATTCTAATTGGGTTTAACCAAATAGGGTGTTAGGATTAATTGGTTATTTTTTTAGTGTCTAGCCAAACAAGCCTTATGGCTTTTGGTTTTTCAAAATAAGTAACTGATGTCAGTAAATTAGAGTTATATTATATAATTAATATATATTATATGCTATATACGTTAGTTGTTAGTACGCTCTAAAGTTAGGAAGAAAAAAAAACAAAAAAACACAGAGGAAGAAGAAGAAGAGAAGAAAAAGAAGAAGAAGAAAGAAAAGAGAAAGGAAGGCTAGAGATTGGAGAAGGAGGCTTGAAAGTAAAAAAGATTAGCCATATCATCTTCTATTAAGGTATTCTCCTTTTTCTTCTTAGTTTTAAAAGTTTAGTTTTATCTTCCCAAATTCTCTGTAGAATTTTTGTGTAAGCATAAATTTTTGTTGTTATGTGGCTTTATATGACATAATAGTGATGTTAAAACTATTTTCATAAGTTACATATGATTATAATCAAAGAATTGTTGTTATGTATATGTTTGTGAAGAAAATGTTTTTACAGAGCTTTTTTATGAAAATATATTGTTTAGCTTAAAGTAGAAATTGAGGGTGAATTAGTGGTTTAGTTGATAAATTGATCGTTTAATTTGTTAGAGTATGTATAATCATTGATAAAGACATTTTGAATTAGTGGTTTTGGTTGAAAAACAAAATTTACAGTGTTGATTTTCATTGAAATATCAAAAAGTGAGTTTTTAGCCAAAAACAGTGAATTTGGGTGTGTTAATTTTGTTATTTATGTTGTTGTATGGGTAGAATCATGTTTAGAGTTTGTGAAATTTGTTTACATGAAGTTGTTGTATGATTTACATGCTTTTTGGTCTGTTAGAAACGAGCTTGTAGGCCAAAATTGGCTTTTTTGTCTTTGTTCTTAGAAGGTCGTCTCGAGGTTCTGCAATCAATTGCCATGGCTCGGACTTACTGCATCTTTGTGGTCTTCATGGCCATAGTAGTCACACCATGCAATGCTGCCTTTTTTCCTTGATCATGCCATGTAATACCATGCTCACGCCTTGTATGTGCGACCCACGATGTAAACTGTGTAAATACACATGTGTGAAGTTAGTAGAATGGTCTGACAGTGTACTTTTTGTACATGAAATTTTAAGAAAAGTTATGTGTTGATAATAAGACTGCTAAATGTTGATTTTAGTATTCCTATACTATGAATAAGTATGTTATTAATGATTAACTTGTGTTATAACTCAATTATGTGATTAAAAATCAAATTTTTAAATGATGAACGTACTTAGCTATGTTTGTAAATGGTAATGGCTAACTATGTCATGATGACATATGTTTATAGGATATTGTGATTCGTATTGATTTGGTTTAACCTACGAGCAAGGCAAGTTTTCTAAACTTTCTTTTTACATTGAGCAAGTTCTCCAACTCTACTTTTATAATTGGAATCAATTATTGTTCCCAATATAGTAATGCAAGTTTTCTAATTCTTTATCTTGTTGAACTATTTATTCAATTCAGGTACCTTATAAACGATACAATTTTTCTAAAATTTGGTTTATGTTAACAAGTTATTCTTGTATTTAACTTGTTGTTTATCATGCACAACTATTTATACTTATGTAGAGCAATTTCATCGTTCAAACTATTATGCATGCTTAGTACTCAATTCTAATTTAACCTTGACTTAATATTGTTCAAGCAAGGCATGTTATAGTTATTCAAAGTATATGCTATTAGATAATTCCTAGAGCATGATTTTGGTTTACCATATTGATTCAATTACGATTATTCTGTAATATGATGTTATTAATTCGACTAGTCCTCTAGTTGATGTTCGTTGAACTTCAAATTACCCTTGAAAGCTTATCCAAACCAAACTCTCTTTGGTGCGGACTTGTACTCCAAATACTGAGATGAACAACCCTATTATTATTAGGGGATAACATACGCATAACGTTAAATGTTTGTGCACAATACATGGTACGAAAGGCTGATCCCCCTAAGTACGAGGAGTCCTTATAGTCTTATGACTGTTAAAGTTGGAGTTGAAAGATTACTCGCAACTGTGGACATAGTTCATGGTCTTATGACCCTCAGTTATATTTTTATCCATATTTTGGATTTCAGTTTTTTGGTTATTGTTGATAGAGTACTATTTCTTGTTGATGAACCTATTTTGGCAGTTATTATTGCTATACTCCTGTTGATTCTATATTATATCCAGTGAGCAATTGTTTTGCTCACTCTTGCATGTTTATAAACTCATTGCAGCTAAAGAGGAGAAGGTAGATGAACCTTCGACTAGCAAAGGAAAGGGAAAAATGTGCAAGTGATGAAGACTTGTAATTTTATTTTGATTAAGATGCTAGATTTTATTATGATGATCTTAGACTTGATTTTAATGAAGCTTTATTTAATTTCCGCATATGAATGATTGTATTTAAAGGTTAGATAACTTAGGAGATTATATTATGTAACCCTTTAATGGGAAAGGTTTTATTTATCCAATTTTATTGTGATTGGGTAGTTAGATATGAATGTTTGATTGTGTGAACACCAGATCCTGTGGGAATGAAGTACCTGGATTTGGGGATGTCACATAAAAAGTGTGGAGTCAATTTTTCTCGATTAAAACCATTGTCTAGAAGGAATTTGTTGAGTCCATATAGTTCTTTCTTTAATTTGTTGAGTCCATATAGTGCTTTCTTTAATCTTTATGCTCTTGGATCTTGTTTTAGTCCATATAGTGCTTTCTTTAATTTGTAAACATGGTTAAGATAGTTTTCATGTTCAAAACTGGGTGGCTACCGAACATATACTTATTCATTTAAATAACCATTTAAGAAGGCACTTTTCACATCCATTTGAAATAATTTAAACTTTCGATAACAAGCATAAGCTAATTCTAATTGTTTCTAACCTTGGAACTAGGGCAAAGGTTTCTTCAAAATCTATTTCTTCTTGTTTGTTATATCCTTGGGCCACCAACCTAGCTTTGTTCCTCGTTATTATGCCATTTTCATCAAGTTTATTTTTGAAAACCCTTTTTATGCCAATTATAGATGCATCATTAGGTGGTTTAACAAGTTCTTATACCTGACATTTTTCAAATTGTTTTAGTTCTTCTTGCATGGCAATAGACCAATTCTCATCTTGAATTGTTTCCTTGGCATTTTTTGGTTCTATTTGTGTTAGAAATGCTGAAAAGGAACAATAATTATGAGCTTTTCTTCTTCTGTTCATCCAAGTGTTGGGATCTCCCATGATCAAATTCGAAGGATGATTTTTCACTGTTTTGGATGATCTGGGTAGTCTGATATTGGACATTTCATCTTCTTGAGCATGCATAGGTGTATCAATTTCTGCTTCAGGGTGATTGTATATTTTATATTCTACTTTTGCAAGATTGTCTGATTTATCTTCTGAAGCAGACAAGTAATCAGGATGTTTGGATAGTTCTATCTTGTATGTGTGGGGGTAAGGTCTGCACTTTACTGCAGATTACAAAGCAACACAGACAAATATTTATAGGCTAAATTAGAGATCAAAAAATGAACAACAAGAGAAGGATTTTTTACTCTACTACTACAGAAAAACAGAGCAACAATGGAAGGAATTTTTATTTCAATAATGAAGGGAATACGAATCTTATACTGCAATTTGACCATAGCAGCTACCACATATATATAACAGAACATAACTAAACAAAACAGCTACTTGGGCCTAAAGAAGTGGAGACTGTTCCCACTTTATACTTGTTCCTAAAGAATAACTAGTTTGATAAATGAACTCTAGTAACAGCTACTTGACTTATTCAAATAATGAACAGACTCTAGAAATGTGTATCATATTTTAATACTCCCCCTTGATGCAAACACTAGATACACCAAGAAGAGATCTGAACTTCACAAACTTAGAGTAAGGAAGAGTTTAATAAAACCATCAGCCACTTGCTCATTTGTAGGATAATACTTCAATTCCATTACTCCTCCTGCAATTACATCTCTGAGAAAATGATGACGAAGTTCGATGTGTTTGGTTCTTCCATGGAAGACAAGATTCTTCGTCATTGCAATTGTGGCCTTATTGTCACAATAAATTTATGTGGAACCATGTTGAACTTTCTGCAAATCTGCAAGAATTCTCCTCATCTGAATACCTTGACAAACAGTTGATGTTGCTGCAATGTACTCAGCTTCTGATGAAGATAATGCATTGGTAGCTTGCTTTTTTGAACTCCATGAAACAACCCCTGAACCAAGGTTGAATACATAGCCACTTGTGCTTTTTTTATCATCTAAAACCCTTGATCAATCACCGCCAAGAAACCAATTAATTGCATCGTGGAGGCTGGACTATACCAAATTCCATAGTTGCTAGTTTCTCGGATGTAGCGAAGAATTCTTTTAGTTGCTCCAAGATGATGCATTGACGGATAGTGCATGAACTTTGACACCAAACTGATCAGAAACATAATATTTGGGCGAGTATGAGTCAAATACATCATCCCACCAACAATACTTCTAAACCACTTTTCATTAGCCTTCGGTATTCCATCATTCGCAGTCAATTTTTCACAGGTATTCATGGGAGTAGACACAATTTTACAATTCAGCATATTAAACTTCTTAAGTAAGTCTAAAGCATACTTCTCTTATGAAACAAAAATACCCTCATTAGTTTGCTGAATTTGAAGACCAAGAAAATAATGTAACAAACCCAAATCTATCAAATCAAACTCACTCATCATGCCTTCTTTAAATTCTCTAACAAAAGCATTAGAGGAGCCCATATATCAGGTCATCCACATAAACACAAACAATAAGCACATTATTACCTTTTACCTTCACATATAAGGTGGGTTCACTTTCACTTTGACGGAAATCATTTTTAAGGAAATAGGAGTCAAGTCTGCTGTACCAAGCTCTCGGTGCTTGTTTGAGACCATAAAAGGCCTTTTCAACTTGTAAACTTTCTCCTCTTGACCATTGATAACAAATCCATGTGTTTGTTCAACATACACATTGTAAGATCCCGAATTTTATGAAATGAAAGTATTCAATTTTCTTATAATTATTATTTTATTTAGTAAATGATTAAATTGATAAAAGGTTAAAGTTAAGGGTCATATGTGAAAATCTTTCAAAGTAAGCAAGTTGTCATAAAATAATCGGTGGTAAAAGTATAGTAATACGTGTGGTTGCATAGTAGCACACGATATTAATTATTGATGCTTATGTGAGAAGTCACTCAGTTATACTCAATTATTGCTACAGTAATTATTGCATCATATCTCTCATATTATTGATTCAATAATTATCATAGTATCATTTGCATAATATTTTATATTATTAAATCAATAATTGAGATGACAAATTGTTCATATTATTATTTGCATTATTGACGATGTTTAGAAAGTTCTGTCGAGGAAAGGGGTTAGGTTATTTAATTACGCGCCAATAGAGAGAAATCCTTATCGGAAAGCCCCCTCTTTCCTTGGAATGATCTGGTTGTTAAATATTGTGAGTTATAATATTAATGATGAATATATAAGTTCGTGTTGATTAAAGATGAAATTGATATTTCCATTATGTTGGGATTATTAGTGTTAATGGAAATCGATATTTATTTCGATAAGGTTATATTGACCAATCAGGTAATTAATCGGATAAATGAGCAATTAATTGCTATTAATTCACATGCTTATAACTATTTGTTCACATGTGTGTACTATTGATTCACATTCATGTACTATTAGGGGAGGTGGTGCAAGATTGATAATACATGCATGACTAAATTAAAAATGGAGGTATAGATGAAGGTACTATACTGTAATTATTTTTTTCACATGTATAGAACTATTGAGTCACATGATTGTGCTATTGATTCACATGATATACTAATAGGGAAGGTGGTGCAAGTTTGATAATACTTGCAGGACTAAATTAGAAATGAAGGAAAAGATAAAGGTATTCTACTGTAATATTTTGAGCCCCAAAACGTGTAATTATCAAAACTATGTTTTTCTATAAATAGAAGCTCATTCTTCTTTCATTCTCTCCAATTTACTATGACTCACAAGAGCAATTATAGAGAGAGAAGCAATAGAAAGAGAAGCTATAGAGAGAAAGAAGAAGAGAAGTCTGCTACTTCACTATTCCAGTATCCAGTCTTCTTCTAAGGTAAGGGGTATTATTCACCCAAAAAATATTATTTCATATTCTGAAAAGATATTATTTTTCGTATTCGTATGAATATTATTTTCGTTCAATATTTGTAAGGAGTATTATTTCTTTCATATTCATGAAGAGAGTTATTTTCTTTCAATACTCGTAAGGGTTGTTACCCCATTCTTTATTATTCTGTTGGAATAACCTGTCTACGCGGACTACCGCATGCATGGTGAAATTCTTCTGTTATTTCATTCTTTATTATTCTGTTAGAATAACCTGCCTACGCGGACTACCGCATGCATGGTAAAATTCTTCTATTATTCCATTCTTTATTATTCTGTTGGAATAACCTGTCTACGCGGATTACCGCATGCATGATGAATGACCCTTCGTATTCATTCTTTATTAAATTATGGAAATGATCTGTCTACGTGGATTACCGCATAGTGGGTAAAAATCCATTTGTAGTTTCGTATATTCTATTATAATCGTATGAGATATCATTTCTTTTATACTTGTCATGGAATATCGTTTTCTTTTGTATTTTCCTTTTATGAGTACTATTCACGGAGTATTATTCATGGGTACTATTCACGTATATGACACTATTCACGTATACGGTACTATTTACGAATACGAGTTACTATTTATGAGTTACTATTTACGGGTACTATTCACAAAGTACTATTCATGAAGTACTATTCATGAGTAATATTTACAAAGTACTATTCACGGGGTACTATTCATAGGGTACTATTTACGGGGTATTATTCACCCGAAAAATATATTTCTTTTCTGTCTAAATTATTTTTGATATATGAATATTATTCTTGAATTTTACTCCACAAAGCAGTATCATGTTGATAATTTGGATATTTTTAAACTCTGGATAAATTTAAAGTCTTTAATATTTATCCTTGATTTCGTTTGATCAATTCTTATATCATTTTCATCATCCTCATGCTTATATTGTGATGAAAGTGATCTTTGGCTTACGTACATAGATGGACTATTGATTGGTATGATTATGACTAGGGATCATTCGGTATAATCATGACCCGTAATGTTACAAATGATGTGATAAAAGTCCTCAGTGGCCTGTAGTGCATTGATGGACAGTTGTTGGTATGATTATAACCAGGGATTATTCGGTATAATCATGACCATTGCTGATTACATGAATATCCTTGGCCCATATGGCATCGATAATTCGTGGTTGTGATACTAATTATTAAGCTGAGTCTCAGCTACAATTATTGGTATGATCATGACCATGCGTTCCCTTTAGCCAATGGTGCAAAGATGAATTGTTATTTGGCATGTTCATGGCCATTGGTGAAAACACGAATATCCTTGGCCCGTAGTGCATGGATAATTTGGTGATGTAAATTATTTATTAAGCTGATTCTCAGCGATAAAATTGATGGTAAACTTTTAAATTAAAGAAGACAGCATATATCATGCTCTACTTGACTCTTCTAAAATACAATTGCATGTCATTGGCCTGTAGTGAATAGATGAACTGTTAATGAATATCTTTGACCCGTAGTACAAATATGAATTTATTAGTATGATTATGAATAGGAACTGTGATTTGGTATAACCATAATCTTTGATGTTTCAAGTAAAGACAGGTGATGAAAATTATCTTCGTCCAGGGTGTGAAGAGGAATTTAGAATCACAATTATGATTATGAGTTATTCACATGATTGTGAAAAGGAACTGTTTATTAATGTTATAGGGATAAAAATTTATTTGTGGACTTTTAACGTGGAGAAGATAATAGACTATATGGTCTGTTTAATTCTTCTAATGGATTGATCGTTCTGTTGCCACTATGGTTGAAAAGTTTTACATCTACCATATGTTCTAAATCTCTAATTTATTACTGACGAAGGCTATTGATAATTTAATTATCTTTAGTCATGATATTCTTTACTAGGCTAGTTGTGCTCACCCTTTTGCTTCACAATTCTTTTCAGGTATAAGAGTGTAGCTAGGTCGAGCGTGGTTAACAGGGGAATAGAACGATGGTCTATAGCTGTTGAGGTTTCCCCTAAAACAATATGGAAATAATTTTATTGAGAATTTTAGATAAGTGTGTCGTATTTTATACGTCATTTTAACAATTGATTTTGGTGAACCGAATAGAGTGAGGTGAACCCAACTTTGGAAGGGTGTTTTGCCACTATCATAGAAGATGTCTAATGGCAGACGACTTCGTGTTATCATAAGACAGGGTTGTGCATATGCACTTGATGATTATATCTATGAGCACTACCTATATAATCTTGGAGTTTGGTTGAAATATAATTCTCAATTGAAGATAATTATATGTCAAGAGAAGACTCACCATTGGAAAGAACATGACAGTAATCTTCTCGTTTTTCTTTGGGGTCTATCAATTGACCAAGGATAATTATCGTGTCATATGATATCTATCATAACTTAGATGCATGGACTCCCATGTATCGGTTTTTTCTTGAGCATTTTCAAAGATTTTAATTTCTAAAATAGTTATTGATTGTACTTTTATGTAAAAGTACCATTATAAGGTGTTGTGGTTTAGGCACCATGAGAGAGTACATATATTTGTATAAAATTTACACTTATGTTTTGTCGTACTACATTTCACGCTTCAACAATTAGATAAATGAAGTTTGTATTTGATTTACGTAGTGTGATATCCGGCGACTCGAATGGGTCGTGTGGACCTATTTTGGGGCGGCACAAATGGTATCGAGCTTAGGGATATGGTCATTTGGCGAGATATGAGTCTAGAACTAGGATGGGAGAGACAAGTAATATACTTCGCTAGTGTGTGACTTACCTAAGCTGAAATTGTTTACTTGATAAGTTGACAAATTATGATATGTCAATTAAACTTTGTTTTGAAGATGTATTCTAGAATGATATCTGAAATACAGGAGATGAGCAATGGGAAAATCATGATAAAAAGGAAATAACCGGGAAGTTACAATCTGAAAAGAAAGTAAGGTATTCTCATCTCTTTGAACTACCAGGTACGCAAATTTCGAGGGCAAAATTTCATAAGGAAAGGAGATTGTGAGATCCCGAATTTTATGAAATGAAAGTATTTAATTTTCTTATAATTATTATTTTATTTAGTAAATGGTTAAATTGATAAAAGGTTAAAGTTAAGGGTGATATGTGAAAAAATTTCAAAGTAAGCAAGTTGTCATAAAATAATCGGTGATAAAAGTAATAAGAATATCTGCTCATGGTTGCATAGTAGCACACGATATTGATTATTGATGCTTACGTGAGAAGTCACTCAGTTATACTCAATTATTGCAAAAGTAATTGCTGCATCATATCTCTCACATTATTAATTCAATTATTATCACAGTATCATCTGCATAATATTTTATATTATTAAATCAATAATTGAGATGACAAATTGTTCATATTATTATTTGCATTATTGACGATGTCTAGAAAGTTCTATCGAGAAAAGTGGTTAGGTTATTTAATTGCACACCAATAGGGAGAAATCCTTATCGGAAAGCCCCCTCTTTTCTGGGAATGATTTGGTTATTAAATATTGTGAGTTATAATATTAATGATGAATAAGTTCGTGTTGATTAAAGATAAAATTGATATTTCCATTGTGTTGGAATTATTAGTGTTAGTGAAAATCAAATGTAATATCCTAGATTTTTCCATGTAAATTAAACAATTTCAATAAACAATTACTTTTGTGAAAATTCTTTTTTCCATGTTTCAATAAACAATTATTTTTAGATGAATTATTTATTTTTTATTATATGTTATGTGATAAGATGCATATTAATGGTTTTATTACAGGTTAGGCGATTATTTAAATTGGTTAAATTGGAAATTAATTCTAATTAATTTAGGTGGGATGACTTACAAATATGAGTTTGAGTTTGGGCGGAATTTAGAGACGCTTGATTCTGCGTATTTGAGTCCAAAATGTCGAAATTAGGCGGGATGATAGATCAGTATCCACGAAAATGTGTCACGAAACTGAGACATGTCTCATAATATTTTTAAATGTGTCACGAAAATGAGACATGCCTCATAATATTTTTATATATCCACCATTCTCTTTTATAATGCTCTTATTTATAGATATATGGACTTGGAAGTTTCATGACGTAAAATATCACATACAGTCAAATCTCTTCTCTTGGAACTTTATTAGATATAATTTTATCTTAAATTTAGCCCAAGCACACTTTGGAGCGACGAGTTGTCAACTATGAATTTTGAAGTTGTGTTTGACGAAACGGAGAGTTCCATGACGTCCGGGACATCAACTTTAGTAGGAATCAATATAAGTATCGACACGTTTGACTACGGAGGGCAAAATGGTCAAATGACTTGTTAATTGATTAAATGATTAAAATAATGTTTTTATTTACATGAAGTTCAGTTGCTGGGAGTTCTTGTGACAATCTATATGGGACAAGGAAGGGAGTATACGCACTATAAGGATTATTGAGGAGGAGGAGGGGGGAGGGGAGGGGAGGGAGGGGGAGGGGGGGGTTACTCTTGTGTTATTAAACAAAAAACCTTTCATTTTCTTAACTCCTACCCATAATTAGCCTAATGAATTGTGAGGGTAATGATATCGATCATGGGGGAGTTGTAATGGGCTTTGGAGATTTCGGTTTCATTACACTAAATATATATATATATACATTCATCTAAAGTGTTTCTTCCTTTCACAACAACTTTCTAACTAGAGAGCAAAAATAAAGAAAAGAGAAGAAAATATTGAGAGTAATAGATGTTGTGGTGATTTCTGGAGATTTTGGAGAGTCTAAGCAAGCAAGGAGTGAGTTTCTAACAGATTAAATCAAGAGGAATTCGCCAAAGAGGTAAGCTATGAACTCATTCAATATGTTCTTCCAAAACTATAAGAGAATATGCATAGGAGACCTTTATAAATGGTTTGTTTTGGAGTATGTGATGTTGGGTAATTGTGGTCTGATTGTTATGGTGTAATAAGAACATAAGTTCTGGACAATCATGCCATGTATGTTTTAAAAGTCCAAAGAGTTATGCCTTGCATGCTAAGTGTTTGATATTATGTCTCTTAGTTGCTAATTTGATCAAAACATGAAAAGTTAGATAAATGAATTGTTGTAACATATATATATATATATATATATATATATATATGTTATTAGAAGTGGTCTGGATAATAGGAATCAAACCCCTGCATGCTAGAATCAAAATCATGATTTTCTCAGAAGTTGGGTTAAACTAGTTTGCATGATTTTTCAGGATTTTTGGTCACTCGAAATCATGTCTTAGAAAATCCATTTGTTGCATGTAATAATTCTGTAAAATATTATGTAGCATGAGGTATAACATGTCCAAATTTCATTCGGATCGAAGCTATATTGAGTGAGATATGAAAATCGTAAGGTCGCAGAAATAAACATGTTAGAAACCGAAAAAAATTGTGAACTGCTGACCCTAAGGACAAATTCGGGACTAGCTAAAATTTCCAGAAAGTTTTGGGCTTTTGGGTTATTATAGTTCACTAAATAAGCTTTCCATAGACTCTAGAACGGACTAATTCCGACTCCGGAGCAAGGAGTTATGTCTTTTCAAAGTAGTTGCGTCAAATCTGTCCAACAAATTCGGAGCAGTCTTCTTGCACGGATTTTCTGGAATTTTGTACTTGGAATTTGAAGATGGTCCATGAATGAAAGTTGTATCCCCAGAAGTTAGCTTCGCGTGGGCGCAAGAATCGCTCAAAAATGTTTTAAAACGAATTAGTTATGACTGTTTTAGCGAGGTATGGTAAAGCTGAGAAAAAAAAATGTAAAAACTATTATGTTTGGGCATTTTTAAGTTACATTTTGGCTGCCTATGATATCTAAAATGGGTGGCATATATTTTCTAAATATATTCTATTATGATGTTTATAGCATATCCAATAGGAGACCCTTTTACTTTAAACTAGATTGTGTATGAATGGTGATTAACGAGACACATGTGATTAGGTTATGTGAAGGTTAATCGCTAGCGTTAATTATAGCGAGACTTATCGAGCAAGTTTTCTAACCCTAATTTCTTTTGGGTATTTATTAAATCCTTACTAATATTATCGCAGATGAGGGTAAGTATTGGACTTGTGTTAGTTATTTATTCGCAAGTTTCTTCGTTTAAAAGTCATACAAACTCCAATTATCTTGCAAGCTTTTCAATGGTTATTCAGTTATTATTCTAACGGCTATGCTTTTAAGTTTCATGTCATCATAGAACTGTTTCTATGTATGTTCCTAGCCTTTGGTTCCGGCTAGTTATTATTGATGAAAAATGATTTAAAACACATCTTTGAAGCTATTGAATGTTTACCATCCAAGTTGCCTTGGTGAGGTCTCACGTGATTACTAAGATGAACAACTTGAATAAGCGGGAAAAGCAGATGTTGGGCAAATAGTCCCATTTATGCTTATGCATTTTAAAACTTAATACTTGTGCACAACGTAGGGAATACAATGGGTTTGATCATCACTGGCGTACTTGCGGAGATCGTTCTGATCTACACCCCTTAGTATGATATTGAAAATTGTTAAATTCTTATTCTCGATGTTCTTCTTTAACACTTGATAATCTTTCAACTGTTGAGTTCTAGTAATTTAAATGCCTTTATCCTGATGTATATTTCCCATTTATTCATTATACTTGCTGGGCAATTTGTGCTCATTCTTGTTTAAACCTTTCAGTTAAGGATGAGAAGGCTGAGGGTTCGGGCAAGGACAAGGGAAAGTCCAAGATGAAGTGATGCTAATGGTTATGTAATAAAATAATTATTTCAGCATATGTGTATTGTAGCGATAAACGCTAAGACTAAGTTCCAGTATGTTTTAAGGTTGTAAAGACTTGGGATTTTATTTTGAATAATTATGTAATAGTTAATATTATTATTCCTTATTGTTAAGGTTTACTTAGTTAGATGATGGTGTATGTTGTATCGTGAGCACCAGTTACATAATCGATGATTACACCTGGATTTGGGGCGTCCACAAGTTTAGTATCAAAGTCATGGGTTATAAACCTTAGGTTAGAGTACCTTAGGCTATAACCTTAGAGAAGAGAGGTGAAGATAATGAACGAATACACTCAAATAGAGTTTGAACAATAAGAAGTAATTTAAGAAATTTATATAGAAGGGATTAAAACATGTGTGAGAGGATTTAAAGAAAAATCTCGCAGAGTTATGGAGTTACCCAACTCCAATAATAAGAATGTAATGTGGTAACAAATAGACAATGTCTATAAGAAGAGATTGGTAACGAAGTTAAGAATGAAAAGTTATAGTTAAGTATGGTACAGTTGTACTCTTTAGTAGTTGAGGTATGGTATCTAGGCTAAACGATTCCTTCATAGAGCGGAGGTATATACGAACTAGTAACTCGGAACCTAGTTTGTTGGTTGTTTGTGGGAAACCACTCGGTACCATATTGAAACTATTAGAGACTCGATGTGTACAAGTGTAGAAATGGATACATATGATGAAAGTGTAGAACTCGAATGAAATTTTGAAGCGATGTAAATGAAGTTAGAAATTCTTAAAGGAAGAATTTTTTTTATAAACAAGAAGATTCAAGGAAGAATCTAAGAGATATAAAGATAAGAAATGGGAGTTTCCTAACTCCAAAAGCCAAGATAACGAATAATGTCGTAGATGATGAAAAAGAGATAGAAAGAAGATCGTAAAACAAAACGATCACGAGTTTAAGAAAAATTTTTAAGGAGATGATTATAGAATAAGATCACGGCGTGATGCATTTAAGTTATAAAAGAAAGATGGTCTATAATGTTTGAATAATTATATCTTAATGCTATGAAGATGGAGTACTATGAAATAGTACGAGATAACTCATGAGGAGTTATAGATGATGTGATACGAGGAATTCGTATCGAGCAAAGAGCAAGTTATAAGCAAGATAGAGTTAGGTGGGATTTCAATTGAGGACTCGTGTGGCCCCGAGTTGAGTTGTAAAAACCTTTGTATGGGCGAGGGTTTTGTGCTTGCACTCGATTTATCACATTGATAATCATTGGAATGTTTGTGTCACGCTATTTGCTATATATATGTGATGAGAAGGTGATTCTTTTCTCATGTGTATATTTGATAGTTAGAGTATAGTTAGAGAATATTATAAGGTTAAGTGCGGGTTCTTAAAACTAATGCATATGGTAAGTTAAATGACTCATAATAATATGGTATGTTTTGAACCCCTCGTGAATGGGCGCCTATGGTCCGACTAGGATAAGTTAAATAAACTTATATTATTGTGGCAAGTCCTGAACTTCCAATGTGCGGTAAGTTTGATGAACTGGGGTATAATTAAGTTATGAATGAAGAATTGAGGGTTATGGGAATAGATAGAATTATTAAGCAATGGATCAGTATAGAAAGTGGAGACATAAGTTTTTCCAAATCTTCTAGCTATGCTAGACTTCAAATTTTTGACATCAAGCTAAATTCGCACTATGTGCCTTTTTAAAATGAATTTTTACTCTCAACGCATGGTGACAAATGTGTATGTGTGGGCTTCGGGACACTGACACATCGTTACCTGTTGAGATATGATATCATTAAAACCGATTTTCAAAGATTTTTAAACTATTTAAAGAATAGTCTATGCTAATTATTTCGGCTAGACGAAAATGATTTGAAAATATCAAAATGTATTTTATATCATTAATGCATCATGGAACCCAGTGCAAAGATGATAAAAAGCGATGGAGTTATCAATGCGAAATTTCTTAGTGTTGGATGTGATCTAAGGATCGTCACCCCACTATGGTATGATGTAGTATAACAAAGTCACAAAATGATAGAATCCTCAAACAGATTCAGAAATACGATCTTGACATCATGGCGTCATAAAAAGATTTTTGAGGTTTCTTTAAGATATGAATATATATATATATATATATATATATATATGTATATATTGATATTGATGTCCGAATTGTTGTAGAAATTCTATCTATGCTACTTGATTCATTAGAGCGAATATTGAAAGATGTTCATGAAATTCAAGTATTTCTTGTGAAGTTATGCCAAACCAAATTATTTTGTGCGGATTCGGATGTTAAAAAGTGAGGTGAACAACCCTGTAAAAAGGGGACATGTTATCAGAGACAATGGTTCCGAAAGTAACGCATATAGTCGTTCACGATGTTAAGATGTAATACGTTGTGCACGACGTAGGGGTGCGATAAATTTGATCACCTAGAGTACTTGCGAGAGTGTTTTCGATTGCGTGTGATTGCTAAACATTCATTAAAGATGGTTTATGGTGGTGATGCCTTTATTAAACACGGAGAAGAGTTCAAGGTCCGTATAGTCTTATGACTATTAAAGGTTCAAGTCGAGATACTTGATAACCTAGGGACGTAGTTCAAGGTCTTATGACCCCTCAGCATGATTTGGAAACTTTTAAATTCCTGTTATTCATATCGTTTCCCAATTATTGAGCAATTGAGGAAGATTCTTGTTATTCTGAAAGGTGAAAGTGGAAAGAATGAGACAATTAAGCAAAGCATAATAATTTCAAGAAAGAAATGAAATTTCAGAAAGAAGAGAAATGTGAAACTCTTAAAAGAGGATGAGGTGATGAATATGATGATCTTAGAAAGATCCGTAGAGAAAGAATTTGGTTGTAGAACCTAATGAATAAATAGATATTAACATAAAATCTATTTTGATAAATGGAATGAATGAAAATTAGTAAGTCAAAAAAAAAAAAATTCGAGGACGAACTTCTTAGAAGAAGGGTAATATAATGTCCCAGAGTTTGAGAATATAGTATATGATAATGATCCTTAGGGAAAGATAATGAGCGAATTGAAAGAATATGTAATACTCAAATATAATTAAGTCTAAGTAAATGTTATGAAATAAAACATACAAAAATTTATTATCAAGAATGTTGGGAGTAGGAAATATAAAACCTATATGATGGTAATGTGTTGAAGTTATTCAACGAAGAAATTTGATGAAAACCTGGGTAAGGTAGGGTTTCGGTGATTCTGAGGACGGAATCCTTATAAGGGAGGGTGAATGTAATATCCTAGATTTTTCCATGTAATTAAACAATTTCAATAAACAAACTTATGTGAAATTCTTATGTGATAATTCTTTTTAGATGAATTATTTATTTTATTATATGTTATGTGATAAGATGCATATTAATAGTTGTTACGGTTAGGCCAATTATTTAAATTGGTTAAGGATGGAATTAATTCTAATTAATTTCGTGGGATGACTTACAAATATGAGTTTGAGTTTGGGCGGAATTTAGAGACGCGTCTGCGTATTTGAGTCCCAAACGTCGAAATTAAGCGAGATAGATCATAACCACGAAAATGTGTCACGAAAACGAGACATGTCTCATAATATTTTTAAATGTGTCACGAAAATGAGACATGCCTCATAATATTTTTATATATCCACCATTCTCTTTTACAATGCTCTTATTTATAGATATATGGACTTGGAAGTTTCATGACGTAAAATATCACATACAGTCAAATCTCTTCTCTTGGAACTTTATTAGATATAATATTATCTTAAATTTAGCCCAAGCACACTTTGGAACGACGAATTATCAACTACAAATTTTGAAGTTGTGTTTGACAAAACGGAGAGTTCCATGACGTCCGGGACGTCGACTTTAGTAGGAATCGATATAAGTATCGACACGTTTGACTACGGAGGGTAAAATGGTCAAAATGACTTGTTAATTAATTAAATGATTAAAATAATATTTTTATTTACATGAAGTTCAGTTTCTGGGAGTTCTTGTGACAATCTATATGGGACAAGGAGGAGTATATTCGTATATAAGTATTATTGAGGAGGGGGGGGGTTACTCTTGTGTTATTAAACAAAAACCTTTCATTTTCTTAATTCCTACCCATAATTAGCCTAATGAATTGTGAGGGTAATGATATCTGATCATGGGGGAGTTGTAATGGGCTAGAAATTTCAGTTTCATTACACTATATATGAGGTATATACATTCCATTTAAGCCTCTTCTTCCTTTCACAACAACTTTCTAACTAGAGAGCAAAAATAAAGAAAAG
This sequence comes from Panax quinquefolius, assembly GCA_020205615.1. Classification (NCBI taxonomy): domain Eukaryota; kingdom Viridiplantae; phylum Streptophyta; class Magnoliopsida; order Apiales; family Araliaceae; genus Panax; species Panax quinquefolius. The sequence goes on from CM035173.1 coordinate 88,117,962, forward strand.
AGAAGAAAATATTGAGAGTAATAGATGTTGTGGTGATTTACGGAGATTTTGGAGAGTCTAAGCAAACAAGGAGTGAGTCTCTAATGATTAAATCAAGAGGAATTAAGCCAAAGAGGTAAGCTATGAACCCATTCTCTATGTTCTTCCAAAACTATGAGAGAATATGCATATGAGACCTTTATAAATGGTTTGTTTTGGAGTATGTGATGTTGGGTAATTGTGGTCTGATTGTTATGGTGTAATAAGAACATAAGTTCTGGACAATCATGCCATGTATGCTTTAAAAATCCAAAGAGTTATGCCTTGCATGCTAAGTGTTTGATATTATGCCTCTTAGTTGCTAATTTGATCAAAACATGAAAAGTTAGAGAAATGAATTGTTGTAACATGTATATATATGTTATTAGAAGTCCAAAGAGATAATAGGAATCAAACCCATGCATGCTAGAATCAAAATCATGATTTTCTCGAAGTTGGGTTAAATTAGTTTGCATGATTTTTCGAGATTTTTGGTCACTCAAAATCATGTCTTAGAAAATCCATTTGTTGCATGTAATAATTCTGTAAAATAGTATGTAGCATGAGGTATAACATGTCCAAATTTCATTCGGATCGAAGCTATATTGAGTGAGATATGAAAATCGTAAGGTCATGAGAATAAACATGTTAGAAACCGAAAAAAAATTGTGAACTATGACCCTAAGGACAAATTCGGGACTAGCTACAGTTTCTAAAAATTTTGGGCTTTTGGGTTATTATAGTTCACTAAATAAGCTTTCCATAGACTCGAGAATCGGACTAATTCCGACTTGAACAAGGAGTTATGACTTTTCAAAGTAGTTACGTCAAATCATCCAACAAATTCGGCGCAGTCTCCTTGCACGGATTTTCTGGAATTTTGTGCTTCGAATTTGAAGATGGTCCATGAACGAAAGTTGTATCCCCAGAAGTTAGCTTCAGCGTGGGCGCAAGAATCGCTCAAAAATGTTTTAAAACGAATTAGTTATGATTGTTTTAGCGAGGTATGTAAAAGTGAGAAAAAAAATGTAAAAACTATTATGTTTGGGCATTTTTAAGTTACATTTTAATACTTGCCTATGATATCTAAAATGGGTGGCATATATTTTCTAAATATATTCTATTATGATGTTTATAGCATATCCAATAGGAGATCCTTTTACTTCAAACTAGATTGTGTATGAATGGTGATTAACGAGACACATGTGATTAGGTTATGTGAAGGTTAATCGCTAGCGTTAATTATAGCGAGCTTATCGAAAAAGTTTCCTAACCCTAATTTCTTTTGGGTATTTATTAAATCCTTACTAATATTATCGCGATGAGGGTAAGTATTGGACTTGTGTTAGTTATTTATTAAATGCAGTTTCTTCGTTGAAAAGTCATACAAAACTCAATTATCTTGCAAACTTTTCAATGGTTATTCGATTATTATTCTAACTGGCTATGCTTTTAAGTTTCATGTCATCATAGAACTGTTTTTTATGTATGTTCCTAGCCTTTGGTTCCGGCTAGTTATTATTGATGAAAAATGATTTAAAACACATCTTTCGAAGCTATTGAATGTTTACCAATCCAAGTTGCCTTGGTGAGGTCTCACGTGATTACTAAGATGAACAACCCGAATAAACGGGCAAACAGATGTTGGGCAAATAGAACCATTTCGCTTATGCAGTTTAAAACTTAATACTTGTGCACAACGTAGGTACTGATGGGCTGATCACTGGCGTACTTGCGAGAGATCGTTTCTGATCTACACCCTTAGTATGATATTGAAAATTCTTAAATTCTTATTCTCGATGTTCTTCTTTAACACTTGATAATCTTTCAACCTGTTGAGATCTAGTAATTCAAATGCCTTTATCCCGATGTATATTTCCCATTTATTCCGTATACTTCTTTGGGCAATTTGTGCTTATTCTTGTTTAAACCTTTCGATTAAGGATGAGAAGGGTTGAGGGTTAGAGGCGAGGACAAGGGAAAGTCCAAGATGAAGTGATGCTAATGGTTATGTAATAAAATAATTATTTCATGAATGTGTATTGTAGTGATAAACGCTAAGACTAAGTTCCAGTTATGTTTTAAGGTTGTAAAGACTTGGGATTTTATTTTGAATAATTATGTAATAGATAATATTATTATTCCTTATTGTTAAGGTTTACTTAGTTAGATGATGGTGTATGTTGTATCGTGAGCACCAAGTTACATGTCGATGATTACACCGGATTTGAGGCGTCACAAGTTAGTATCAAAGTATGAGTTATAAACCTTAGGTTAGAGTACCTTAGGCTATAACCTTAGAGAACAGAGGTGAAGATAATGAACGAATACACTCAAATAGAGTTTGAACAATAAGAACTAATTTAAGAAATTTATATAAAAGGGATTAAAACATGTGTGAGAGGATTCAAAGAAGAATCTCGTAGAGTTATGGAGTTACCCAACTCCAATAATAAGAATGTAAGGTGGTAACAAATAGACAATGTCTATAAGAAGAGATTGGTAACGAAGTTAAGAATGAAAAGTTATAGTTAAGTATGGTACAGTTGTACTCTTTAGTAGTTGAGGTATGGTATCTGGGCTAAACGATTCTTTCATGAAGCGGAGGTATATCTGAACTAGTAACTTCGGAACCTAGTTTTTGGTTGTTTGTGGGAAACCACTCGGTACCATATTGAAACTATTAGAGACTCGATGTGTACCAAGTGTAGAAATGGATACATATGATGAAAGTGTAGAACTCGAATGAAATTTTGAAGCGATGTAAATGAAGTTAGAAATTCTTAAAGGAAGAATTTTTTTATAAACAAGAAGATTCAAGGAAGAATCTAAGAGATATAAAGATAAGAAATGGGAGTTTCCTAACTCCAAAAGCCAAGATAACGAATAATGTAAGTAGATGATGAAAAAGAGATAGAAAGAAGATCGTAAAACAAAAGCGATCACGAGTTAAGAAAAAATTTTAAGGGAGATGATTATAGAATAAGATCACGGCGGTGCATTTAAGTTATAAAGGAAAGATAGTCTATAATGTTTGAATAATTATAGCTTAATGCTATGAAGATGGAGTACTATGAAATAATGCGAGATAACTCATGAGGAGTTATAGATGATGTGATCTGAGGAATTAAGTATCGAAGCGAAAAAGCAAGTTATAAGCAAGATAGAGTTAGGTGGGATTTCAATTGAGGACTCATGTGATGGTGAGTTGTACAAACCTTTGTATGGGCGAGGTTTTGTGTTTGCACTCGGTTTATCATATTGATAATCATTGGAATGTTTGTGTCGCTTATTTGCTGTATGCCTATGAGAAGGTGATTCTTTTCTCGTGTATATATTTATAGTTAGAACTATAGTTAGAGAATATTATAAAGTTAAGTGCGGTTCTTAAAACTAATGCATATGGTAAGTTAAGTGACTCATAATAATATGGTATGTTTTGATCCCTCTCGTGAATGGACGCCTTTATAGTCGACTAGGATAAGTTAAATAAACTCATATTATTGTGGCAAGTCCCGAACTTCCAATGTGCGGTATGTTTGATGAACCGGGGTATAATTAAGTTATGAATGAAGAATTGAGGGTTATGGGAATAGATAGAATTATTAAGCAATGGATCAGTATAGAAAGTGGAGACATAAGTTTTTCCAAATCTTCTAGCTATGCTAGACTTCAAATTTTTGACATCAAGCTAAATTCGCACTATGTGCCTTTTTAAAATGAACTTTTACTCTCAATACATGGTGACAAATGTGTATGTGTGGGCTTCGGGACACTGACACATCGTTACCTGTTGAGATATGATATCATTAAAACCGGTTTTCAAAGATTTTTAAACTATTTAAAGAATAGTCTATGCTAATTATTTAATTTGAAGCGAAAATGATTTGAAAATATCAAAATGTATTTTATATCATTAATGCATCATGGAACTTTGGTGCAAAGATGATAAAAATGATGGAGTTATCAATGCACGAAATTTCTTAGTGTTGGATGTTATCTAAGGATCGTCATTATATGGTATGGTATGATGTAGTATGACAAAGTCACAAAAATGATAGAATCCTCAAACGGAATTTGTAAATACGGTCTGATGCGGTCATCATGACGTCATAAAAAAGATTTTGAGGTTTCTTTAAGATATGAGAATATATATATATACGTGTATATGTATATTTTGATTGATGTCCGAATTGTTGTAGAAATCTATGCTACTTGATTGACTGAGGCGAATATTGAAAGATGTTCATGAAATTCAAGTATTTCTTGTGAAGTTATGCCAAACCAAATTATTTTGGTGCGATTCGGATGTTGAAAAGGTGAGGTGAACAACCCCAGTAAAAAGGGACATGTTATCGGAGACAATGGTTCCGAAAGTAACGCATATAGTCGTTCACGATGTTAAGATGTAATACGTTGTGCATGGCGTAGAGAATACGATAAATTTGATCACCTAGAGTACTTGCGAGTGTGTTTTCGATCAGTGTGATTGCTAAACATTACATTAAAGATGGTTTATAGTGGTGATGCCTTTATTAAACACGGAGAAGAGTTCAAGGTTCGTATAGTCTTATGACTATTAAAGGTTCAAGTCGAGATACTTGATAACCTAGAGACGTAGTTCAAGGTCTTATGACCCCTCAGCATGATTTGGAAACTTTTAAATTCCTGTTATTCATATCGCTTTCCAATTATTGAGCAATTGAGGAAGATTCTTGTTATTCTGTAAGGTGAAAGTGGAAAGGATGAGACAATTAAGCAAAGCATAATAATTTCAAAAAAGAAATGAAATTTCAGAAAGAAGAGAAATGTGAAACTCTTAAAAGAGGATGAGGTGATGAATATGATGATCTTAGAAAGATCCGTAGAGAAAGAATTTGGTTGTAGAACCTAATGAATAAATAGATATTAACATAAAATCTATTTTGATAAATGGAATGAATGAAAATTAGTAAGTCAAAAAAATTTCGAGGACGAACTTCTTAGAAGAAGGGGTGAATATAATGTCCCGAGAGTTTGAGAATATAGTATATGATAATGATCCTTAGGGAAAGATAATGAACGGGTCAAAGAATATGTAATACTCAAATATAATTGAGTCTAAGTAAATGTTATGAAATAAAACATACAAAAATTTATTATCAAGAATGGTGGGAGTAGAAAATATAAAACCTATATTATGGTAATGTGTTGAAGTTAGTCAACGAAGAGATTTGATGAAAACCTGGGTAAGGTAGGGTTTCGGTGATTCTGAGGACGGAATCCTTATAAGGGAGGGTGAATGTAATATCCAAGATTTTTCCATGTAATTAAACAATTTTAATAAACAAACTTATGTGAAATTCTTATGTGACAATTATTTTTAGATGAATTATTTATTTTATTATATGTTATTTGATAAGATGCATATTAATGGTTGTTACGGTTAGGCCAATTATTTAAATTGGTTAAGGATGAAATTAATTCTAATTAATATCGTGGGATGACTTACAAATATGAGTTTGAGTTTGGAGCGAATTTAGAGGCGTGGTGATGCAGTATTTGAGTCCAAAACGTCAAAATTAAAGCGGATAGATCAGAACCACGAAAATGTGTCACGAAAATTGAGACATGTCTCATAATATTTTTAAATGTGTCACGAAAATGAGACATGCCTCATAATATTTTTATATATCCACCATTCTCTTTTACAATGATCTTATTTATAGATATATGGACTTGGAGGTTTCATGAGGTAAAATATAACATACAGTCAAATCTCTTCTCTTTGAACTTTATAAGATATAATATTATCTTAAATTTAGCCCAAGCACACTTTGGAGCGACGAATTGTCAACTACAAATTTTGAAGTTGTGTTTGACGAAATGGAGAGTTCCATGACGTCCGGGACGTCGACTTTAGTAGGAATCGATATAAGTATCGACACGTTTGACTACGGAGGGCAAAATGGTCAAAATGACTTGTTAATTGATTAAATGATTAAAATAATGTTTTTATTTACATGAAGTTCAGTTGCTGGGAGTTCTTGTGACAATCTATATGGGACAAGGGAGGGAGTATATGTACTATAAGGATTATTGAGGGAGGGGGGGTACTCTTGTGTTATTAAACAAAAACCTTTCATTTTCTTAACTCCTACCCATAATTAGCCTAATGAATTGTGAGGGTAATGATATCTGATCATGGGGGAGTTGTAATGGGCTGGAGATTTCAGTTTCATTACACTATATATGAGGTATATACATTCCATCTAAGCCTCTTCTTCCTTTCACAACAACTTTCTAACTAGAGAGCAAAAATAAAGAAAAGAGAAGAAAATATTGAGAGTAATAGATGTTGTGGTGATTTCTGGAGATTATGGAGAGTCTAAGCAATCAAGGAGTGAGTCTCTAACAGATTAAATCAAGAGGAATTCGCCAAAGAGGTAAGCTATGAACTCATTCTCTATGTTCTTCCAAAACTATGAGAGAATATGCATAGGAGACCTTTATAAATGGTTTGTTTTGGAGTATGTGATGTTGGGTAATTGTGGTCTGATTGTTATGGTGTAATAAGAACATAAGTTCTGGACAATCATGCCATGTATGTTTTAAAAATCCAAAGAGTTATGCCTTGCATGCTAAGTGTTTGATATTATGCCTCTTAGTTGCTAATTTGATCAAAACATGAAGAGTTAGAGAAATGAATTGTTGTAACATGTATATATATGTTATTAGAAGTGGTTTGGATAATAGGAATCAAACCCATGCATGCTAGAATCAAAATCATGATTTTCTCAGAAGTTGGGTTAAACTAGTTTGCTTGATTTTTCAGGATTTTTGGTCACTCGAAATCATGTCTTAGAAAATCCATTTGTTGCATGCAATAATTCTGTAAAATAGTATGTAGCATGAGGTATAACATGTCCAAATTTCATTCAGATCGAAGCAATATTGAGTGAGATATGAAAATTGTAAGGTCGCAGAAATAAACATGTTAGAAACCGAAAAAAATTGTGAACTGCTGACCCTAAGGACAAATTCGGGACTAGCTACAGTTTCCAAAAAATTTTGGGCTTTTCGGTTATTATAGTTCACTAAATAAGCTTTCCATAGACTTCGGAACGGACTAATTCCGACTTCGGAGAAAGGAGTTATGACTTTTCAAAGTAGTTGCGTCAAATCTGTCCAACAAATTCGGAGCAGTCTCCTTGCACGGATTTTTTGGAATTTTGTGCTCGGAATTTGAAGATGGTCCATGAACGAAAGTTGTATCCCCAGAAGTTAGCTTCGCGTTGGCGCAAGAATCGCTCAAAAATGTTTTAAAACGAATTAGTTATGACTGCTTTTAGCGAGGTACAGTAAAGTTTGAGAAAAAAAATGTATAAACTATTATGTTTGGGCATTTTTAAGTTACATTTTGGGCCTATGATATCTAAAATGGGTGGCATATATTTTCTAAATATATTCTATTATGATGTTTATAGCATATCCAATAGAAGACCCTTTTACTTCAAACTAGATTGTGTATGAATGGTGATTAACGAGACACATGTGATTAGGTTATGTGAAGGTTAATCGCTAGCGTTAATTGTAGCAGGCTTATCAGGCAAGTTTCCTAACCCTAATTTCTTTTGGGTATTTATTAAATCCTTACTAATATTATCGCAATAAGGGTAAGTATTCGACTTGTGTTAGTTATTTATTCGTGCAAGTTTCTTCATTGAAAAGTTATACAAACTCCAATTATCTTGCAAGCTTTTCAATGGTTATTCAGTTATTATTCTAACGGCTATGCTTTTAAGTTTCATGTCATCATAAAACTGTTTCTATGTATGTTCCTAACCTTTGGTTCCGGCTAGTTATTATTGATGAAAAATGATTTAAAACACATCTTTCGAAGCTATTGAATGTTTACCAATCCAAGTTGCCTTGGTGAGATCTCACATGATTACTAAGATGAACAACCCGAATAAACGGGCAAACAGATGTCGGGCAAATAGTCCCATTTCGCTTATGCAGCTTAAAACTTAATACTTGTGCACAACGTAGGGTACAATGGGCTGATCACCTGGCATACTTGCAGAGATCGTTTACAGTCTACACCCCTTAGTATGATATTGAAAATTGTTAAATTCTTATTCTCGATGTCCTTCTTTAACACTTGATAATCTTTCAACTGTTGAGATCTAGTAATTCAAATGTCTTTATCCGGATGTATATTTTCCATTTATTCTTTATACTTGCTGGGCAATTTGTGCTCATTCTTGTTTAAACCTTTCAGTGAAGGATGAGAAGAATTTTCGAGGGTTCGCAAAGAGGACAAGGAAAGTCCAAGATGAAGTGATGCTAATGGTTATGTAATAAAATAATTATTTCTGCATATGTGTATTGTAGCGATAAACGCTAAGACTAAGTTCCAGTATGTTTTAAGGTTGTAAAGACTTGGGATTTTATTTTGAATAATTATGAAATAGTTAATATTATTATTCCTTATTGTTAAGGTTTACTTAGTTAGATGATGGTGTATGTTGTATCGTGAGCACCAAGTTCTGTAATCGATGATTACACGGATTTGGGGACGTCACAGTATAGAACTATTGAGTCACATGATTGTACTATTGATTCACATGATATACTATTAGGAGAAGTGGTGCAAGTTTGATAATACTTGCAGGACTAAATTAAAAATGAAGGAAAAGATGAAGGTATTATACTTTAATATTTCGATCCCCAAAAAGTTCAATTATCGAAACAATATTTTCCTATAAATAGAAATTCATTCTTCTTTTAGTCTCACCAATCACTAAGACTCACAAGAGCAATTATAGAGAGAGAAGCTATAGAGAGAGAAACTATAGAGAGAAAGAAGAAGAAAAGTCTGCTACTTTACTATTCCAGTATCCAGTCTTCTTCTGAGGTAAGGGGTATTATTTATTTCATATTCTGAAGAGATATTATTTTTCGTATTCGTATGAATATTATTTTCGTTCAATATTTGTAAAGAGTATTATTTCTTTCGTATTCATGAAGAGAGTTATTTTCTTTCAATACTCGTAAGGGTTGTTACTCCATTCTTTATTATTCTGTTGGAATAACCTGTCTACGCAGACTACTGCATGCATGGTGAAATTCTTTTGTTATTCCATTCTTTATTATTCTGTTAGAATAACCTGCCTATGCGGACTACCACATGCATGGTTAAATTTTTATGTTATTCCATTCTTTATTATTATGTTGGAATAACCTGTCTACGCGGACTACCGCATGTATGGTGAATGACCCTTCGTATTCATTCTTTATTAAATTATGGAAATAATCTGTCTACGTGGATTACCGCATGGCGGGTGAAAATCTATTTGCATTTTTGTATATTCTATTATACTCGTATGAGATATCATTTCTTTTATACTGGTCCTAGAATATCGTTTTCTTTTGTATTTTCCTTTTATGAGTACTATTCACAGAGTACTATTCATGGGTATTATTCACGTATATGACACTATTCATGTATACGGTACTATTTATGAATACGAGTTACTATTCATGAGTTATTATTCATGGGTACTATTCACAAAATACTATTCACGAAGTACTATTCATAAAGTACTATTCACGGGGTATTATTCCCGAAGTACTATTCATAGGGTACTATTCACGGGATACTATTCATTCGAAAAATATATTTCTTTTCTGTCTAAATTATTTTTGATACATGAATATTATTCTTGAATTTTACTCCACAAAGCAGTATCATGTTGATAATTTGGATATTTTTAAACTCTGGATAAATTTAAAGTCTTTAATATTTATCCTTGATTTCGCTTGATTAATTCTTATATCATTGTCATCATCCTCAAGCTTATACTGTGATGAAAGTCATCTTTGGCTTACGTGCATAGATGGAATGTTGATTGGTATGGTTATAACCAGGGATCATTCGGTATAATCATTACTCGTAATGTTATAAATGATGTGGTAAAAGTCCTCAGTGGCCTGTAGTGCATTGATGGAAAATTGTTGGTATGATTATAACTACGGATTATTCGGTATAATCATGACCATTGATGATTACATGAATATCTTTGGCCCATATGGCATGGATAATTCGTGGTTGTGATACTAATTATTAAGCTGAGTCTCAGCTACAATTATTGGTATGATCATGACCATGTGTTCTCTTCGGCCAAGGGTGCAAAGATGAATTATTGTTTGGCGTGTTCATGACCATTGGTGAAAACACGAATATCCTTGACCCGTAGTGCATGGATAATTTGGTGATGTGAATTATTTATTAAGCTGAGTCTTAGCGATAAAATTGATGGTAAACTTTTAAATTGTAGAAGACAGTAGATATCATGCTCTACTTGACTCTTCTAAAATACAATTGCATGTCTTTGGCCTGTAGTGCAAAGATGAACTGTTAATGAATATCTTTGGCCTGTAGTGCAAAGATTAATTTATTAGTATGATTATGAACAGGAACTGTGATTTGGTATAACCATGATCTTTGATTTTTCAGGTAAAGACAGGTGATGAAAATTATCTTCGTCCTAGGTGCGAAGAGGAATTTAGAATCACAATTATGATTATAAGTTATTCACATGATTGTGAAAAGGAACTGTTGATTGATGTTACAGGGATAAAACATTGTTGGTGGACTTTTAATGTGGAGAAGATAATAGACTTTATGGTCTATTTGATTCTTCTAATGGATTGCTCATTCCCCTGCCACTATGGTTAAAAAAATTTATCATCTACCATATGTTCTAAATCTCTGATTTATTACTGACGAAGGCTATTGATAATTTAATTATCTTTAGTCATGATATTCTTTACTAGGTTAGTTGTCAGGTTTCACCCTTTTGCTTCACAATTCCTTTCGTAATAATAAGAGTGTAGCCGGGTTGAAAGCGGGGTAATAGGGGGAATCGAACGATGGTCTATAGTCATGAGGTTTCCCCTAAAACAGTATGGAAATAATTTTATTGAGAATTTTAGATAAGTGTGTTGTATTTTATACGTCATTTTAACCGTTGATTTTGGTGAACCGAATAGGGTGAGGTGAACCCAACTTTGGAATGGTGTTTTGCTACTATCATACAAGATGTCTAATAACAGACGACTTTGTGTTATCATAAGACAGGGTTGTGCACATGCACTTGCTGATTATATCTATGAGCACTACCTATATAATCTTGGAGTTTGGTTGAAATATAAGTCTCAATTGGAGACAATGGAGATAATTATATGTTAAGAGAAGACTCGCCATTGGAAAGAACGTGACAGTAATCTTCTCATTTTTCTTTGGGGTCTATTGGGTCAACCAAGAATAATTCTCGAGTCATATGATATCTATCATAACTTAGATGCATGGCCTCCCATGTACGAAGGTTTCCTTGAGCATTTTCTAAAGATTTTAATTTCTAAAACAGTTATTGAATGTACTTTTATGTAAAGTACCATTGTAAGGTGTTGTGGTCGAGGCACCATGAGAGTTACATATATTTGTATTAAAATTTACAGCTTATGTGTTGTCGTACTCTGCACGATAATTTAACAGTTGTATAAATGAAGTTTTTATTTGATTTCTGTAGTGTGATATCTGGCGACAAAGAATGGGTCGTGTAGACCTATTTTGGGGGCGTCACACACATCCTCGTCCAAAAACCCATTTGGAAATGCAGACTTTATATTAAATTAAAAAACAATCCAATTTTTTTGAGCCGATAATGCCAAAATTAGTCTAACAGTCTCAAATCTAGCTAAGGATGAAAAAGTTTCAGAATAATCAACTTCATGCTTTTGTACGTACCCTTTAGCGACCAGCCTCGCCTTATGCTTCTACACACTTCCATCGGGTTGGTACTTTACTTTGTAGACCCATTTCACGCCAATTGTTTTTTTCTCCGGTGGCAAATCTATAAGCTCCCGTGTGTTATTCCTTTCAATAGCGGACATCTCCTCCTTCATTGAATTCTCCCATTCTTCTTTCCCACAAGCTTCATCATAACTTAAAGGTTCTGCAACCAAAAGAGCATAAGTGGAAGCATATATATCACTCAAAGACCACATCTTTGTTGGCGGAGATTCACTGTTTTGCGATGGTTCACTGCTGCTAGATGGGCTACTAGTTGAGCTTCTAGTTGAACTGTGCATAGGAGACATATGAGGTGAATTCACATCCTCTTGTAGCTGAGTTAATTCTGTCCCATCATCTACAAAGGATATATTCTTATCTTTATCACCAACTTGTTGCCAAACACTGTTCTCATCGAAAATAACATCTCTTCGAATGATTAGCTTCTTAGTAAGAGGATTATAGAAATGATAACCTTTAGTTTCAGCACTATACCAAACAAAAATGCACTTTTCTCTTTTCTTTTCCAACTTAGTACGATCAGTAGAATCAATTAAGGCATATGCAATAGAACCAAAAACTTTTAAATTACTTACATTGGGCTTAACTCCCCACCATGCTTCATAAGGTGTTTGATTTCTTACTGATTTTGTTGGAGATATATTGAGAAGATGGATTGCGATAGCTACTGCCTTGACCCAAAAAATATTCAGAAGCTCCTTCTCATTTAGCATACTTTGTGCCATTTCTATAATCGTTCGATGCTTAGCAACTCCATTTTGTTCTGTAGTCTTTCTTACTGTTAGTTACCTCCGGATACCATTCTCTTTACAAAAGAGAGTAAATTCATCGGATAAGAACTCTCCCCCTCTATCATTTTTGAGAGTTTTGATTGCATATGTGACGCCCCCAAAATAGGTATACATCACCCATTCTGAGTTGTCAAAACATGGTACAGAAACAACTACAATTTTATTATTACAACAGTAAAACTGTGAGTTTGAATACAAATATTATCTTCTAGACAATATCTATACTCAAATAAATCCTCATCACATTTATTGATACATTATTTTACAAAATGGTGAGGACTACTAAACAATCCTTTCTAAAACCTTCATTCCATACCCCGAGCTAAGTACTCGCTATATTCTCGCCTCCACGAGAAAAATGGAACAAAAAAGGAAAAGGTGAGCTCAACTAGCTCGAGTAAAGAATATTATGACTAAGATAATATACAACAAATTACCATTAGTCTTCAACAGGGAAAAATTTAATAGAATCTGATAGACAACAAATTTTAAATCAATATTAGCAATGAAGTAATAATTCATTAGAAGAGTTAAGTAGAGAATGCAAACTACTATCTTCTATGTATGAATTTAAAAGTTCATCGTCTATCTTTTATCCTGTAACATCAATCAATATACATCTGAATCAAATATTCATCTTTGCACTACGGGCCAAAGATATTCATCGATTAATCATGTATTCATTTAAACACTGCTCATCTTTTGCACTACTGTGCCAAAGATATTAATCCGTTAGTCATGTTCATCTCAACACTGCTTCATCTTTGCACTACTGAGCCAAAGATATTCTTCAGAAATCATTCATCTTTGCACTACAGGCCAAAGATATTCTTTAATATCATCATTTAAGACTAAGGATGATGAAAAATATTTTTAAAGAAACGAATCCAGTGAAACAAAATGATAAGGATTAAGGATTATGGATTCGTACTTTGTTTTATCCATGTTCAAAACTACCTCAAAGTAATCATAGTGGTGTAAAATTCAAGAATGATCAAAACATGGATACAATCAAAGCTAGTATCCAAAATAGATGTTTTGGACAAAAAGAAGAAATTTTATTTTTCTATTGAATAGTGTCGATATCGTGAATAGTGCCGTATATCGTGAATAGTCGATATCGTGAATAATACCGTATATCATGAATAGTAAATCCGACACCAAAAGATAGAAATTCCACAAAAAACATTTTCACGCTTACAATAATAGTACTTTCGTGAATAGTAACTCGTGAATAGTAACTCATGAATAGTAACTCGTGAATAGTAACTCATGAATAAGTAACCCCATACATGAAAAAGTTCCAAATTTGATAAAAACTTGGATCAACATTTCAAAGATAATGATATTGAAGAAATAATATCATTACGAAAAAAATAATATCCCTTACCTCAAAGAATCGAGACTTGGAAGGAAAGGTCGGAAGTGATCTTTGAATGAAACTTGTCTTTGACAAAGAACTCTCAAAGTATCTAAATACTCACAAAATACGCTCGATAATATAGAGAGAAAGAGAGAAAAACTTTGTTTACGGTGTGATTTTCAATTCTAACTTAGCCCTCTCTATTTATAGGAAAATGTTAGCCTTGCCAAGCGAGACTTGACACAACACACGATGGCTTTACACTCGCTACTATTGCCACCCACCACATTTGAAATAAAATTCAGCACATTTCTTCACCAACCACAAGTGGGGCCCACTCAATTCTAGAATTTTCCACCAAAATCAATTATAAACCTAATTTCCTAATCCGACACCTCTTAAAATTCACAACAAATCATTCGTGCATTTTTAACGGTTCAAAATTTGTGGACATATACTCAACTTATGTATGTATAACATACCCAAAAATTACCACAATCCAACTGGTCGGATTAAAAATTATAACCCCATGAATATATCTCAAAACCCCTGATTTAATTTTTAATACCTCCAATCCGATAAAATACTGATAAAACACCTCAACATTAATTTCTTCATTTATAACCACATAAATAAATCCATCATTTATATCCACATAAAATAAATATTTCTTTATCATATGAATCAATAATTAATTATTCACAAATAATATTACAGAATCACAATTATGATGATAACCAGTAGTTCCCGGGAAAGAGGGGCTTTCCGATAATGATTTCTCCTTCTTGGCGCCAATTGAATTAGGTGACCAAACCTCTCCTTAGACAGAACTTTCTAGACATTGCCAATAATGTTATCTAATAATATTATTCAAATAATATGAATTATTGATCTGATAATGGAGATAATGTGCAGTGACAATTATTGAACAACAATAATATAAAATATCAACGCAGCAATTATTGAATCAATAAAATAAAATATTGAACAGTAACTACTGTGAAAATTATTGAGTAGTGCCTTCTTACGTAAGGATCAATAATTCAACAATCTTTATGCGTAATACTGGTGTGCTCTTCTTTATGCACGCGTATTCTTCATATTTTAACCACCGGTATTCCAACAGCTTTTAACGGTAATAACTACGCCAAGTTATTTTTAACCAACTTATATTTGTCGTTTTCCTCATCAAATCGCTTTCAGTTATGGGGCCCACATGCATTCAAGCTTGGTCGTAAATTTAATATTCCCCGACAAGCATCTGAATATTCCACGACCAAACGAATATTCCCCGACAACAATGAATATTTTATAACCACTTGCTTATTTTGAAATATTTGCGTATTTAACCCTTAACTATCCACATTAATCAAATCAACCCTTACTATTTCAAAATAATAAATAAAGGAAATTCCTTTTATTTAAAAAATTTTTCTGGTCTTACAACCTCCCTCCTTATGAAATTTAGTCCTCGAAATTGACGTGCGACTGTGTTTGAAAAGGTGAGGATACCTCGCTTTCATTTCCGTTTCCAATTCCCAGGTCATTTCCTCTATAAAGCATGATTCCTCCACAAAACTTTAACTTGTGGTATGACCTTTCTTGGCGTGGGACATGCTCTTTCCTATCCAAGATCTTGACAAACCTCCTCATATACGTTAAGTCTTGGCTATCTCGTCCGGTTCTAACTCAATAACGTGGTTCGGGTCTTTCACATATTTACGAAGTACGGATATGTGAAACACATTATGAACACGAGATATACTTTGAGGTAACGCAAGTCTATAGGCTACATTTCCTACTCGGTCAAGAATTTGAAATGGACCAATAAATCGTGGATTGAGCTTTCCTCTCTTCCCAAATCTTGTAACTCCCTTCCATGGAGCAACTCGCAACAATACATGATCCCCTACATTAAATTCCACGCCCTTTCGATGAAGATCCGCATAACTCTTTTGTCGATCTTGTGCCGTTTGTATCGTTGTCGAATCATTTGGATCTTTTCGGTGAGTCATATCGTACTTCAACTTCGGGTCCCAACAATGTTGCTTCACCCACCTTATCCCAACATATTGGAGAACGACATTTTCGTCCATATAATGCTTGAATGGAGCCACACCTATACTTGCACGATAAGCTGTTGTTGTAGGAGAATTCCACCAATGGTAAATACTTATCCCAACCGCCCTTGAAGTCTAGGACACAGTCTTAATAAATCTTCAAGAGTTTGAATAGTCTCTCTCGATTGTCCGTCCGATTGGGGATGGTATGCGAACTAAATCGCAAATCCGTGCCCATAGCTTTTTGCAAGCTAACCCAAAATCTTGAAGTGAATCTTGGGTCACGATCCGAAACTATGGATACTGAGCATGCCATGCAACCTCACAATCTCATTTACATACATACTAGCAAGGCGTTCAAGGAATAAGTCTCCGTGATCGGCAAGAAAAATGAAGCGGACTTGGTTAATCTATCAACAATAACCCAAATAGCATTGATGCCTTGAGAAACCGTAGGAAGACACAAAACGAAATCCATGGTAATGTGTTCCCACTTCCATTCCGGAATCTCAAGTGGTTGCTGTGGACCCTTAGGTACTAGATGCTCCGCCTTTACACGTTGACAAGTTAAACACATTGAGATAAACTTTTCAATCTCTCTCTCATATTGCTCCACCAAAATGTATGTCAAGATCACGATACATTTTAGTACTTCCGGGATGGATTGCAAATGGTGTATTGTGTGCCTCCATCATAATCTTGTACTTCAAATCGAGTCGTTAGGAACACAAAGTCTAGAGTGGACTCAAGTATTCCTTCTTCATCAATTCTCGCTTTAATAGCTCCTTCTTGTACTTTCTTCTTCATTCGCATCATTTCAAGGCCCGGTGGCTTGAAAGCAACCTTAACTTTTTCTATTAAAGTTGGCTCTATCGTATACTTGACATCATCGCACTCGCTCCGTTCATGATATGATCTTCTACTCAACGCGTCGCCTACCACGTTAAACTTTTCGGGATGGTATTGAATAGTGTGGTCGTAGTCTTTCAATAGTTCGAGCCAACGTCATTTGCCGCGTGTTGAGTTCTTTTTTGAGTGAAGAAATATTTAAGGCTTTTATGGTGCGAATATATCTCCACTTTCTCCCCATATAGATAGTGCCTCCATATCTTTAAGCGAAAATTGGCCGCTGCTAACTCTAGATCATGAGTAGGATAATTCCTCTCATACTCTTTAAGTTGTCGCGAGGCATAAAGGCTATGACTTTCCCACGTTGCATGAGAACACATCCTAACCCTTTGCACGAAGCATCATTTGTAGATAACAAATCCATCCGAACCGGATGGTATTGTTAGAACAGTCTTAAAATAAGTCTCCTCTTAAGCTCTTGGAAACTCTTCTCGCATTCTTCATTCCAAACGCAATTTCGTATCCTTTCGAGTTAGTGAAGACGGATGGAGTAGCGATTCGAGAAAACCCTTCCACGAATCTCCGATAATAACCAATTAAGCCCAAAAAGCTACGTGCTTGATCACCGACTTGCTTGCTCTAACTTTGTATTGCTTCAATCTTGGCGGGATCAACAGATACTCCATGTTTTGACACCACATGCCCAAGAAAGGCTACTTCCTCAAGCCAGAACTCGCATTTCTTCAATTTGGCATATAGTTGGTTTTCACGAAGCCTTTGGAGTACCAGCTTCAAATGGTGCTCATGATCTTCACGACTTTTGGAATATATAAGGATGTTATCAATAAAGACAACAACGAATCGATCCAAATATTCCTTGAATACTCGGTTCATCATATCCATGAAAGCCATAGAGCATTAGTTAGTCCGAAAGACATGACTAAGAATTCATAATGCCCATACCGAAGTTTAAGGCGCCTTTTGGAATATCCTCGCTTTAATCTTGGTGATGATATCCGAATCGAAGATCGATTTTTGAAAAGAATTGTGCCCCACAATTTGGTCGGTCAAACAAGTCATCAATACGAGGTAGAGGATACCTATTTTTGATGGTGACATGGTTCAATTCCAGATAGTCGATACAAAGTCGCATACTCCCGTCTTTCTTCTTTACTGAATAAAAGCAGGAGCACCCCCAGGAGATGTACTTGGGGCGAATGAAACCGATGTCCAACAATTCACGTAGTTGGACCTTTAACTCTGAAGTTCAATAGAGTCATTCGATATGGGGTTTTAGAAATGGGCTTTGTTTGTACGAGTTCAAGATCAATAAAGAATTCAACTTCACGTTACGGGGGGTAGGCCAGGAAGTTCTTGAAAATCGTCGGGAAAGTCAATAACAACAGAATATTATTCAAATTTGACGTGTCTTTATTCAAATCCATAACATGGGCTAAGAAAGCTTGACATCCGTTTTTCAATAAGCGAATAGCTTTATGATTAGATATGATAGTGATTGATTTTAATGGTTTAGTTGCTTGAATTAAATACAACATGTCGGGTTGGTTAGAATATGAAAACTAACAACCTTACGAAAAACAATCAATTTTGGCATGATGAGTAGTTAACCAATCAATCCCTAAAATCACATCAAAAGCAAGTATCTTTAAAGAGATAAGGCCAACGTGTAAGGTGATGGTGCCAACTTGAATCAAACAAGATTTATAAACGATTGGATGTGATGAAAGTTTCTCTAACGGAGTTTCCACAGATAGATTAAAGTCTAATTTCTCTCGAGTCAAGTTTAAGCGTTGAGCACATGCAGAGAGATAAATGAATGGGTAGCACCGTTATCAAGTAAGGTATAAACTTCGTAAGAATTTATAAATAGCTTACCCGTGATCACCTCGTTTGGGTTCCTCGCATTATGACCAAATCCACAACAAACGCTCTTCCGGAATCGTTGACTTTGACTTTTTCGGGGATGATCTTTTGAGTCACCGTCCCCCATTGAACTAGGTTTCGCTCTCTGCGTACAATCTCGAAGCGATATGTCCTTCCTTTCCATAACTATAGCATACCTTGAATGTTGTGGGCGGTTTGACCGATATGTCCCTCTTTTCGCATTTGTAGCATATGATGGGTGGTCGTTCTCCTCCCTTAGAACCGATTCTTTGCCAAGACTGCTCGTCTTCACATAGTCGTTGTTAAATCTCCTCTTTTAAAATCTCCTCCCGACTTCGCTTCTTACATTTTTCATGACCATGATTACCACCAGAGTGGTTACCATTTCTGTCTGTCTGTTTCTTTCTCCGCAGTTATCATTATTCATTGGCTGACCGCTATCTCCGATACGATCCTGGTTATGGTCCCTCAGTTGACCGTACTTTCGTTATCTCGCTCTAATAATTGAGCCACATTTACAACATCTCGAATAAAGAGAAAGTTTATGAGAAATGAGATCTTGACGTATCTTGGGTTTCAAACCTCTAAGAAACATCCGCGTCATCGTTCCTCATTCTCCACCAAATGAGGTGCAAACTGATAACTCTGCAAACTTTGCCTCGTCTTTGAGACACCGCGTCGTGTTGTTTTGCTCTAATCGATGAACTCCACTTCCTTCATATAATGAACACTTTCGGGAAAGTATTTGTCATTAAATAGTCTCTGAAACGTCTCCCAAGACATCTTTGAAAAGCGGTGGATGGAGTACGCTTCACGAGACTCCCACCGATGAATGCCGCCTTCGCCACGGAACATAAAGGTGGCGAATGGAACCTTCTGTTCCTCCGTGCATCCCAAGACATCGAATATCTTGGTAATTTGCTTGACCCATGTTTCCGCCATGATCGGATCTGGTTTTTCCTTAAATTCGGTGGTCCCAACTCTTTGAAATCTTGCTTGGCCGTGACAACCCGTGAATTGCTATCATTTCCTCCTCAGTATTTTGAACACGAGTCTCCTCGTCGATTTTGCATGAACTGCAAAAAGCTTCTAAACATCCCTCGTTCATCATCTCGCCGGGTGGTGTTGTTCACGGGAGGAACATTGCCCGACTGTTGCGTTCTCCTCGTTGGTAATCTGAGCATCTCCACGGTCTCATTTACTCCATTTGTTAATATTCTCGATTCGACATTCTCAAATCTTGTCATAAAACAAGGGTTAATTAAGGAAATCAATATATCACATAATATCCCTATATATCTTGACCAACTAACAAATTAGCTTAGGTAGGACACACTAGCGAAGGATTTACTCGTCTCTCCTCCTAGTTCTATTCCCCGATCTCCGCCAGAGATCATATCCCTAAGCTCGATACCAACCGTGGCGCCCCAAAATAGGTATACATCACCCATTACGAGTTGTCAAAACATGAGTGCGAAACAACTACAACTTTATTATTACAACAAGAAAGCTGTGAGTTTGAATACAAATATTATCTTCTGACAATATCTATACTCAAATAAATCCTCATCACATTTATTGATACATTATTTTACAAAATGGTGAGGACTACTAAACAATCCTTTCTAAAACCTTCATTCCATACCCAGACTAAATGCTTCGCTATATTCTCGCCTCCACGAGAAAAATGGAACAAAAAGGGAAAAGGGTGAGCTCAACTAGCTCAATAAAGAATATTATGACTAAGATAATATACAACAAATTACCATTAGTCTTCAACAGGAAAAATTTAATAGAATCTGATAGACAACAAATTTTAAATCAATATTCATGCAGTGAAGTAATAATTCATTAGAAGAGTTAAGTAGAGAATGCAAACTACTATCTTACATGTGAATTTAAAAGTTCATCGTCATCTTTTATCCTGTAACATCAATCAATATACATCCGAATCAAATATTCATCTTTGCACTACAGGCGAAGATATTCATCGATTAATCATGTTTCATTTAAACACTGCTCATCTTTGCACTACTGAGCCAAAAGATATTAATCCGATTAGTCATGTTCATCTCAACACTGCTCATCTTTGCACTACGAGGCCAAAGATATTCTTGAAAATCATTCATCTATGCACTACGGGCCAAAGATATTCTTTAATATCATCATTTAAGACTAAGGATGATGAAAATATTTTTTAAAAAACGAATCCAAAGAAACAAAATGACAAGGATTAAGGATTATGGATTCGTACTTTGTTTTATCCATGTTCAAAACTACCTCAAAGTAATCATAGTGGTGTAAAATTCAAGAATGATCAAAACATGGATCTGATCAAAGCTAGTATCCAAAATAGATGTTTTGGACAAAAAGAAGAAATTTTATTTTTCTATTGAATAATGTGTCGATATCGTGAATAGTCTTGATATCGTGAATAGTGTCGTATATCGTGAATAAGACTGAGATATCATGAATAGTAAATCCGACACCAAAAGATAGAAATTCCACAAAAAAAACATTTTCACGCTTACATGAATAGTACTCGTGAATAAGTAACTCGTGAATAGTAACTCATGAATAGTAACTCGTAAATAGTAACTCATGAATAGTAACCCCGAGCATGAAAAAGTTCCAAATTTGATAAAAACTTGGATCAACATTTCAAAGATAATGATATTGAAGAAATAATATCATTACGAAAAAAATAATATCCCTTACCTCAAAGAATCGAGTGCTTCTAAGGAAAGGTCGGAAGTGATCTTTGAATGAAACTTATCTTTGAATGACACTCTCAAAGTATCTAAATACTCACAAAATACGCTCAATAATATAGAGAGAGAAAGAGAAAACTTTGTTTTTACGGTGTGATTTTCAATTCTAACTTAATTTCTATTTATAGGAAAATGTTAGCTTTTAGAAAGCGGACTTGACTGCTACTGATGGCTTTACACGCTACTATTGCCACCCACCACATTTGAAATAAAATTCAGCACATTTCTTCACCAACCACAAGTGGGGCCCACTCAATTCTAGAATTTTCCACCAAAATCAATTATAAACCTAATTTAGAATCCGACACCTCTTAAAATTCACAAAAAATCATTCGTGCATTTTTAACGGTTCAAAATTTGTGGACATATACTCAACTTATGTATGTATAACATACCCAAAAATTACCACAATCCAACGGTTTGGATTAAAATTATAACCCCCGCATATATATCTCAAAACCCCGATTTAATTTTTAATACCTCCAATCCGATAAAATCTTGATAAAACACCTCAACATTAATTTCTTCATTTATAACCACATAAATAAATCCATCATTTATATCCACATAAAATAAATATTTCTTTATCATATGAATCAATAATTAATTATTCACAAATAATATTACGAAATCACAATTATAATGACCAGTAGTTCCTCAGGAAAGGGGCTTTTCAGAAAAGGATTTCTCCTTCTTGGCGAATTAGGTGACCAAACCTCTCCTTAGATGAAACTTTCTAGACATTACCAATAATGTTATCTAATAATATTATTCAAATAATATGAATTATTGATCCGATAATGGAGATAATAATGCGGTGACAATTATTGAACAACAATAATATAAAATATCAACGCAACAATTATTGAATCAATAAAATAAAATATTGAATAATAACTCACGTGAAAATTATTGAGTAGTGCCTTCTTACGTAAGGATCAATAATTCAACAATCACTTGTAACAATACTGGTGTCTTTCTTGTGCAACCACGCCAGACATCGTATTTTAACCACCGGGTATTCCATCGGTTTTAACGAAACAACTACGCCGTTATTTTTAACCAACTTATATTTGTCGTTTTCCTCATCAAATCGCTTTCCATTATGGGGCCCACACATGGTCATGGCAATTGTCGTCGAATATTCCCCTAGCGATTTAATATTCCACGACCAAACGAATATTCCCCGACAACAATGAATATTTTATAACCACTTGCTTATTTTGAAATATTTGCGTATTTAACCCTTAACTATCCACATTAATCAAATCAACCCTTACTATTTCAAAATAATAAATAAAGGAAATTCCTTTTTATTTAAAAAAATTTTGGGGTCTTACAGCATAGCCATTTTCTTACTCTGCAAAGGCTTTGAACTCCTTAAACTTTTCAAACGCCTCAGATTTCTGACCCAGAAAAAATACCCAACTCATATGGGAAAAATCATCAGTAAATAATAAAAAATATTTACTATTATTTAAAGATAATGTTTTTGTCAGTCCACAAATATCTGCGTGAACCAATTCCAAAGGCATCTTCGCTCTCCACATTTTTCTAATCGAAAAAGGCAGCTTGTGTTGCTTTCCATAAACACAATCTTAACAAACACTATCAACTGAACCAATAGATGGTAATCCCGTCAGTTTTTTGACCCAACAATTTTTGACCATTAAAATGTAAATGCACATACCTTAAATGCTTAAGCTTAGACTCGTCACGAACATTAGCAACCATTGCACAATCATCCAAACATGATAACTCAAGAGGAAACAATTTGTTTTCAGTCATGTGGACTTTAAAAATAGAATTTTCAGATTTTCTATTTTTAATTTCACACATTCCTTCATGAAAATGAACTAAATATCCCTTTTGAATTAATTGACCCACACTAAGAAGGTTATGTGCCAATCCAAGAATATAGTAAACATCATGAATTATCTTTTTAATACCTGACTTGGTTTTAATTGCAATTGTCCCCTTTCCTTCAATATGTACTTGCTTACCATCACCAAGCCCAAATTTTAATTGAACTGATTCATCCATCATTTGAAACAGTCCTCTTTCTCCGGTCATATGGTTGCTACAACCACTGTCTAGAAACCAAACATCGTTCTTACTTATGTTAAGATTTAAATAAGTAAGAAAAAGGCTACCTTCCTCTTGTTTTCCCTCGACAAAATTGGCTTGTTGTTTTGCTTTCTCATTCTTCTCTGGGCAATTTCGTGCTATATGACCATAGTTGTTGAAATTATAGCACTGCCTTCCTTTGTTATCCTGCCTGTCAAAATGCCCCATATCAAACCTTCCTCGATCTCTTCCACGACCACGGTAGCTACCTCTACCTTGGCCTCTGCCAAATTGCTTTTGTACAAAAGAGCCTTCACCAAATTTTCCTTTATTTGAGAGCTCCACTTTGGTTTGAAAGGCATGCTCAAGATTCTTCTCCTTTGACCTGTTAATTCTCTCTTCATGTGCTAAAAGAGAACCCATTAGTTCACTAAGAGAAAATGTAGACAAGTCCTTAGAGTCCTCAACGGCTGTAACAACGTGATCAAATTTATTCTGAAGTCTTCTTAATAACTTCTCCATAATTTTTTGATTTGAGGTAGTTTCTCCAAAAGCTCTCATTTGATTAACTATACCAGATACTCTAGAAAAGAAATCTTGAATGGACTCGTTATCTTTCATGAGAAGTGTCTCGAATTACCTTCGAAATGTATGCAATTTAACCGTTGTTACCTTGTTGTCTCCATGGAACTCCTGCTTCAAAATAGTCCATGCTTCCTTTGATTTTGTGGTACCAGCAATTCGAGGAAATATAAGGTTTGTTACAGCTTGTTGCAAAACAAGTAGAGCTTTCGCATCCTTTTTGCGAAGTTCTCTAACAGCCGTTGCATTCTCTGCAAAATCATTCTCAACCAACTCCCAAAGTTCTTGTGCAATAAAAAAGGTTTTCATTTTGATGCTCCAAAACTCATAATTTTCTCCAGTAAATGAAGGAATCAAGGATTGAGAAAGATTTAGAACATTACCGTTTGCCATAGTTGCGAAAAGCTTACTCAAACCTTTTGTCGAACACCTTGTGTGCACAATAATAAGACCCACTGATGATGTTATAGCAACAATCCAGAAAACTCCAACGCCCAACGTCAATTAAACCTGGCTTTGATACCAAAAATATTGGGGTAAGGTCTGCACTTTACTGCAGATTACAAAGAAACAAGCAAATATTTATATCCTAAATTAGAGATCAAAAAATGAACAACAAGACATGGAGTTTTTACTCTGCTACTGCAGAAAAACAGAGCAAAAATGGAAATGATTTTTATTTCAATAATGAAGGGATACAAATCTTATACTACAATTGAACCATACCAGCTACCACATATATATAGCAGAACATAACTAAACAAAACAGTTATTTAGGCCTAAAGAAGTGGATACTGTTCCCACTTTATACTTGTTCCTAAAGAATAGCTAGTTTGGTAAATAAACTCTAGTAACATCTACTTAACTTATTCAAATTATGAACAGATTCTAGACATGTGCATCATATTTTTATTGTTTGATCTTTTTCCTTCTGAAACAGAAGATTGATCAAGTTGTCTGAATGTTGTGGTTTTATCCGAAAAAAGGTGATCAAGTTATGCGGATAAGATCTTGTTTTATTTGAAGCGCGCGGATTTTGGTCGGGTTATGCGGATAGGTTTAGCTAAACTCAAATTGAAATTACATTTTATCTGTATCAACTTCAATTTCTTTTATTGAAAAATCATGATTAATCTCATCAAATATTACATAGACAGATTCCTCAACTTTTTATTTGTCAAGTTTATAAACTCTATATGCCTTACTATGCAATGAATATCCAAGAAATATGGCTTCAGATGCTTTTGCATCAAATTTCCCTAGATTACCTTGAGTATTTAGAATAAAAAATTTAGCACCAAACACTTTAAAATAACTAATATTAGGCACTCTTTTGTTTAGCAGTTCATATGGTGTTTTCAATAAGATATGTCTAATTAAAACCCTATTTAAAATATAACATGTAGTACTTATAGCCTCTGCCTAGAATCTTCTAGGCAACTTACGAAAACTCCTTTTAATTAATTATCATCCAACGAACGTACAATGATGAAGTAATTTAATTTAATCCTACTCCTAGCCTAAACTAATATAATACCTAATACTCATTCTCTCTAAAAAGGGATATATTTATAGGGAAAACAAATTTGTGCCCTAATTTAAATTCATTGAACTTGGACATTTTTGTTCCTTTTTTCCCTCTTCTTTCCTTCTTGACTTCAATCTCTATATGGTAATCTTCCAAGAGTCCTTTTCCATCTTTAAAAGTTCGATATAAATCCTTTAGTTGATCCCCAAGAAAAATAAATGTTATTTTCTACAAAACAAAATAAAATAAATTATTTAAATAAAATAAACATGTAAAATAATAAATATGAGAATATTAAAATGTATTAATTATGTGTTTATCAAATACCCACATACCTAACTTTTGTTCATCCTAGAGTAAAATAAAAAGAAAATAAAAATAAATCAAAAATTATACTACCCCATTTTTGTAGGAAGCACGATTGCACTTAGTATGTGCAACCAGCCTTTAAATCCCAAGGTTACCAACAAGCCTTTAAATCCCAAGGTTACCCCCAAGTGGACGAGTTGTGTCTCATGAGAGTTTGCAATGTTTATACCCACAAAATTCAAAAATATTTTTGGGTTCAACAAATTATGAAATTAAAAGAAAACTTCTAAATATCTATGGGCATTATACATAAGCAAAAATAAATTTAAAATCACACTTTCACCTTAACAAAAATATTCAATCTTCATTTTAGACACCATACTTCATTAAATTAATTCCATGTGATGCATGCATTTGTATATGATGTGACTCTTAGTAGAGATTTTTATTATGAAAATAAGCAAACTCATTTTCCTTTTTCTTCTTTTTTTTTCATTTTATTTATTTTTTCTTAACTTGTGCAACGTCTCATTTTTTTTTGGCTTTTCAGAGTTACCCATGTAGCGAGAGTTGGACCAATAACTCCTAAACCAGTTGGCTTTAGGGCACTATGTGTAGAGACACCCCTAAGAGCTTACTAACTCGAGTAACAAAGGCCACAAATTAGACTAGTCAAATTGCTTTTATCCATCACACTTTTTAGCATGAATATCGATGCTTCCTGAGGCTTGCATACCTAGTTATTTCGTTCAATGGACACTGAAGAAATTATTTATTTCATTTTTTTTTCAACTTTTTTTTCTTTCTTCTTTTCCAACCTTTTTTTCTTGAAATTGCTCGAATCATAGTTTATATCCACAACTAAGAGTTAGTGTAAATGTGTAGTTCAAAAATGCGTAGGAATTCAATTATATTTCAGATGGTGTTTCAAATTAAGATTTTGTATTCAATCAAAGGTTCAAGAGTTCTAAATCTTTTAATCTTACTTGTGAGTTTTGCTCCACATATGTTTATTAGAGTTAATCCAACTCAAAAAATGTCAAACAAATTTTAAGTTTTTTTTTTTTTTTACTATATTTCCCTAAAAAAATATAATGCAACAATACAAACAAACTCCCCCCAAACCTAAATCATGCATTGCCCTAAATGTATACAAATGAAGAACAGAGAACAAAGATGTGAAAGAATTGTACCTTGTATGTGGGGTATTTGTTCTACAAGAAAATGTAATGAGAATGAAAATAAATGTACATACCTACGAATTTCATTTATCTTAAAGAGTATGTGACTAAAAATGAATGATACAAATGGGTAAGTGAGTGTGAAATTTTCATTATTTTCAAGAGGTCTAGGAAATTGAAAATAGTCAGAATTTTTATCAGAATTATAATTAAATTCTACCTCAAGAAAACTTTCACTAACATGTTCAAAGGATGGAAGAATTGGTTCAAATACATGTTCTAGTTTAGTTGACTTATTTTTAGTGGATATCAGCTTATTGACCTTATCTAAATATTCAGATTCATTTTAATTTTGGTCAAGGTGATTTAAGAAAAAATTAATTGGATCTTTTTTAATCAAGAGTCTATTTTCAATTATTTTTTTGGGTCAGTGACAACTCTTGGATCATGTTTACTTTAATGGGTTGGTCCAAAAAATCACTACGTGATTTTTTGGGAATAAGTCTTTCAGGGTATAGAGCTTTAGGCTTATGGACTTTTTCAACCGACTCATTAAATGTGACATGATCATTTTTAGACATGGACTCATAATTTTTAGACTCCTTATATTCGCTTGACTCAAACTGTGTAGAATTGAATACAAAATTTTCATTTTCCTCATCATTTCCCCAACCATCAAAATTTTCAAAATTAACCACAGAGTTACTAGAAAATTCACACACCTCTTGTTCATTTATAATGGTGGTTAGTTGACTTATTTGAATTTCTAGACGAGATATAATGTTAAATTAATTTTTCATTAAAACTTTCATAGTTTTTTCTAAGGCACTAATTCTTTCATCTTCTTCATTTGATAATTCTTGTGGATATTTAGGTTCTGGATCCAAATATTGATATGGATATAGATATGAACTTAGATAAGAATTTTTATAAGTTAGAAAAAATTGATTTATTTAGTGTGCATTAAAATTTTCATAGGGTTCTTGATTCCAAGCAAAATTATTATTCTAACTATAATAAGAATTCATCTTTCCACAAATTACAAAAAAAATATGCAACTAACCACGAAACTCACACAAAAAAATAAAATAAAATAAAAACCATATTTCTACGGTTAAGCTTAATAAAATCTAGACAGCTCTTCACTATTCCAAGTTACACCTTAAGGTCCACAAAATTCAAAATTAATCACACCATTAGCCAGGTAAGTGTAAGAAAGGTGGGAGTCGCTCCGTGGATACGGTGACTAATTGAATAACAACACATCCTTTAGGTGTTTGCCTTTTGAACCACTTGCCTAAACACCAGTAGTTTGATTAATTTAAAATTTAGCCTCCTATTGGAGTCCCATATCCTAATTGAGCTAGATAGTCCTAGGGGCCAACGTTTGTGACGCCCCCAAAACAGGTATACATCACCCATCTTGAGTCGCCAAATACATGGTACATAAATCAAATACAAACTTAATTATACAATTTTCGGGTAATATACGACAAAACATAGCTGAGAGTTTAAACAAGAATATTGCCTTCTAGACAATATTCACTCTCAATGGAGTCATCATTACAATTATTATCACATTATTTCACAGAATAGTGAGGACTACTAAAACAATCATCTAGACTGTCAATCCGTTCCCCGACCAGTCCCAACTATATTCTCATTTCCTAAAGAGAACAGTGAAAGAAAAAGGTGAGTTCAACTAGCCCAGTAAGAAATATTATGACTAAGATAATGCAGAATAAATTATCCTTAGCCTTCAACAGTATAACAACTGATAGAATGCAATAGACAACAAGTTTTAGATCAACAACTGCAGCGGAATAAGAAATCTATTAGAAGAGTCAAGTAGAGCATGATATCTACTATCTTCTATGATTTAAAAAGTTTTTCATCAACTTTATCACTGAGACTCAGCTTAATAAATAAACCACATCATCGAATCATCCCTACACTGCGGGCCAAGGATATTTATGTAATCATCAATGGTCATGATTATACCGAATAATCCCTGGTCATAATCATACCAACAACTCATCCATCAATGCACTACTACGGACCAATGAGGACTTTTACCACATCATTTGTAACATTACGGGTCATGATTATACCAAATGATCCCTGGTCATAATCATACCAATCAACAGTCCATCTATGCACGTAAGCCAAAGATGACTTTCATCACAATATAAGCATGAGGATGATAACAATGATATAAGCATTAATCAAACAAAAACAAGGATAAATATTAAAGACTTTTGATTTATTCAAAGTTTAAAAATATCTAAATTGTCAACATGATACTACTTTGTGGAGTAAAATTCAAGAATAATATTCATGTATCAAAAATAATTTGGACAGAAAAAAAATATATTTTTTGGGTGAATAGTACTAGGTAAATAGTACCCAGTGAATAATACTTTGGGAATAGTACCACGTGAATAGTACCCCAGCATGAAAAGTGCCTCAAATACCCGAGTGAATAATATTTGAGTGAATAGTAACCAGGTAAATAGTAACCCGTGCATAGTAACTCATGAATAGTATTCTGACATGAAAAGTGCCCCGAATACCCGAGTGAATAATATTTGAGTGAATAGTAACCGGGTTAATAGTAACCCATAAATAGTAACTCATGAATAGTATTACGGCAAGAAAAGATCAACAATTTTCAAGAAAGCTCAGAATAATATTTCAATCAAAAGATACCGGATGAAACGCAAATATCAAGGATATTTTACTAATTTCACGGAGTATAGAAGCAATACTTTAACAGAATGAGTGTAGAACTAGGGATACGAAATGAAATAATATTACTTACATACTACAGAGTATGGAAGAAAATATTATTTCTACGAATACTAAAAAAATAATATCTGTGACGCCCCCAAAACAGGTATACATCACCCATCTTGGGTCGCCAGATACGTGGTATATAAATCCAAATACAACATAATAATAAAGTTGTCGTGTAAAATACGATAAACATTAAACTGAGAGTTTTAATAAGAATATTGTCATCTAGACAATATCCACACTCAATGGAGTCCTCATTACATTTATTTTCACACTATTTTATAGAATAGTGAGGACTACTAATGCACCATCTAGGACCATCACTCCGTTCCCCGACTAGTCCCGGCTACGTTCTCATTTCCTGAAGAGAACGGTGAAAGAAAGGGTGAGCTCAACTAGTCCAGTAAGAAATATTATGACTAAGATAATGCAGAATAAATTATCAATAGTCTTCAACAATGTTAAACTATTAAAATAAAATAGACATCAAGTTTAACTGCAGCGGAACAAGCAATCCATTAAAAGAGTCAAGTAGAGAATAAAATCTACTATCTTTTATTATTTTAAAAAGGGTTTTTCATCACTTTTTATCGCTGAGACTCAGCTTAATAAATAATCCACATCATCCACACTTACTGACCAAGGATATTCATCGTCATCACGACCACAAATTATCCATACACTACGGGCGAGGATATTCGTGTATTCATCAATGGTCATGATCATGCCAACAACAACATCCATCAATGCACTACTGGGCCAATGAGGACTTTTATCACATCATTTGTAACATTACGGTCATGATTACACCAAATAATCCACAGTCATAATCATACCAAGTCCATCTATGCACTACAGGCCACAAATGACTTTCAACATAATATAAACATGAGGATTATGACAATGACATAATAATTCAATAAAATAAGTTCAAGAATTAATTTATCTTGGAACCAATAACGTCCAAATTGTCAATATGATACTTCTTTGTAGAGTAAAATTCAAGAATGCTTAGAAGAATATTTCCATGAAAAGATACTGGATGAAGCGCAAATATCAAGGATATTCCACTAATTTCATGGAGTATAGAAGCTAAAACTTTAACCAACTGAGTATAATAGAATATATGAAACTGCAAATGGATTTTCGCCGCCATGCGGTAATCCACTTGGACAGATCATTTCCATAATTTAATAAGGAATGAATACAAAGGATTATTCACCATGCATGTGATAATCCACATGAGGCGAGTTATTCTAACGAATAATAAAGAATGGAATAACGAAGGATTCACTATGCGCGTGCGATAGGCGACCGCATGAGGTTATTCCCAATAGAATAATAAATAATGGAACCCGGGTCCCAAAGAAAAACACAAAGCAGGATATTCCGAATGAATAATAAATAATAGAACCGTGTCCCACAGAACGCGACGCATGGGATATTCCGATAGAATAATAAAGAACGGAATAATAAATAATGGAACTAGGTCATGCATAAACGCACCAACAGGATATTCCAACTGAATAATAAATAACGGAACTGGGTGATGCGTAAAGCACAAACAGGATGTTCCAACAGAATAATAAAGAATGGAATAACAGAAGAATTTCACCATGTATGCGGTACTTCGCATAGACAGGTTATTCCAACATAATAATAAAGCATGGAATAACAGAAGAATTTCACCATGTATGTGGTACTTCGCATAGACAGGTTATTCCAACATAATAATAAAGAATGGAATAACAGAAGAATTTCACCAAGTATAAGGTAGTCCGCGTATACAGGTTATTCCAACAGAATAATAAAGAATGGAATAACAGAAGTTCTCTTCATGAATACAAAAGAAATAATATCCCTTACCTTAGAAAGCTGGATACTGGAGTAGAGAGGTAGCAGACTTCTATTCTTCTTTCTCTCTAAAATTTCTCTCTATAATAATTGCTCTATAGCTTGAGTGAATTGGTGAAGAATGATGAAGAAATGAGCTTCTATTTATAGGAAAATATAGTTTCGATAATTGCGCATTTTGGGACTCAAAATATTACAATATAATACCTACCTCTTTTCCTTTATTTTTAATTTAGTCATGCAAGTATTATCAAACTTGCACCACCTCTCCTAATAGTAAATAATGTGATTCAATAGTAAATCATGTGAATCAATAGTTCTAGACATGTGAAAATACGAATTATAGTATAGTACCTCCATCTATGCCTCCATTTTTAACTTAGTTATGCAAGTATTATCAATCTTGCACCAACTCCCATAATAGTAACAAGAATGTGAATCAATAGTACACACATGTGAACAAATAGTTATAATCATGTGAATTAATAGCAATCAATTGCTCATTTATTCGGTTAATTACCCGATTGGTCAATATAACATCCAGACATCAATTATTATCGAAATAAATGTCGATTTCCACTAACATTAATAATTACAACACAATGGAACTATTTTTATCAACAATATAAATTTTGAAATTTTGAAGTTTGACTTTTCCCGAAAAAGTCAACTGTTGACTTTTTGACCAAAAAGTTAATCCCGGAAAATTTTGTGTTTATAGTCTCTTTTTACTAATTTTATAGTTCCGGACTCAAATATCACGTCCGCGTCTCCAAATTCAACTCCGAACTCAACTTTGATTTTTTTAATAACATTCATCATTAATATTATAACTCACAATATTTAACAACCAGATTGTTCCCAGGAAAGAGGGGGCTTTCCAATAAGGATTTCTCCATATTGGCGCGCAATTAGGTGACCAGACCTCTCTTTGACAGAACTTCTAGACATTGTAAATATTTCAATTTAATAATATAAATAACTTTATCGTCTCAATTATTGATTTAATAATATATCATATAATGCGAGATGATCTTTGTGACAATAATCGAATCAATAATATGAGAGATATGATGCAACAATTCTTTGTAGCAATAATTGAGTATAAGCGGGTGACTTCTTTACGTAAGCATCGATAATCAACACCGTGTCTTACTTATCACGATCAATGCGTATTCTTTGTACTTTTACTACTGAGTAGTTCAACAATATTAATTGGTAAAACTTCCGCCATTATTTTCATAAAAATATTTTTGTCGTTTTCTCAATCCGAATGATAATTACATTGTGGGGTCCACCAATGATAGCGCCGTTGTACGAATATTCCCTACTAAAATGAATATTCCCCGACCAATCGAATATAATACAACTTGCGTACTTTAAAAAATTTATAAATATTACCCACAACTATAACATTATATCAAATTTACTCCATAATATTCAAAAAAAATTCAAGAAATTTAAATCTTTATTCATAAAATCTGGGGTCTCACAATCTCCCCTCCTTATGAAATTTCGCCCTCAAAATTTACGTACGTACCTGGTATGCCGAAGAGGTGAGGATACGTTAACTTCACTTCATATTCCAACTCTTGAGGTATAACCTTGAATACCTTTATAGTCGAAAACATTACACGTTGCATACGTGCATGCCCGATGTCCTCCGATTGCCTCTGAATGCACATTAGTCCCTAAAATAGCAATTTTAGGACTTGATACCGACCTCAAATCTCAAAACATAAAGAAGGAAAGTTGTAGGTCTACTCGTTATCTTTCCGAATAATCCTGAATCACCTCAATCGAAGTTCGTATGAAAACGTTATGCCCAATTTACTAAAGGACGTCTGGACAGATTTTGGCTTAACACATGACCAGCACCTAGGCACCCAGATTTGGCCTTGGGCAAGCACCTAGGCGCCCGAGAGCAGAATCTAAGCACCGAGCCTAGTGCCTAGGTGCTCAACTCTTAACACTTAACTCCAATTTTCCCGATTTTGTAACTTTTGACACACATACTTCAAATCTTCATATCTTCTTCATCCGTTATCGAAATTATTCTGTTTTTGAGGCTATGGAAAGTTTGTAACATGCTCTATAAAACCGCAATGATTTTATAATTTTTCAGATTCATTAATTATTCCAAAATATGGCTCCAAATTTCCCCAAGACTAAGTTTTTACTAACAACGATACGTGAAAAACATTATGAACACGCGACATACTTGGCGGTAAAACGAGTCTATAGGCCACAGTTCCTACTCAATTGAGGATTTCAAATGGGCCAATTAAATAGAGGGTTGAGATAATGCCTTTTTGAACCTTCTTCTTCACATTCATCAGATTTGGGTGTGTAGTTTGAGCGGCTTTAACTTTATCAATTAAAATCAATTCTACCCGTATATTCGTTATCTTCACGTGGGTCCCTAGAGTCTTTAACTCTATCTTCATCATTTGTAAGTTATACGAAATGGGTCTTTGTGTTAACAACATCGTACTCGTAAACGCATACGAACTTCTACTCAACCCGTCAGCTACCACGTTCGCTCTTCCACGATGATATTGAATGGTATAATCGTAATCTTCAACAGCTCGAGCCAACGTCTTTGGCGCATTATACGTTCATTTTGGGTGAAGAAATATTTAAGGGTTAAAGAAATGAGTTTTGTACTGGGGTCAATACAAAATTCGATTTCACGTTCTGGGGTAGGCTAAGAAGTCTTCAAGAATACGTCAAGAAAGTTATTAACAATAGAAATATCATTCAAAACTGTGACACTCATCCATGACTTGGATAGTACGTCACATTGATACCTATCATCTTGCCATCGTCATTCACGACGTCGCCTACAGAAAGTCTGGCGTCGATGCATTCCACACAAGGAAGTCAACAACGAAAGGATCGGGGCTCTTTAATTATGGCTTGATATGATAATGATTGACTTTAGTGGTTTGGTTGCTTGAATTCGCATAACAGGTTGGTTAGGAATATGAAAGCTAGCAACCTTACGAAAAGCATGAAGAGTAGTTAACCAATCGATTCCTAAAATCACATCAAAGGCAAGTATTTTCAAAGAGATAAGATCGACATGAAACGTGAAAGTGTCGATTTGAATCAAACAAGGTTTATAAATAGTGGAGGTAACAAAGGTTTCTGCTAACGAAGTTTCAACCGATAAGTCAAAGTCTAATTTCTCTGGGGTCAAATTTAAACGTTGAGTGCAAGCAAGGGAGATAAAAG
The DNA here is from genome assembly GCA_020205615.1 of Panax quinquefolius. Lineage (NCBI taxonomy): Eukaryota > Viridiplantae > Streptophyta > Magnoliopsida > Apiales > Araliaceae > Panax > Panax quinquefolius. Next base: position 88,153,133 of record CM035173.1, read on the forward strand.
AATGGGTAGAACCGGTATCTAATAAGGTATAGACTTCGCAATAATTTATAATTAACTAACCCGTGCTAACATTGTTCGGGTCACTCGCTTTTTGAGAAGTCACAAAAAATGCTCTTCCTGAAACCACCAACTTTATTTTGTCCGTATCCGCCTTTGGTGCCACCGTCCCAGCTGGACTTGTCTTCGGTAAACGAAAAAATCGGGATAGGTGACCTTCTCTTCCACAATTATAATATGCTTTGAACGACATCGCGCAGTTTGGACTAATGTATCCCTCCCCTCCGCATTTGAAGCGTATGATAGGTGGTCGTTCTCCTTCCTTAACAACGGGTGTTGGTGATGACGTCTTTCCATCATTATTGAATCTCCTCTTCTTGAAATATCCATTCTTATTGTTTTGGCCATGATTACCACCGAAGTGTTTACCATTTCTGGCATGCTGATTCCCTCCACGCTTATTGTCACCGCTTCGATGATTACTATCACTGGTATTATCATTTTGTCGGCTGCTCTCTTTTAGTTGGGTTGACTCATTATCGCGCTCCAATAACTGAGCCCTATTAACAATATCTGAATACAAACATAGTTTATGAGAGATAAGATATTGACGTATCTCAGGTTTCAAACCTCTTAGAAACATTCGTGTCATTCTCTTCTCATTATCGACCAAATGGGATGCAAACTGGGACAACTCGGCGAACTTGGCTTCGTACTGCGACACGGTCATGTTATTTTGTTCTAGTTTAATGAACTCTACCTCTTTCATGTGATGAATACTTTCGGGAAAGTATTTGTCATTGAACAATTCTTGGAACTTCTCCCAAGACATCTTCAGTGCGGCAAGTTGAGTACGCTTTACAGATTCCCACAAGTAATGTCGCCTCTGCCGCAACATGAAGAAGGTGGCAAAGGAACCTTTTGCTCCTCGAAGCATCCCAAGACATCAAATATCTTGCGGATCTGCTTTATCCACGTCTCCGCTTAAGTGGTTTTGGCTCTCCAAAAACTCCGGTGGTCCCATTTTTAAATTTAAATTTAATATGATTCATTTAAATTTTGAAAATAATAAATTTTATAATTAATAGTACTTTTATAATATTTATAATTATATTGACATAAATTAAATAAATTTATATCAATTTTAAATTCCATCGTTCATCATTTTTTTGAATGAGGCGCTTTAGTGTTGTTGCCTTGCATGATCATTTGGTTAGTGTTTTGTTTGCATGAGAATTGTCACCTTCATTATCCTGATTATTGATCTGTGGAGACTCAACGGTTTCCTGTGCTCCATTGATGTTCTCAACATTCTTGGATGTCATTTTCAAATACTATCACAAAACAATGGTTAATTAACATATCACATATTATCCCTATACTATGACCGACCAATTAAATACCAAATAAATTTAGGTAAATCATACTAGAGAAAGAATTCCCCGTCTCTCCCCTCCTAGTTCTTATCTCACATTTCAGCCAGGGATCATATCCCTAAGCTTTGATACCAACTGTGACGCCCCCAAAACAAGTATACATCACCCATCTTGGGTCGCCAGATACGTGGTACATAAATCCAAATACAACTTAATAATACAGCTGTCGTGTAAAATACGACAAAACTTAAACTGAGAGTTTTAATAAGAATATTGTCTTCTAGAAAATATCCACACTCAATGGAGTCCTCATTACAATTATTTTCACACTATTTTACAGAATAGTGAGGACTACTAATGCACCATCTAGGACCATCACTCTGTTCCCCGACTAGTCTCGGCTACGTTCTCATTTCCTGAAGAGAACAGTGAAAGAAAGGGTGAGCTCAACTAGCCCAGTAAGAAATATTATGACTAAGATAATACAGAATAAATTATCAATAGTCCTCAACAATGTTAAACTGAAAAAATACAATAGATATCAAGTTTAACTGCAGCGGAACAAGCAATTCATTAAAAGAGTCAAGTAGAGAATAAAATCTACTATCTTTTATGATTTAAAAAGGGTTTTTCATCACTTTTTATCGCTGAGACTCAGCTTAAAAATAATCCACATCACCCCTACACTACGGCCAAGGATATTCATTAGGGTCACGACCACAAATTATCCATGCACTATGGGCCAAGGATATTCGTGTATTCATTAATGGTCATGATCATGCCAACAACTGTCCATCAATGCACTACGGGCCAATGAAGACTTTACCACATCATTTGTAACATTACGGTCATGATTACACCGAATAATCCCTGGTCATAATCATATCAAGTCCATCTATGCACTACAGGCCACAAATGACTTTCAACATAATATAAACATGAGGAGGATGATGACAATGACATAATAATTCAATAAAACAAGTTCAAGAATTAATTTATCCAGGAACCAATAACGTCCAAATTGTCAACATGATACTACTTCGTAGAGTAAAATTCAAGAATGCTCAGAAGAATATTTCCATGAAAAGATACTGGATGAAGCGCAAATATCAAGGATATTCCACTAATTTCATGGAGTATAGAAGCTAAAACTTTAACCAACTGTGTATAATAGAATATATGAAACTACAAATGGATTTTTGCCGCCATGCGGTAATCCACTTGGACAGATCATTTCCACAATTTAATAAGGAATGAATACAAAGGATCATTCACCATGCATGTGATAATCCATATAGATAGGTTATTCCAACAGAATAATAAAGAATGGAATAATAGAAGGATTCACCATGCGTGCGATAGACGGCGCAGACAGGTTATTCCCAACAGAATAATAAATAATAGAACCAGGTCCGGCATAAACGCACAAACAGGATATTTCGACAGAATAATAAATAATGGAACCAGGTCCGGCGTAAATGCACAGACAAGATATTCCGACAGAATAATAAAGAACGAAATAATAAATAATAGAACCAGGTCATACATAAAAGCGTCTGAAGCGGATATTCCAACCTGAATTATAAATAATGAGAACCGGGGACATGCGTAAAGCGCATTTATAGCGAGGATGTTCAAATGTAATAATAAAGAATGAAATACCTTCCTCTTTTCCTTTATTTTTAATTTAGTCATGCAAGTATTATCAAACTTGCACCACCTCCCCTAATAGTAAATAATGTGATTCAATAGTAAATCATGTGAATCAATAGTTCTAGACATGTGAAAATACGAATTACAATATAGTACCTCCATCTGTACCTCCATTTTTAACTTAGTCATGCAAGTATTATCAATCTTGCACCAACTCCCCTAATAGTAACAAGAATGTGAATCAATAGTACACACATGTGAACAAATAGTTATAATCATGTGAATTAATAGCAACCAATTGCTCATTTATCCGGTTAATTATCCGATTGGTCAATATAACCTCCAGACATCAATTATTATCGAAATAAATGTCGATTTCCACTAACATTAATAATTCCAACACAATGGAACTATTTTTATCAACAATATAAATTTTGAAATTTCAAAGTTTGACTTTTCTCAAAAAAGTCAACTGTTGATTTTTGACCAAAAAGTTAATTCCGAAAAATTTTGTATTTATAGTCTATTTTTACTAATTTCATCGTTCCGGACTCAAATATCACGTCCGCGTCTCCAAATTCAACTACGAACTCAACTTCGATTTTTTTTAATAACATTCATTATTAATATTATAACTCACAATATTTAACAACCAAGTCGTTCCCAGGAAAGATGGGGCTTTCCAATAAGGATTTCTCCCTATTGGCGCCCAATTAGGTGACCAAACCTCTCCTTGACAGAACTTCTAGACATTGTAAATATAGCAATTTAATAATATGAATGACTTTGTGGTCTCAATTATTGATTTAATAATATATCATATAATGCAGATAATACTGTGACAATAATCGAATCAATAATATGAGAGATATGATGCAACAATTACTGTAGCAATAATTGAGTTTAACTGAGTGACTTCTTACGTAAGCATCAATAATCAATACTTGTGTTACTACTATGCGAACCACAGCGTATTACTATACTTTTACTACCAAGTAGTTCAACAAGTATTAATCTTGGTAAAACTTTCATTTATTATTTTCATAAAAATATTTTTGTCGTTTTCTCGATCCGATGATAATTACATTATATGGGTCCACCAATGATTAACGCCATTATCTGAATATTCCTGCTAAAACGAATATTCCCCGACCAATCGAATATAATACAACTTGCGTACTTTGAAAAATTTATAAATATTACCCACAACTATAACATTATATCAAATTTACTCCATAATATTCAAAAAAAAAATCAAGAAATTTAAATCTTTATTCATAAAATCTGGGGTCTCACAATATCCCTTACGAATACGAAAGAAATAATACCCCTTATGACTGTTGAACGAAAATAATATTCCTTCGAATATTGAACGAATATGATATTCCTTACGAATATTGAACGAAAATAATATTCATACGAATACGAAAAATAATATCTCTTCAGAATATGAAATAAATAATACCCTTACGACTGTTGAACGAACATAATATTCCTACTAATATTGAATGAAGATGATATTCATACGAATATGAAAAATAATATCTCTTCAGAATATGAAATAAATAATACCCCTCATATGACGCCCCCAAAACAGGTATACATCACCCATCTTGAGTCACCAAATACATGGTACAGAATACAAATACAAACTTAATTATACAACCGTCGTGTAATATACGACAAAACATAGCTGAGAGTTTAAACAGAAATATTGCCTTCTAGACAATATCCACTCTCAAATAGAGTCCTCATTACATTTATTGTCACACTATTTAATAGAATAGTGAGGACTACTAATGCTATCATCTGGACCGTCACTCCATTCCCCGACTAGTCCCGGCTACGTTCTCATTTCCTGAAGAGAACAGTGAAATAAATGGTGAGCTCAACTAGCCCAGTAAGAAATATTATGACTAAGATAATGCAGAATAAATTATCCTTAGCCTTCAACAGTATAACAACTGACAGAATATAATAGACAACAAGTTTTCGATCAACAACTACAGCGGAATTAGCAATTCATTAGAAGAGTCAAGTAGAGCATAAAACCTACTATCTTCTATGATTTAAAAATATTTTCATCAACTTTATCGTTTAGACTCAGCTTAATAAATAAACCACATCATCCCTGCACCACGGCCAAGGATATTCATGTAATCATCAATGGTCATGATTATCCCGAATAATCCCTGGTCATAATCATACCAACAATTGTCCACCAATGAACTACAGGCCAATGAAGACTTTTACCACATCATTCGTCACATTATGGTCATGACTATACCGAATAATCCATGGTCATAATCAATTCAAGTCCATCTATGCACGTAAGCCAAAGATGACTTTAATCACAATATAAGCATGAGGATGATGACAATGACATAATAATTCAATAAAACAAGTTCAAGTATAAATTTTAAAGGTTTATAATTTAATTTATCCAGAAATCAATAATGTCCAAATTGTCAACATGATACTTCTTTGTGGAGTAAAATTCAAGAATGCTCAGAAGAATATTTCCATGAAAAGATACTTGATGAAGTGCAAATATCAAGGATATTCCACTAATTTCATGGAGTATAGAAGTCAAAACTTTAACCAACTGAGTATAATAGAATATATGAAACTGCAAATGGATTTTCGACCACCATGCGGTAATCCACGTAGACAGATCATTTCCACAATTTAATAAGGAATGAATACAAAGCATCATTCACCATGCATGTGGTAAATCCACATAGACTGGTTATTCCAACAGAATAGTAAAGAATAGAATAACATAAGAATTCACCATGCATGCGGTAGCCCGCGTAGATAGGTTATTCCAACAGAATAATAAAGAATGGAATAACAGAAGAATTTTACCATCTATGCGGTACTTCGCATATAGACAAGTTATTCCAACATAATAATAAAGAATGGAACCGAATTAAATGTAATAATGTGCATGATAGGATATTCTAACAGAATAATAAAGAATGGAACCAGGTCATGCGTAATCCACACGCAGACGAGATATTCCAAATGTAATAATAAAGTATAGAATAACAGAAGAATTCACCATGCATGCGATAGGCCATGCAGACGAGTTATTCCAACAAAATAATAAATAATGGAACCGAATCAAATGCAATACTCGCTACATGATATATTCAACGAATAATAAAGAATGGAATAACATAAGAATTTTACCATGTATGCAGTACTTCGCATAGACAGGTTATTCCAACATAATTATAATAAAAAATGGAATAACAGAAGAATTTCACCATATATGCAGTACTTCGCATAGACAAGTTATTCTAACATAATAATAAAGAATGGAATAACAAAAGCTCTCTTCATGAATACGAAAGAAATAATACCCCTTACCTTATAAAGAAATTGGATAATGGAGTAGAGAGGTAGCAAACTTCTCTTCTTCTTTCTCTCTAAAATTTCTCTCTATAATAATTGCTCTATAGCTTTAGTGAATTGGTGAGAAATGAAGGAAGAATGAGCTTCTATTTATAGGAAAATATATTTTCGATAATTGCACGTTTTGGGGCTCAAAATATTACCGTATAATACATTCCTCTTTTTTTCATTTTTAATTTAGTCCTGCAAGTATTATCAAACTTGCACCACCTCCCCTAATAGTAAATAATGTGATTCAATAGTAAATCACGTGAACAAATAGTTCTAGACATGTGAAAATATGAATTACAGTATAGTACCTCCATCAATACCTCTATTTTTAACTTAGTCATGCAAGTATTATCAATCTTGCACCAACTCCCCTAATAGTAAATGAATGTGAATCAATAGTACACACATATGAAAAAATGGTTATAATCATGTGAATCAATAGTAATTAATTGCTCATTTATCCGGTTAATTACCTGATTGGTCAATATAACCTCCAGACATCAATTATTATCGAAATAAATGTCGATTTCCACTAACACTAATAATTCCAACACAATGGAACTATTAAATTCATCTTTAATCAACACGAACTTATTCATCATTAATATTATAACTCATAATATTTAACAACCAAGTCGTTCCAGGAAAAAGAGGGCTTTCTGATAAGGATTTCTCCTTATTGGAGCGTAATTAGATGACCAATCCTCTCCTTGACAGAACTTCTAGAAATTATAAGTATTGCAATTTAATAATATGAATAATTTTGTCGTCTCAATTATTGATTTAATAATATATCATATTATGCAGATGATACTGTGACAATAATTGAATCAATAATATGAGAGATGTGATGCAGCAATTACTGTAGCAATAATTGAGTATAACTGAGTGACTTCTCACATAAGCATCAATAATCAATACCGGTGTACTCTTATGCAACCACGCGTATTCATCGTACTTTTACTACCGGATAGTTCAACAGTTTTAACGGTAACACTATCGCCATTATTTTTATAAAAAGATAATTCTGTCATTTTCTAACTACGACAATACTTCCGTTGTGCGGTCCACCAATGATTGTGCCGTCGTACGAATATTCCCTGTTAAAACGAATATTCTCCGACCAATCGAATATTATAAAACCACTTGCTTACTTTGCAAAATTTATAAATATTACCCACAACTATAACATTATATCAAATCTACACCATAATATTCAAAAATATATTTCGAGAAAATTATTCTTTATTCATAAAAGTTGGGGTCTTACACCTTACCTCAGAAGAAGACTGGATACTAGAATAGTGAAGTAGCAGACTTCTCTTCTTCTTTCTCTCTATAGATTCTCTCTCTATAATTGCTTTTGTGAGTCTTAGTGAATTGGTGAGAATGAAGGAAGAATGAGCTTCTATTTATAGGAAAACATAGTTTTGATAATTGCACGTTTTGGGGCTCAAAATATTACAGTATAATACCTTCATCTTTCCTTTCATTTTTAATTTAGTCATGCAAGTATTATCAAACTTGCACCACCCCCCCTAATAGTATATCATGTGAATCAATAGTACAATCATGTGACTCAATAGTTCTATACCTGTGAAAAAAATAATTACAGTATAGTACCTTCATCTATACCTCCATTTTTAATTTAGTCATGCAAGTATTATCAATCTTGCACCACCTTCCCTAATAGTATATGCATGTGAATCAATAGTACACACATGTGAACAAATAATTATAAGCATATGAATTAATAGCAATTAATTGCTCATTTATCCAATTAATTACCCGATTGGTCAATATAACCTCCAGACATCAATTATTATCGCAATAGATGTCAATTTCCACTAACACTAATAATCTTAACACAATAGAACTATCAATTTTATCTTTAATTAACACGAACTTATTCATCATTAATATTATAACTCACAGTATTTAACAACTAGATCATTCCCAGGAAAGAGGGGGCTTTCCGATAAGGATTTCTCCCTATTGGCGCGCAATTAGGTGACCAAACCTCTCCTCGACGTAACTTTCTGACATCTAAGCGATATTACGAAATAATAATATGAATAACTTTTTAGTCTCAATTATTGATTTAATAATATAAAATATTGATACTGTGACAATAATTGAATCAATAATATGAGAGATATTACGCAACAATTACTGTAGCAATAATTGAGTATAACTGAGTGATTTCTCACGTAAGCATCAATAATCAATATCATGTGCTACTATGCAACCACGCGTATTAATGTACTTTTACCACCGGGTAGTTCAACAGTTTAACGGTAAAACTTTCGTCGTTATTTTCATAAAAAGATATTTTTGTCGTTTTCTCATTCCGACAGTAATTCCGTTGTGGGGTCCACCAATGATTGTGCCGACGTACGAATATTCCCTGTTAAAACGAATATTCTCTGACCAATCGAATATTCCCCGACACAATGAATATTTTATATCAACTTTCTTACTTTACAAAATTTTCACATATCACCCTTAACTTTAACCCTTTCTCAATTTAACCATTTACTAAATAAAATAATAATTATAAGAAAATTGAATACTTTCATTTCATAAAATTCGGGATCTCACAACGTTTACTTGATTTTATTAAGGCAATGTTATGCAAAATGAATGGGTGGTTTGTCGGCCAAGGAAGGGTGATGAAATCCCCACCTTATTATGTTACAGGTTGTCCCCTTAATATTAGATTAAATATAAAAATGCACAAATAAAAAAAAAGCTATAAACAAATAAAATGTCCTAAAACTATGTGAATTACGAAAGATGGAGAAATTTTGACATACCTGAATCCTCCAACAATCACCACAATTTATATTTGACAAAAAATAAAAATAAAAACCTAACAGGATGTGCTCTACATAAGTGAATGCATGAATGTGACAATTAGTTTTCTAACTAACAAAAAAAAACTAAGCTACTTATTTTTTTTTTTTTGAGTTAATATACAAAATACCAAGAAAAGCATAGCAATAATATTATCTTTCCGCACTATTGATCCGCTTCGATAATCTTGAAAAATAAAAAAATATATTAGAAGAAGAAAAAAGACTAATTTGATTAAAAAATAATTAAGGAATACAAAATTAAGTCTAGTCCTCAAATTAACTTGATGTGTTAAAATTATGTACTGTAAGTGCATAGTGTCGAATTGAAAAGAACGGGCAAGTACAAGTCGAACCCACACAGACTAGATTAATTTTAATGTTTCCGTAATATCTATTTTAGGCAAATTAGAAATATAGATTGAGAATTGATTAACTACAATATAAAAACTAATAATGAGGAAATAATCTAGGAATCTGAATCCATTAAATAATAAACATAACATATAATTCAATCTCTTCTGTTTTTATAACTCAACTAATATTTTGATCTCCCTTCCCTTTAATTTAATAATTTTATAATTAACGTGGGCAAACATAGACTATGAAAATTTAAGGATTAACTATAATCTATCAAAACTTTTTTGAGCAAGCATGGATTATGAAAAACTCATATCTTAAAAATAATCTATCAAAACCTCTTAATTAATTTAAAATCACATAAGAACTATAAAACGAAGGTATTTCAATAACGAAACATGAAGGCGAAATTAATTAAACATAAAAGCATAAATAATAGAAGAGATTAAAAATATTATCAAGAATAATTATTTAATTTCATCTTCATCTTAGATTAAAGAAATTAGCTAGTAATGGAAAATAATTAAACTAACTAAAACAAAGAAAAGAAGAAAATTAAAAAAAATTAAGGAAACTCCATTTAATTAACGATCATCCAACGAACGTAAAATAAAGAAGTAATTTAATCTACTCCTACTCCTAACCTAAACTAATACAATACCTAATACTCCTTCTCTTTAAAACAAGAGACATATTTATAGCGAAAATAAATTTGTGACCAAGTTTAGATTCATTGAACTTGAACACTTTTGTTCCTTTTTTCCCTCTTCTTTTCTTCTTGACGTCAATCTCTATATGGTAATTCTCCAAGTCTTTTTCCATCTTTAAAAGTTGGATATAAATACTTTATTTGCTCCCCAAGAAAAACAAATGTTATTTTCTACAAAACAAAATAAAATGTATTAGTTAAATACAATAAGCATATAAAATAATAAATATAAAAATATTAAAATATATTAATTATGTGTCTATCAGCGCGCAAATGGCTAGTTAGGAGGTCCTATTTTCTTTCCTACCCCTTTGATTTTTCCTCTATTTTCCCTTTTGGATTCTAGGATGCTATATTTTCAAAAAAATTCTTCTTTGATGTTTTTCATTGTTTTCTAAGGTCAGAATGCCAAATTTGGGTATCTATAAAAAGAACCGAGGGAGTAGTATTATTTGAATGATATAGTCATAAATAAGTTTAGGGTAATTTCCAGTCAATTAGTAAATAAATAATACGCAAATGGGACAGAGGATGAAAAAGAGAGTGGGAATAGATATTTGGACTCAATTATTAGTATTCAATTATTAAAAATAATTCATTTATTTTTAACTATTTTTTGTTGTTGAAATTCATAAGAATAGCACGTAAAGCGTGAAACTAAGTCGGCTAATAGTAAATTTATTAATTTATAGTCAAAGATTTACGTATCCAGTTTTTCCACACCTAACCACTTCCGGTTCAAACTTGCTTTGTATTATCTCGGAAGCTGACAGTGAAGTCTCATTAACAATATACTCCATTTTCTTGTCTTGTTACGATTATAATATTTTTAAACTTCATTTTTCTTGGTACGTAACGATTATAATATTTCTTAACATCGTTTTTTTTCATCAGGCCTAAAAGAGAAAAGTCAATTCTTTAAACATCATTATTACTACAGAAGTAGCTAAAGAGCAAAGGGACCGAGCGAAGGTATTTATTGAGTTCTTTTTATAGTGTGAATGAGGAGTGATTGTTCAACAACACTACTACAACTACTAATATATTCTTAGAAAAGAGCAGGGATGGATAAAAGCAACGTAGATAAAAAATTGCTAAAGAAAGCTACGGGTGAAGCAGTGGTTGGAGCAAATTATAGCTTCGCTTATCCAGCTTTATAAGTAGTCATTTTGTAGGAAAATCTTGAAAGAACCGATCTATAAACACTATTCTTGAATCAGTTGCATTTTGATATGTTAATAATTTTGTATGTAAAATTTAATGTTTTAAACAGTTATTGGGATTAAAAAAAAGAAGACATTGTTGACACTACAAAAAAAACTGTTCATTGCCAACGGATATTGTCGTCGCCAATGACCCATGTGTCGTCACCAACGAGTTATTTTTTTATTAAGCCACTCATTGGTGACGATCTGTCCATCGCTAATGCCGTCGCCAATAACCCATTGATGACAGATAGTTCGTCGCCTATGACATGTAAAAATAATTAATTTTATAAAACCCACTGTTATTTTACATATACATAATTGTACCTCTTATAAACCAAAAGCAACAAATAATTATTTACTAACGCATACCAATAACCATCAAATATATATAATCAACCATCAAATGTGTACACAATGTACTCACAAAAACCATAATATGTAACTAGATACAAAATGTAATCAATGCTTATCCCAACAACTAGTTAGATACATAAAAGTAAATATAAACCATCAAGCTAACTAGATACAAGACTCTATAGTCTGTACAACCCAAAAACTAGATGTAGTTAGATACATCAAGGTAAAAAATATATACAAGGTGATATATCCCCCGATCAGCATAATCATAGCCATTGACAAACAAACGAATACTGTCTATTGTGCCACTGTTGGTCCCACCATTCGTAGCATCATCAACATCGACTCAGCAGTCCTCACCATCTCCTCTAGGGTCCTCGCCAGCTCTTCTGGGGTCCTAACCAGCTCTTTTGCGATCCTCGTCATCGTCGTTGACACTCATGCCACGAGGCTAATCAATAAAACCCTATAAAATTAAAATATTAAGTATAACGTTACAAATGTAGCTAAGTTTTCTTTATATTAGTCTAATTATCCTAAATTTTTCTAGGATTTCTTTATATAAGTTAATTAGGCGAACGAGTGGATAACTCGACCATAGGAACTCCGAATCGAGTCCCGTAAGTTGTAATGTGTTCCAAATATCTAAGAGGTTATTTTCCAATTTATATAATGATAAATACGTGCAAGTAAAAACGGTCAATCAAGTAATATAAAAGTAAATAGAGTGTCGAACCCACAGAGAACAATTACTAACAATTATTTTAATTACCAATTTAACTCCACTTAAATGCTTAAAGTTATTTGCACTTCATGTACTCCTACACAGTTATATAATCATGGATTCACATCCATCAGTCAAATATTCATACATTCTTAATGTAATAATAATGTTACATTGTTCTCTATCTTGGTTTTTAAGACTTTCCCTTTTGCTTTCTTAGTAAACTCTTAGAATAACTATGTATATATAGTACACCTTAGCTACACATGCTTCATATCAACATTCATAAATATTTATCACATACTTGACTCGTTATGTGTTCGACACATATTTAAAGTTTATAGATACGCGATATACATCGTTCTTACATTTTGCAAACTTTAATAAATTTTAACAAATTTGGGTTTTATATAACCATCATACCAATGAATATTTAAAACAACATTGAGACTCTGTCTTATAGCTTAGAATTAGTACTATAAGTAAGTTGCCAAAATCAGAAAGCAAATAAAATGTCGAGCACCAATCATCCTACAAAGACAATCAAGCGTTGAGGTTAGGCTTGGATCCAGGTGAATGAATATCCCCCAGCGAGACTAAACTTGAGCTTTTATCTTCTAGATTTCATTCCACTTTTTTTTAGTATACCAGAATATTATCACATATCAAGCATACATCATAAGAGATCTTGGACTTTCGTAGAATCATATCAAGTCCACTTTTACACAATATGTCTCTAGTTGGAAATTTCTATAAAGTTAAGGCCAACTAAGTTCATGAAATCATGAGGTTAACTATATTATCCATCTATTCATATGAGAAGGTTATCTAATGCACGCTCGTAAGTATTCACATCATTTATACATAACTAGTTTCATCCATCACTTTAAACTCTTTTAAAATCATGTTTCAATGACTTACATTGTGTCAAAATATGTTTTTGCACTTATAGGCCATGTTTAGAGACTCAAAAGAAACTAGTATGCCATCCTACAATTTTAGAAGTTTAGACAACAGAATGCTCACGAATAATATTTTCAAAACTTCTAAGTTTCTTTTCTTCAAATCCATGTCATGCCAACCAAATCATGCAAGGCAACTTCAACTTACATGTCATACTCGTTTGTAAATGTTTCTCTCTACGTTTGCAAGGTCAAAATATAACCACTTCATGTTTTAATACTTCGTTTATAAAAGATAATGGAGTTTGCCTTTGAAATCATTTTATCATGAATGATGTAATATAGCACATATAAAACAACTTTTAAACTGTTATCATAAGTAACTAAGTCATTTTAACATCTTCTCAAGTTCAGAACCTACCTCATGTAGCATTCATGCACCTTAGTTCTATTATATCAAGTTTTTCTTGAAAACTTCTCTAACACAAGGTCTAACAAGTTTGATCATGAACAAAGACATTATAAACACTATATCATGCTCATATATATTTGAACTCAATCATATATATAAATCACTAAGTTCAGAACTTGTAGAACATAAGTTTCCACAAGGTTTGTTTTCGAAATGTTTAAGTCTCTTTTCAAAACACATACTAAGTCATGTTAATGCTTTCTATTATGAACAAGGAAATCTTATATGTCATATCTATTATCATGCATATTTATATTTTATCACTTAGAATAACACATTTCATCGTCGGGAGCATTATACTTGTGTATGTGCTCGTTTGACGCCCTCTGATTGTCTCCTAATACGTAACAATCACAAAGATGACTATTTTTAACCCTTCTAACGACCTCAAATTGAAAAACTTAAAGAACAAATGTTTTAGGTCTATTCTTCCTCGTTCCAGATCATCTTGAATCACCTCAATCGGAGTTTGTATGAAAAAGTTAAGACTAATTTACTACAGCAGGTCAAAGCAGTCTACCCGACACTGATGTCCGACACAGCTGAGCCCCAAATGGCCTTTGGGGCGATCTGTAATCAACACTACAGGAAGCGTAATGTTCTTAGGTTCTGCTCTTTATGATTTTACAGACCAAAACTCCTTCCGATTTTCATAACGTGAGTTATACTCATCCAAATTAGTCCGTTTTCGATTCTATAGGTTTGTAACTCATAAAACTACAACATACCAAATACCCAACAATTAACATAAACATTAACTAACCCAAATATGAATTTAAAACTCATGTTCATACTAAATGTTCATATTTTGACAAATTTAGCGAATTCATTCACTACGAATTCGTTTCTAAACCAAATTGGTCCATTTAACTTTTGTTGTTTTCACATCTAACTGTATTAATAGTATCTAGTAACAATAGATGGATTATAACAATCCTTAGGCATACATTTTGTAACTCAAAAGCTACTATTTCTTAACATTACTAAGGAATTTCAAACTTAAGAAATCAAGAACATATAAGTTAATGTTATTACCTCTTGATTGCTTGAAGTTGATAATTATAGCTCTTCAATCCTCCCATTGCTCTTAATAAGGAAAGGTAATACCATGAACCCTAACCCTTTTTCTCTTTGAATTAGTAATTGTTGGTGGTTGTTGTTTATTGGAAGATCATGAAGTATATTTGAGTAAAAGGATGTGTGTGGTTTAAATATCATAAATTACTTACTAATTACATGAAATGTGGAATCAAAACTGAAAATGCAAACCTATGAGTAAAGGAATACAAGAACGGACTAATAGTGGATTATTAAAAGGTGGTTATTTTGATGGCCTTTTGAGGTAGCTTATGAAATGTAAAAATTAAGTTCTAGGGTTTCATGTTATACTCTTATGAGTCATGAAAATCACTCAATTAGAACGGAAGAAAAAGTGTTTGTAGCGAAGCCATGACGAATTTTTAAGTAAAACTAGTTAAAAAGTTAAAAATGGAATTAGTGTAACGTTGACCCTTGAGCAGTTTTTTGTTTCAAATGGTTTGCTGGAAAATATTTTGGGTTTAAGGGTTATATAGTACGTTAAGTAAAGAGTCTATGGACGTAAGAATGACCCCATTCTGAGTCCGGAGGTGGGAGATATGCCCTTCGGAATGAGACTAGTCAAAACTATCAAGACTAGAAAACTGTTTCGGGTAGAGAATTTTGTTCCATTGTTTTGGCCTGACAATGTACTTGGAAAAAATTTCCATCTAAGGGGATTTGTAGTAGATGTAAAAAGGAAGAAAATGACGTGAGAACAGACTCATTCCGACAACGGAGGGTCAAGTTATGATGTTACAAAGTGGGTACGTTGTTAAGAAAAAACTGCCCATTATAGCTTCAGGTGCAGTAGGTTTTGAACTAATGAAGACGGGTCAAAACAGACAGATTAACCTATCTGGATTAACAGACAGGGAGTTTAAATCTAAAGCAGATACTCCGCGCGCTAGTTAACCTGTATGGATTGATAGATAGACAGTTTAAAGCTAAAACAGACAGGTTAAGCAGTTTGCTTTATACCTATAACGAAAAAAAAAATAAAAATAAAAGTTGATCAAACGCATTGATTAAATCATCAAAAGTGAACAATAAGAAATAAGAATCTAAGGTTAATGTAATCAATAATTAGCATCAATATATGTCTAATTGGTATATGTATATGAACTTAAATATTGTTCCGAGTTTAATGAAACGAACATTATAAAACACGGAATATGGTTAAAGTAAACCATATGTGACGTTTATACTTAGCTAATTGGTATGTCTATGCGCACTAAATGTGTAGGACTTTCAAAGGGCAATTAACTTCAAAGTATAGAAGACGTTTGAGGCAAGTCCTAAACTTACTCCAATTTTATTGAGCAAGTTTCTAATTCTTATTTAATTGTTGATATTAAGCAAGTTTCTTAAATTAATTCAAATTGTTAAATTGAATGCAAGTTTCATGTCTTTGTGCAAACATGCTATAATTTTACAAGGTGTTTAGCTACGAATTGTTCTGTTATTGAATTATTTAAGTTGTTACAGTTCTGTTGATGCATTAGTTGAGTTATGATTAAGTTCATGCTAATTGATTCAGTTGGGCACATGTTAAGATGTTACATGGAAATAAATGCAGATTGTGTTATGACAATGATATAGACATTGTTGATGTCAAATTGTATGTTTTTAATAAAGAAAAATGTGAAAGTCGTTAGGACTAGTTATTAAAGATTGTGATGTTTAGGAATGATAGGAATTTAAGTTATTCATGTTTGTTCGAATTGCTTCTCAACTATTGTTTCATTGATGAAGTTTTCAGAGAATACTAATTGATTCTTGATTGTGTTGTTTATTCAACTGCTATAACTTGTTAGGTAATTAAATGCTCACGTTTACAAAACTCTAAAACTTTTACAGTTAGAGCGGATGGACTTGCATAGTCAGATGGAATTAAGTAAAAGGAATTGTTAAAGCTTAGAGGATTTCATTTTGTGATGTAATAGTATGTTGTAATTATAATATATGCACGATGTAATATTTATTAATATTATAATTTGAAGATATAAAGGTCTTAGAACCTATGATTTGCGTTAATATGTTATTATAATATATTAATTACATTCATGTATTAAGGTTATATTGAATGGGTAGTATCATGACGCGCCAAACTCAAGTTTGAAGAAAGATCGGGTTTCAGGGGCGTTATAGTTGGTATCAAAGTCATAGGTTATAAACCTTAGGTGGAAAAACCTTAGGCTATAACCTTGAGGGAATGATGAAGATAGTAATGAGATAAACTCATATAAAGTTTTAAGGAGTAAAATAATATATATTGGTATGTGATAATCAAGGTGTTAAAATTGATTATAAGAAGAAGAATGTTAAAGCTTATCATATTATTAATGAAAAGCTAGTAGTTGTAACTAGGCAAATAATTGTGGTATTAACCAAGGATGAATTAAAAAATAAAGATAATAAACTCTAGATGGAGTTAGGGATGAATAACCCTAATATTAGGGATAGTTTTAAATTAGAATTTAAAACAGACATAAGTTGATGTTAACACAAACTCAAGACACAAGTTGGTGTCAACGCAAGAGCGCGACACAAGTTAGTGTCAAGTTGATAGAAGTTAGTGTTAAACAAACACAAGTTGGTGTCAAATATATACATAAGTTGGTGTTAATTAAAATACAAATTGGTGTCAAGTAGATACAAGTTGGTGTCTAATAGATATAAGTTGATGTCAAAGCAAAACGCATGTAATCGTTAAAAAATGTAGAAGTTTAGAGAAGTAAGAAATTTCCTGATCAGAAAATTGATAAGAAATACTCAAATTTTGTGAAATAAGGAAGTTAAAATTAGAGGAGTGTTAAAAAGTTGTAAGAGCAAAAGATTAAGTCCAAGAATTATAGGACATTTCGTAGTAATAAGAGGATTGAGTATGAAATAGCAGAAAGCTATAAAATGAAAAGTAAGATGTACTTGGAGATGCATGTTAATAAAAATATGTGTATTAATATGTGCAATGTGATGATTAATTTTTTAGCATTAATAATAAATGCTTTAAGATGAAGGATGAGAAAATAATATATTTATTATACAGAATAATGCCGCTAAGAAGAGATCAACGTGATCAATCGAGGCAGAGGAAGAGAATAGATATCAAGTAGACGTTATGCAAAAGTTTTTAGATTGATTAATAGGGGCTGTAAATTGAAACCCCATTGGAGTAAATAATAATCCTCTAGCTTTGCCAATGGCAAACTTTAAGGATTTTAATAGTGTGGGACCACCTGAGTTTAAGGGGGTCACTAAGCCTATAGAGGCTTAGTCATGGATTAAGGAAATTGAAAAGGCGTTTATCATCGCCAAGGGAAGAGAGGAGCAAAATACGGCTTTTACTACCTATATGATGAAAGGTGAAACTAATTTTTGGTGGGAGGTCAATTAGAACAGAGTTGGTGAGGAGATAGTGACTTGGGAATGGTTCAAGGAGTTATTCATCGAGAATTACTTTCCCAAGGGCATGTAGGGTCAAATAGAGATAAAATTTCTCGAGATGAAGCAGGAGAACGTATCGATTTCCTAATATGCTGCCAAATTTAGCGAATTGGCAAGGTTTTATCCACATCAAGTCGACACTGAAGTGACAAAGACACGTAGGTTTGAGTAAGGTTTGAAATTATTACTCTGTGATAAATTAATAGTGTTAAAATTGACTCGTTTGGGATGATATTGGAAAAGTTCATTGTGATGTCCCCAAAATAGGTATACATCACACATTCTAAGTCGCCAAATACATGGTATAGAATTCAAATACAAACTTCATTTATACAATACGACAAAAGCGTAGCTGAGAGTTTTCACATGAATATTGTCTTATAGACAATATCCAAACTTAAATGGAGTCCTCATTACATTTATTATCACACTATTTCATAGAATAATGAGGACTACAAGATCCACCATCTCAGACCGTCACTCCATTCCCCAACTAGTCCCGGCTAAGTTCTCATTTCCTAAAGAGAACAATGAAAGCAAAAGGGTGAGGTCAACTAGCCCAGTAAAGAATATTATGACTAAGATAATGCAAAATAAATTATCGTTAGCCTTCAACAATGTTAAACTGATAAAATACAATAGACAACAAATTTAACTGCAGCGAAATAAACAATTCATTAGAAAAGTCAAATAGAGCATGACATCTACTATCTTCTATGATTTAAAAGTTTATTATCAATTTTATCACTGAGACTCAGCTAAATAAATAATCCACATTAGTGAATTATCCATTCACTACGGGCCAAGGATATTTATTAGTATCACATCCACTAATTATCCATGCACTACGGGCCAAGGATATTCGTGTTATCACCAATGGTAATGATCATGCCAACAACTGTCCATCAATGCACTACGGGCCAACGAGGACTTTTACCACATCATTTATAACATTACGAGTCATGATTATACCGAATTATCCCTGGTCATAATCATACCAATCAACAGTCCATCTATGCACTATGGGCTAAAGATGACTTT
Organism: Panax quinquefolius; assembly: GCA_020205615.1. NCBI lineage: Eukaryota > Viridiplantae > Streptophyta > Magnoliopsida > Apiales > Araliaceae > Panax > Panax quinquefolius. The sequence goes on from CM035173.1 coordinate 88,172,722, forward strand.
CATCACAATATAAACATGAAGATGATGACAATGATAAATGAATTCACTTTAATGAGTGCAAGGATTAATTTTAAAGATTTATAATTTAATTTATCCTAAATTCAATAATGTCCAAATTGTAAATATGATACTTCTTTGTGGAGTAAAATTTAAGAATAATATTGTATCAAAAATGATTTGGACCAAAAAAAGAAATTTTTGTCATGAATAGTACCTCGGGTGAATAGTAACTGAGTGAATAATACCCCATGAATAGTACTCCAGCATAAAAAAAATTAAATTTCAAGTATATTCTTGTGAAACGATACTAGATGAAGCACAAATTTCAAGTATATTCTAGTAATTTCACGGAGTATAGAAGCAAAACTTGTCAACATGATTATAGAATTAGGAATACGAAATGAAATAATATTACTTACATATTACAGAGTATGGAAGAAAATATTATTTCTTACGAATATTGAACAAGAATAACATCCCTTCCCTTAAAAGGAAAGTACTTATGACTAGTAGGGCGTGGATATTCTTGAAGAGAACTTGCACTATTTTCTACACTCAAAGCTTCCTTAAACTCTAAAGAAATACGCTCAATATTATAGAAGAAGAATTCTTTGATTCTGGTGTGATTTTCAATTCTAAACTAAGCATCCTATTTATAGGAGAAAGTCAGGATACTATTTGGATGCACAGTAAGGAAAAAAATCACAGACGCACAGTAATAGTCGGCTAAATATTTTAATAATCACATGATTTACTATACAAGCACTATTCTAACACTATGCATAATAAAATATAATATATTCTATTTTTCATAAAAAATTAAACTTATTATAAAATATATATAATATATAATAAAAGTACTCCCTCCCGACCATGCAACCCCCCCCCCCCCCCACATGTTATATATAACTATATATATATATAACAAAATTGAGATAACTTCTACCGACAGTTTTGAAAAATAGATAAGTGAGGGTCCAAATAACAAGCCAAATTTACAACAAATACTTCATAAAATCCCCTCTATTTATCTCAATTTACTTGGCTTCACAAAATATATTTTTAGTAACATTCATCATTAATATTATAACTTACAATATTAACAACCAGATCATTCCCAGGAAAGAGGGGGCTTTCCGATAAAGATTTCTCCTTATTGGCGCGCAATTAGGTGACCAAACCCCTTTTCTCGACAGAACTTTCTAGACATTGTCAATAATGTAAATAATAATATGAATAACTTTGTCGTCTCAATTATTTATTTAACAATATAAAATATTGTGATTAAAATTGAATCAATAACGTGAGATACTATGTAGCAATTATTGTAGCAATAATTGAGTATAACTGAGTGACTTCTCACGTAAGCATCAATAATCAATACCGTGTGCTACTATGCAACCACGCGTATTACTGAACTTTTATCAACGGGTATTTCAACAGTTAACGGTAAAACTTTCGCCATTATTTTTATAAAAAGTTATTTATGTCGTTTTCTAACTCCGATAATTAATTCAAGCATGGGTCCACTTAATGATTGTGTCGTCGCATTTAAATATTCACTATTAAAATGAATATTCCCCGACCAATCGAATATTTTATAACAACTTGCTTACTTTGTAAAATTTATAAATATTACCCACAACTATAACATTATATCAAATCCACACCATAATATTCAAAAATGATGTTTAGAGAAAATTATTCTTTATTCATAAAAGTTGGGGTCTTACAACCTCCCCTTCTTATGAAATTTCTTCCTCGAAATTGGTGTACGTACCTGTATGTCGAAGAAGTGAGGATACCTTGATTTCATTTCAGATTCTAACTCCCAGGTCATTTCCTCAACATCGTGGTTTTTCCACAAAACTTTGACTTGAGGTATAGCATTGAAGCGTAGAATATGTTCTTTTTATCCAAGATTTTAAAATGTACCTCTTCATACGTTAAATCTTCCGCTATCTCGTTTGGTTCTAATTCAATAATGTGGTTCGGGTCTTCCACATATTTACGTAACATAGATATGTGAAAAACATTATGAACACGAGACATACTTGGCGGTAAGGCGAGTCTATAGGCCACAGTTCCTACTCGATCAAGGATTTCAAATGGCCCAATGAATCGAGGATTGAGCTTTCCTCTTTCTCTAAATCTTGTAACTCATTTCCATGGAGCAACACGTAACAACACATGCTCTCCAACATTAAATTCCACGCCCCTTCGATGAAGGTCAGCATAACTATTTTGTCGATCTTGTGAGGTTTTTATATGTTGTCGGATATTTTGAATCTTTCCATTATCATGCATTCAAATTCTGGTCCCAACAACGTTGCTTCACCCACCTCATCCTAGCATACTAGAGAACGACACTTGCGTCCATACAACGCCTCGAATGGAGCCATGTCTATACTTGTTTGATAATTGTTGTTGTAGGAGAATTCCTCCAATGGCAAGAACTTGTCTCAACTTCTTTTGAAGTTTAGGACATAGAGTCTAAATAGATCTTCAAGAGTTTGAATAGTCCTTTCCGACTGCCCTTCTGTCTGAGGATGATATACCAAACTGAATCATAAATCCATGCCCATAGCTTTTTTCAAACTAACCCAAAATTATGAAGTGAATCTTGGGTCTCGATCAGAAACTATGTATACTGGCATACCATGTAGTCTTACAATCTCATTTATGTACATATGAGCAAGACGTTCAAGTGAATAAGTTTCTCGTATAGGTAAGAAATGAGCAGACTTGGTTAATCTATTGACAATGACCCAAATTGCATCTATGCCTTGAGAAACCTTAGGAAGACCAATAACGAAATCCATGGTAATGTGCTCCCACTTCCATTCTAGAATTTCAAGTTATTGCAATGGACATTTTGGCACTTGATGCTCTGCCTTGACACGTTGACAAGTTAAACACCTTGAGATAAACTTCACTATCTCTCTCTTCATATTGCTCCACCAAAATTTATGTCAAAGATCACGATAAATTTTGGTACTCCCAAGATGGATTGCAAACGGTGTGTTATGCGCCTCCATCATAATTTTATACTTCAAATCAGAGTCCTTAGGAACATAAAGTCTGGAGTTGACTCGAAGTATTCTTTCTTCATCGATTCTTGCTTCTAGAATAGCACATTCTTGCACTTTCTTCTTCATATGCATCAGCTCCAGGTCCGTAGTTTGAGCATCTTTAACTTGATTGATTAAATTCGGTTCTACTCATATATTTGAAATCATTACGTGGGTCCCTGGAGTCTTTAACTCTATCTCCATCCTTTGTAAGTCATACAAAATGGGCTTTTGCGTTGACAATATCGCACTCGTACCCGCATATGATCTTTTACTCAATGCGTCAGCTACCACGTTCGCTTTTCCAAGATGGTATTAAATGGTATGATTGTAATCTTTCAATAGCTCGAGCCAATATCGTTGGCGCATGTTGAGTTCCTTTTGGGTTAAAAAATATTTGAGGCTTTTATGATCTGCATAGATCTCCACTTTCTCCCCATACAGGTAATGCCTCCAGATCTTAAGCACAAAAATAAATGCTGCCAACTCTAGATCATGAGTAGGATATTTCCTCTTATATTCTTTGAGTTGTCATGATGCATAGGCTATGACTTTCCCATGTTGCATGAGAACACATCCTAACCCTCTACCTGAAGCATTACTATAGATGACAAATCCCTCTGAACCAGATGGTATTGTCAGAACAGGTGCTAAAATGAGTCTCCTCTTGAGTTCTTGGAAACTCTTCTCACATTCCTCGCTCAAACCAAATTTTGTATCTTTTTGAGTCAGCTGAGTTAATGGAGTAGCGATTCAAGAAAATCCTTCCACGAATCTCCGATAACAACCAGCTAAGCGCAGAAAGCTACATACCTTGGTTACTGACTTAGGTTGCTCCCAGCTTTTAATTGCTTCTATCATTGTCAGGTCAACAGATATTCGCCCAAGGAATGCTACTTCCTCAAGCCAGAACTCTCATTTCTTCAACTTGGCATATAGCTTGTTTTCACGAAACTTTTGGAGTATCAACCTCAAGTGTTGCTTATGATCTTCACGACTTTTGGAGTATATGAGGATTTCATCAATAAAGACAACCACAAAATGATCCAAATATTCCTTAAATACTCGGTTCATCATATCCATGAAGGCAGCATGGGCATCAGTCAATCCAAAAGACATGACTAGGAATTCGTAATGCCTGTATCGAGTTCTGAAAGCAGTCTTTGGAATGTCATCAGTTTTAATCTTTAACTGATGATATCCAGAATGAAGATTGATCTTTGAAAAGAATTTAGCTCCTTGCAACATGTCAAACAGGTCATCAATGCGATGCAACGGGTACCTATTTTTGACAGTGACATTATTCAACTCTAGATAATCAATACAAAGTCGCATACTCCCATCCTTCTTCTTTACAAATAGAACAGGCGCACCCCAAGGAGATGTACTAGGATGAATGAAACCGATGTCTAATAACTCCTGCAGTTGGGTTTTTAACTCTTGAAGTTCAATAGGAGCCATTCGATATGGGGCTTTGGAAATGGGTTTTGTACCGGGTTCAAGGTCAATACAAAACTCGATTTCACGCTCTGGGGGTAGGCCAGGAGGTTCTTCATGGAATACGTCAGGAAATTTATTAACAATAGAAATATCATTCAAATCTGACGTATTTTTGTTTAAATCCGTGACATGGGCAAAGAAAGCTTGACATCCATTTTTCAATAAAAGAATAGCTTTATGGCTTGATATGACAGTGATTGACTTTAGTGGTTTAGTTACTTGAATTCGCATAATAGGTTGGTTAGAAATATGAAAGCTAACAACCTTGTGAAAACAATTAATTTTAGCATGATGAGTAGTTAACCAATCAATCCTTAGAATCACATCAAATGCAGGTATTTTCAAAGAGATAAGATCGACAGGTAACCTGATGGTGCCGATTTAAATCAAACAAGATTTATAAACAGTGGATATAATGAAGGTTTCTCCAAACGTAGTTTCAACAGATAAGTCAAAGTCTAATTTCTCTAGAGTTAAATTTAAATGTTGAGCTCAAGTAGGAGAAATAAAAGAATGGGTAGAACCGGTATCAAATAAGGTATAGACTTCGCAAGAGTTTATGATTAGCTTACCCGTGATAACCTCGTTCGGGTTCCTCTCTTTTTGGGAGGTTACGACAAATGCTCTCCTTTGAACTACCGGCTTTGACCTGTTTGGGACGGCCTTTGGTATCTCTATCCCAGCTGGACTTGACTTCACTGCACGATAAAATCAGGCTAGGTGACCTTCTCTTCCATAATTATAACATGCTTTGGGCTGCATCATGCAGTTTGGACTGATGTGTCCCTCCCCTCCGCATTTGAAGCATAAAATCGGTGGTCATTCTCCTTCCTTGAAAACGGGTTCTGGTGCTGCTGTCTTTCCATCATTGTTGAACCTTCTCTTCTTGAAATTTCCACTTCTATTGTCTTGGACATGATTACCACCAAAGTGGTTACCATTTCTGGCATGTTGATTCCTTCCACATTTGTTGTCACCGCTTCTATAACTACTACCACAGGTATTATCATTTTGCCGGCTGCTCTCTCTTGGAAGGGTTGACTCATTATCGCGCTCCAATAAATGAGCCCTATTCACTACATCTGAATACAAGCAAAGTTTGTGAGAAATGAGGTATTGACGTATTTCGGGTTTCAAACCTCTTAGAAACATCTGCGTCATACGCTCCTTATTATCTACCAAATGGGATGCAAACTGGGATAACTTCGCAAATTTAGCCTCGTACTGCGATACGGTCATATTGTTTTGCTCCAGCTTGATGAAATCCACCTCCTTCATGTGGCGAATACTTTCAGGAAAGTACTTGTTGTTGAACAGATTTTAGAACTTCTCCCAAGACATCTTTAGTGTGGTAGGTTGAGTACGTTTTATAGATTCCCACTAGTAATCTGCATCTCCCCGCAACATGAAGGTGGCAAAGGGAACCTTCTGCTCCTCGGAGCATCCTAAGACATCAAATATCTTGGTGATCTTCTTTATCCACGTCTCTGCCTTAAGTGGTTCTGGTTATTCCATAAACTCTGGTGGTCCCAACTCCTTGAACTGCTTAGCGGTAACCATCCGTGAGTTGCCAGTGTTTCCACCTGTATTTTGCATAGAAGTCTCTCTCGCCTGATGTTGTATGAATTGCAGAAAGCCTCTGAACATCACATCGTTCATTATTTGGTCGGTGTTGTTGTTTACATTAGGATTGTTTCCTTCATGATGCACATTATCCTGGTTATTGATCTGTGGTGACTCAACGGTCTCCTGTGCTCCATTGCTTATCTCAACATTTTCATATGTCATTTTCAAACACTGCCACAAAACAAGGGTTAATTTACATGCCACATAATACCCTTATATTCTTACCAACCAATTAAATAACAGTTAAACTTAGGTAGGTGTGACACCCCCAAATCCGGTACTTCCATTTCCACAGGATTTGGTGTTCACTGTACTAGCATCATCTATCTATCTACCCATAAATAAATTTCAAACCATGCAATAGATAGAATAAATAATAAATCTCTCCCCTTATGGGGTTACATCAACTGAATAATAATAAATCCCAGGTTACTCTAACCTTAAAACATCTGTGCGGAAAACATAAACAATAAGTCTTCGTAACATCAATTCTAATTACATCACATAACCACAATAATAAAACATTCTTCATTACTTGCTAAGCTTGCCCTTGCCCTTACTAGTGGAAGGTTCGTCTGCTCTTTCGTTCTTAACTGCAATGTTATTATTACGCAAGAGTGAGCACGATTGCCCACCAGTATAACAATATAACAATGAATAATAACATGCGAGAGAAATAATAACTTCTGATATAAAGCTCAACTTTTGAATCAAGAATGAATAACAAGAATCAAAAGAAATTCTGAGGGTTATAAGACCTTGAACTATGTCCTAGGTTGTCAAGTTTTTTTACTTGAAACCTTTAACAGTCATAAGACAATGGAATCTCCTTCTCGTACTTAGGGGGATCAGCCCTTAGTACCATACTGTGCACAATATCTTAACGCTAAAGCGTAAATAATCCCCTATACAGGGTTGTTCATCTCAGTTTGACATTCGAGTCCGCACCCTAGGAAGTTTGGTTTGGATAATTCATCAAGGGATTCTGAAATTTAGAACGCTCATCAACTATGGACTAGTCGAATCAATAAGGGTTCGCTAGTCTAACAAGGTTTAACAGTGAATGAATATTTAACTTGAATATCATCTAAAAAGGTATACAATAGAATAATTATTGTATAACAACATCATGCTTGAAGATTAATAAACTTTAATATATAAGGCAGGCTTGATTAATAATAATGACAATTTGCTCAATATCGAAAGATGAATTAATCAACTTATAAAATGATAACAAGTAGGGTTAAGAAAACTTGTTCAACGAAAGTTTAGGGTAAGAAACTTGCCTCGTGCGTAGATTACACTTAAACAAACTCATTCTTTGAATTAAATCCTACATACCAATTACGTTCACAACACTAGTCAATAATAACGTACTAACATCATAACTTTACTCTTTGTTTAACTCGAATTCATGACTATACTTAGTCAATTATTACACTTAGTGTAAAATTAAGACTTTACGAAAAATAAACTAATTATGCATTCGTTCATTCAATCCACACGTAATTGTGTTATGGACATGTTAAGAATTTATTTTAACATCTCATTATAGATCTAACAAGTCTTTATAATCATTAGACTAAGTTGCTATCACATTTCCATACTTGTACACTTTTAAAAACTCATTTCGACCATTTCGCTAAGTGAGTGGTAGCACATTTCACTTTTATATTATATCTTGTTCAAGGCGCCATGACGCTGTAGCATCATGGCAGTGTGTGTCAAGGCCATGACGCTTGAGTCTCGAGCACAGAGTTGGCGTCATGGCATGACACTCCAGATTCTCGAATTTTCGATTCATGAAGAACACGTAATTCAAAGAAAATAAACTCTACGTAATCATAAATTTCACCAAATTAAACATACCCATATGCTAGAATTTATACATAACCATTACCCAATATATATAAAGTGATTTTCACCCGAAAAAACATATAATTACATAATTAGACGTGAAATTATACTGTTCGTGATGTTCTTGAAGTTTTGAACACAATTTCCTAAAATTCAACGCCACGGATTCGTTATACAACCAAATCCAACCATTCAAATTTCATTTTGTTCATTTTAACATGCATAATCATATAAATGTGTGAATTTTGCATAATAATTTATATTTGACATATAAAAATCACGTATAAGGCTATATGGCCATATCACGTACTCTGAATTTTTTTGAAATAACAAGCCATAATCATATGTTGTAATCTTATGAAATTAATGATATGGAAACACACAATATATATATATATATATAATATGCCATACAACTCGAATTATTACATATATTCTTATAACAATTGAATTTCCCAAATACAGAGACTCACAGAAGACTTAAGCCAATTTTCATGAAACTTAAAAGACGTAAAATAAAAATTGGGTTGAAGAAATTACCCAAGCGTAGATTAGTAGAAATGAAACCTTTCTTAAATTCTTCTTAACTCTCAAAATCTCTTAACAATCTCTGAACTCTCAAAATTCTCTCTGATATGTTATTCTAGACTTAGGCAAATAATGACAGAAAAGAACAGACGTATTGTTAATTTACTTTAAATAAAATATAATAATTTCTCATTAATTCACATAGTTACATAATTCAAATTCTCTTTGATTAATAATGTCAAATTATTAAATATCTAATTAATAATTAAAGTAATTAAAATAACACAGGCTTATTAAATATTTCTTTTAATCCAATAAGCTCACATAATCACATACTTGAATAAAATTCTCCACATTAATTTAATAAATGTAACATATATAATTAAATTAATCTACCATAATTTCATCAATTAATTATTTAATCAAATAATTAATTCATCGAAAAATATTTATTCAATCCAATAAATATTAAAATTAAATTTCAAAATTACGGTTGTCACAGTAGGTCATACTAGTAAAAGATTTACCCGTCTCACCCCTACTAGTTCTAGTCTCACATCTCAGCCAGGGATCATATCCCTAAGCTTTGATACTAACTGTGATGCCCCCAAAATAGGTATACATCATCCATTTTGAGTCACCAAATACATGGCACAGAATTTAAATACAAACTTCATTTATACAATACGACAAAAGCGTAGCTGAGAGTTTTTACATGAATATTGTCTCACAGAAAAAATCCAAACTCAAATGGAGTCCTCATTATATTTATTATCACACTATTTCATAGAATAGTAAGGAATACTATAGCCACCATCTCAGACCATCACTCCGTTCCCCGACTTGTCCCGGCTACGTTCTCATTTCCTAAAGAGAACAATGAAAGCAAAAGGGTGAGCTCAACTATCCCAATAAATAATATTATGACTAAGATAATGCAGAATAAATTATCGTTAGCCTTCAAAAGTGTTAAACTGATAGAATACAATAGACAATAAGTTTAACTACAGCGGAACAAACAATCCATTAGAAGAGTCAAGTAGAGCATGATTTCTACTATATTCTATGATTTAAAAGTTTATTATCAATTTTATCGCTGAGACTCAACTCAATAAATAATCCACATTACTGAATTATCCATTCACTATGGGCCAAGGATATTCATTAGTATCACATCCACGAGTTATCCATGCACTACGGGCCAAGGATATTCGTGTTATCACCAATGGTCATGATCATGCCAACAACTGTCCATCAATGCACTACGGGCCAATGAGGAATTTTACCACATTATTTGTAATATTACGGTTCATGATTATACCGAATAATCTCTGGTTATAATCATACCAATCAACAGTCCATCTATGCACTACGGGCCAAAGATGACTTTCATCACAATATAAGCATGAGGATGATGACAATGATATAAGAATTCAATTAAATGAGAGTAAGGATAAATTTTAAAGATTTATAATTTAATTTATCCTAAATTCAATAATGTCCAAATTGTCAATATGATACTGCTTTGTGGAGTAAAATTGAAGAATAATATTGTATGAAAAAGGATTTGGACCGAAAAAAATCAATTTTTGTCATGAATAGTACCCCGGGTGAATAGTACTTCGTGAATAGTACCCCGTGAATAGTACTCTAGCATAAAAAAAAATTAAACTTTAACAAGAATGTTCAGAAAAATATCCTTGTGAAACGATACTAGATGAAGCACAAATTTCAAGGATATTCTACTAATTTCACGGAGTATAGAAGCAAAACTTATCAACATGAGTATAGAATTAGGAATACAAAATGAAATAATATTACTTACATATTACAGAGTATGGAAGAAAATATTATTTCTTACGAATATTGAACAAAAATAACATCCCTTACCTTAAAAGGAAAGTTCTTCTGACTGGTAGGGCGGGGATATTTTTGAAGAAAACTTTCACTGTTTTCTACACTCAAAACTTCCTTAGACTTTAAATAAATACGCTCAATATTATAAAAGAAGAATTCTCTGATTCTGGTGTGATTTTCAATTCTAAACTAAGCATCCTATTTATAGGAGAATAGTAGAATATTATTTGGATGCATAATTAGAAAAAAAAAATCACGGGCGCACAGTAATATTCGGTTGAAAATTTTGATAATCACATGATTTACTATGCAAGTACTATGCAAATACAATGCATAATAAAATATAATATATTCTATTTTCATAAAAAAATAAAACTTATTATATTATATATATATATATATATAAAAAAGTACTCCCTCCCGACCATGCAACCCCTCTCTATGTTGTTATATATATATATATATAACATGTTGTAATTCCGAAAAATTCCTTTAACATACCATATGTTAAAGTTCAAAGTTAGCATTTACCATATGGTATCAAATGGCGGAATTGTTTTGACTGGTGAGATCTATAAGATCAGAGGGATTTTTACCCCAATCTGAAATTTGAAGGAATTGTTTAATATACAAAGAATGATAAAGGACTTTTGATTTATCATTATTTGTATAAATGGGTTTGATATTTACTGACTCTGTTTCGAGGAGAATGTCCTTATAATATACAAGAGAATGATGTCAGTAAATTATATTTAAAGTTAGCCAATTCCCTTTTACTTTTTCTTCACAACTGTTAAAGTTAATGGTCTTGTTCTTTCTCCTTCCAAATGCAGCCTGTTTCAGGTCAGAATACGGTTTCTTCGTCTTAATATCTTCAATGGACAAGTTCAGCCTATTGAACGAGCTATTCAATTCGTTGACAAGTTCCCAGATAAGATAACCAATAAAACCCAACTGCAGAGATTTCTTGACTCACTAAATTATATAGGCAAGTTTTACAAGAATCTCAAGAAGATTTGCAAACCTCTTTTCAAATATTTGCAAAGCAATCCCTCACCTGGATCGACGTTCATACTTCGTCAGTCAACAAGTTAAAAAATATGTCAAGGCATTGCCCTGCCTTGGTATTTCTAATGATTCAGCTTTCAAAATTGTTGAAACTGATGCCTCAGATATTGGTTTCGGAGGCATTCTTAAACAAAAGTTAACACTAGATTCCCCAGAACAAATTGTTCGTATTCATTCCGGCGCATGGAATACTACACAGTCAAAATATAGTACTATCAAAAAAGAAATTCTTTCAATAGTTTTATGTATTAATAAATTTCAAAATAACTTATTAAATCAGAAATTTCAAGTTCGCATTGATTGCAAGTCAGCCAAATACATTTTAGAAAAAGATGTTGAGAATTTGGCCTCTAAGCATTCTTTGGCTAGATGGCAAGCTTTGTGAAGCATTTTTGATTTTGATATTGAGTACATTAAAGGTAATGATAATTCTATTCCTGATTTTCTTACTCGAGAATTTATTCATACAGGTACTTTTCACTCATGAGCTTCAGAGGACCTTCTTCCTCACAGTGGTCCGGTTACTTCCCTATCGCCCAAGTATCACTTCAGGAGGAACCCTAGTTCCTCACCCATTACCATCTCTGCCACTCCAAACAAGTTTACGATCCTTGGGACAATCCCAAGCCTTATAGTTCAAATTTCAGTTAATAAACCCAACCCATTGATCCTTTCAAGAATCCTGCTAAAGACCTCGTCTTCGACTCCCATTACCCCCTTCGAGCATGTGCTCAAATGGGAAAGTTACTTGTTCCATATCAACCATACATGAAACCAAAAATGACCCATTTTAAACTTGTCACCAGCTTTTTTCCCCTAGTTGGCATTTTCCTCCATCTACTCCTTATAAGTCTCTTTTATATTATAAGGACATTCTCCTCGAAACAGAGTCAGTAAATATCAAACTCATTTATGCAAATAATGATAAATCAAAAGTCCTTTATCATTCTTTGTATATTAAACAATTCCTTCAAATTTTAGATTGGGGTAAAAATCCCTCTAATCTTATGGATCTCACCAGTCAAAACAATTCCTTCTATTTTTATGATATATTAACATACCTATTATTCTAAAACCCAACACCACTCGCACCTAAGACTTACCTAGGGTTGACAACAAACAAGGTGCTCTACAGTAAGCTAGGTGACTTCCGGTAAAGAATAAAAGAAATTTTGAAAACAGTAAGAATGAAGTAAATCAGAAGATTTTACTAACAGCTAGAAGAACAAATACAACATGGCTCTGATACCATATGGGGGCGGAAGAAAAGATTATATGAAGAATAGAACGCATACAAACACAACACAGTTAAATTAAAACTGATTTTATAGATTAATATAAACTATGTACAAGCTAAAAAGAGAAAAGAAAATAAGAACTTAAAAAACTAAAACATTTGACTAGAGAAGTAGAGAAGAGGGGATAGGTCGGCTAATCAGCGGTGGAAACTAAAGATTCTTCTGAGAGAGAGAGCTCAGAGTCTTTCTAAGTTTCGAAAAAACTGATTTGCCAAATGAGCTCGCCTTCCTTTTATAATACAAAGAAAGGATACTATTACATTAACTGGGTAAAGTAAGAAACATTTCACTAATGTAAAAGGGAATTACTAAAGTAAAAGAAAAAGTAAAAGTACAGACAAGCTACGGTTGATAAACAGTGCTAACTTTTGACTATTACACAGTTATATTAGGTAAATGTAAGAAACAAAATTTCTATTAACAAAGGTTCTCCCTCCCAACAAAATGCCTTATTATCTTTTAGTTATATTAGTTATAAAATAACAAAAGTTATTTTATAACTTTTGTTATAAAATAATATACTTGTCTTCATATTAATTAGTTATATTAGATTTTACTTTTGTTATATTAGGTATAACAAAAGTTATGTTATACCAGGCATTCTGAGTAAATACAGATTCTAAGGAGAACCCTTAGAATCTGTCTTATATTAGGTAAATTTCTTAAGTTATATGTTCTTCAAATATAAAAGAATTGAAGAACAGCTTCAAAATGAAGATGTTCAATTAAAAATTGAAGAGTTAAAAACATACATGAAAAACAACCTTTGTTCTGATTCCCCCAATGCCTTTTGGCATAGAAAAAAATATATGGTTAGGCTTCCTTATGCTAAGGAATTTAAAGAACATTTAATTCCTACTAAGGCTAGACCTATTAAGATGAGTCATGAACAATGGAGTTATGTAAGAAAGAAAATAATGATCTCCTAGATAAAGGATTAATTAAACATTTTTATAATGACCCTTTTGCCCACAATTGTGGCACACAATTTTACTTTTATCATATTTTTTAGGTTTTTTATTATATTTTTTATTAACGGCTTTTGGCTTATTATAATAATTATCTTGATTTTTATTTTTATGATGACTACGTTTTTTCTTATGACGTCTATGACTTCTGTGAGAGTCAATATGTTTATGTCTGTGCTTCCGTCTAGAGGGAGCCACAGAGGTAAACCATATTGTTCGCAGAATGTTCCTAACTCATATTTGGCTTTCTTTTTGTCTTTACTAGCCTGTTTGGCTAGCTTGAAATCAATGCACATTTTTAATCCTATTTTTTGAATATAACTGATTATGTCACCATAAGTGAGATTATCATAATCAATATATCCCAAATTTTTACTTAATTCTTCACGAACTTTATGCGCAAATAAGGATGGTAAACCATTGACAAATTTCTCTTTCCAGAATGGTTTATTACTATCATTATGCATCATAACTCTTGAAGTAAAAACATCTTTGTACCATCTAAAATCGCTTAGAGTGGGACAAGTGAGATTACTCAACTGATCGTGGATTCTTTCTGTAATGTTACTAGGAGTTCCTACAAAGTGTTGTATTATGGTAAATATTATAGTATTTACTCCATCTGGTGGTCCTATACCAATAGTTTCATCAAAAATAGGGTTGCCATCAGCGTCTAGCTAAACAGCATGGATGATAGATAATCTAGAATCTTCTGTGAGATGTTTTTCCCACCAAGATCTAAGAATACCTGTAAATCCACTAGCGAGTAATTCAACAATATTTGGTTGAGTTAGGGTGTTGAATTTGGTTAAATAGCTATTTGCTACCATTGACATATGATTTAATTTATTGAGGATTTCTTGTTCACTAAATCCGTCAATGTTCCATTCATAGATTTTATTAGAAGAAACAGAAAATTGTTTATCTAAATTTCTCTCTTCAAATTGTAAATCTGGAGGAGTTGGTCTAGAATACCAATTTCTGGTCATGCTGGTATTATGAACTGTTAATTTATTTAACTGATCATGTATATCTTGAACGGATGTGGTTACTGACTTATTATCAGACTGACTACTACTTTCATTATCAGAATCAACCTGATCGATAATAGCAATAGTACCGCTTGTTTCCGGTTCAGTCTTTGTCTTTAACTTTTTAAATAACTGATCAATAATCGAGGTAAGATCACCATCTTTATTAGGTAAACCTAATTTTTCTCTATTTTCTGGTAATTTTAACAGTGGTTGAACAATTTTTGACTATGGTTTTCTAATTATATTTTCTTCAAATTTTTCTTCAATCCTGTCTAACTGTTTCCCTACAGTTGCTAGGTATTGGTTACTAAAATTTAATTGTTCTATAATTTTTTTATCATCATTGTTACCATTGGAGATTTTAAATGGATTGGCCGTAATAGAAGTATTTTTTACTGAAATTAAGACAGATTCTAAGGGTGGATGACTAGATGAAACCTTAGATTTGTCTTCCTTAATCCATTTAGTTTTAGTTATAATATTACATTTACTTTGATATTGTTCGTACCAATCATAAAAAGTAATATTAAGTTTTTCATTATTAATGATTTTTTTCCATTTATTGACTATTTTATCACGTTCCTTTTCTGTTGGGTGATTATCTCTAAATTGATGTCTTTTAATTTTATTAGACTTGGAGTTAAAATCATGTACAAGATTATCCCAATCTAATACAAATTCTTTTTTAATAACTCTTAATTGATTATTAATTGGAACATCAAAATCTGATTGAGTCGGGAGCTCAGAAGGAGTAGGAGAGGAAGAGCTTTCTTCTTCAACTGGATAATTCTGTGGGTGACAGGAATAACAAGGATGACTTGCCTGACCTTGATTTAAAATTTCTTTTAACTTAATGTCTCTTATAGAAGGGTTACTAAGGACTTCAGAATCTCTTCTAGGCGGAACCATAGAAGGAGCTGTAGAACTAGAATAATCTTCTATAATAACTGATCTTCTAGAACGCTCAAAGCTAACTTTGACAGTTCCATCAGAAAATTGCCTTATATTTTCTATGTTCATTATGTTGTTAACTACAGGCTGTTGTGGTATTTCACTAGGTAAAGTCCATTGACTAGGTAATGTAATATCTTTCCATAGGATGGTTCTAGGGATTTGGATATTAGCATCACTAGTTGAACTTTGAATTAATAGTGTTTGATCTTTAGGGCTTTTATTTAAAGCATGGACATTCAAATTAGTCTTCATGGTCTTATAATAAATGCTATAAATCAAAGCAATTGGCTAAGAGCCTTCAATCATTTGTGTAATTTCTCCTGCTGTTTTAATATTTAATGTTAAAGCCTTAAATAGGTGTTGATCACTCAAACTAAGTGTGAAGTCAGGAAAGCAATTAAAATGGATAGGACCATTATGCGCACTTGCTTCCATAGCACCTATAATCTTCGGGATAGTAATTCAAAATCTAGCATCTCCGAGATGAGAGGTAGATACTTGAATTAATTCCTTTAATGTTCAATGGTTTAACTGCTACTTGAACTAGACCTATGTGAATAAAATTATAACCTTTTTTCCTATGTTTTTTAATAACATCAGGGGAAAGAAGACTACAATTTTCATATTCTTTATTAATAGCATAAACCTTTTCAACAGTTTTAACATTATAATCTGTTTTGAAATTATCTAAAAAGGTTGACTGATAAATTTCTTTGGGAGATACTCTGGGTATATTCCAGTTATGTAAAACTTGACTGATATTTTCATAACTATTTTCTTCTTGGTTAATTATGTCAGGTACTGGTGGCAAAGTTGATCTGTGACTAGCTGAGGAGTTAGATCTAAATAACCTACTCATCTTTACTGGTTTCAAAATTATTTTCACTCTTTATCTTCCATTCAGACCCTCTTACCTGGGTAGACTCATACCTATTGTTCTAAAACCCAACACCGCTCACACGTGAGACTTACCTAAGGTTGACAACGAACAAGGTGTTCTACAGTAAGTTAGGTGACTTCCGGTAAAGAATAAAAGAAATTTTGAAAACAGTAAGAATGAAGTAAATCAGAAGATTTTACTAACAGCTAGAAGAACAAATACAACATGGCTCTGATACCATATGGGGGCGGAAGCAAAGATTATATAAAGAATAGAATGCATAGAACGCAACACAGTTAAATTAAAACTGATTTTATTGATTAATATAAACTATGTACAAGCTAAAAAGAAAAAAGAAAACAAGAACTTACAAAACTAAAACATTTGACTAGAGAAGTAGAGAAGAGGGGATAGGTCGGCTAATCAGCGGTGGAAACTAAAGATTCTTCTGAGAGAGAGAGCTCAGAGTCTTTCTAAGTTTCAAAAACTGATTTGCCAAATGAGCTCGCCTTCCTTTTATAATACAAGGAAAGGAAACTATTACATTAACTGGGGTAAAGTAAGAAACATTTCACTAATGTAAAAGGGAATTACTAAAGTAAAAGAAAAAAGTAAAAAAAGTATGCTAAAGTAAGCCATAAGCTGTTGATAAACAGTACTAAATTTTGACTATTACAGACGCTTTTGACCAAATGGCCGACAACTTTTGACTCAATGATGCTTTCAGTGGAAAAGAGAGCATCTTTTTACTGTTGGAATGCTTTCGGTGAAGCAGCGGAATCTTTCATAACCGGCTGCCGGAGCAGGTGCTGGTTTTCTGAACCATGGCAGGGTTTACTATAGACGTCAGGCAAATGGGTCCTGAGCGTCCTGAAGGTTGATGGTGCCATAAGGATTGTACAGGCCATCATCCTCTGCAAATTGGCTAACTAAATCATTCTGGGAAGAAGCTGAGGAATGCCCAGAGGCTTCTTCATGTAACTCATCGATTCTTTTATTGAGGGCTTGAGCAATTAATTTTAACTCATTACCGGAGCAGTCTTTGAAATCAGAAATGCTACGGGAACAAGAAGAACCGGTAGGACTGGTTTTTAACTTAGACTCTTTAGAAATCTTCTTCTGACTTGAGGCAGAAGGCTCGATAGGAATGACTTTAGACACTTTTGCCTGAATGACTGGGGAACTGACTGAGACTAGAAAAAAAGAGCAACAGGAAATTCCTGCTGAACCTGACCTATGATTCTGTTAATGTCGAACTTATCCCACCATTTGATGTAAAAAAAGCGAGAAAGTCGAGGGAGTGGATCAGCAATAACTGCTGGATTAGAGCATTAGCAAAAGAGGGCGGTGAAACACCGTATTGCCATTTGAGGATCCAGGGGACTTTGTATTTACTGGTAAAGAGAAGAGTGAGAGGAATGTTCTCATTCTTTGGATCGGGTTTACTGTTATTAGCAAAATGAGTAACTTGAACCTTAAGGGGGTCGGGAAGGAGGTCATAGGTACAACCATGCCAATACCACCAGAGGACGAACCAATAAGGAATTTGACTTTTGAACTTATGATCAAATTGAATGAACCAGGAATGACTATGGGACTCATTCTGGTGAAGGAGAACCTTATACCAGGTATCAATATAATCATAAAAACCGAAGGAATTGTTTTGACTGGTGAGATCCATAAGATCAGAGGGATTTTTACCCCAATCTGAAATTTGAAGGAATTATTTAATATACAAAGAATGATAAAGGACTTTTGATTTATCATTATTTGCATAAATGGGTTTGATATTTACTGACTCTGTTTTGAGGAGAATGTCCTTATAATATACAAGAGACTTATAAGGAGCAGATGGCGGAAAATGCCAACCAGGGGAAAAAAACTGGGCAGCAAGTTTAACTGGGTCATTTTTTGGTTTCATGTATGGTTCAATATGGTATAAGTAACTTTCCCATTTGAGCACATGCTCAGAAGAGGGGTAACTGGGAGCTGAAGATGAGGTCTTAGCAGGATTACTGAACGGATCAATGGGTTCAGGTTTATTAACTAGGGCTGAACTGTAAGGCTTGGGGATTGTCCCAAGGACTGTAAACTTGTTTGACTGGTAGACAAGGGTAACTAGGTGAGGAACTAGGGTTCCTCTGGGCTGATTACTTGGGCCAGTAGGGCGACCCGGACCCTATGAGGAAGAAGGTCCTCTGAAGCTCATGACTGAAAAGTACCTATATGAATAAATTCTTGAGTAAGAAAATCAGGAATAGGATTATCATTACCTTTAATGTACTCAATATCAAAATCAAAAATGCTTAGCAAAGCTTGCCATCTAGCGAAAGAATGCTTAGAGGACAAATTCTCAACATCTTTTTCTAAAATGTATTTGGTTGACTTGCAATCAATGCGAACTAGAAATTTCTGATTTAATAAGTCATTTTGAAATTTATTAATACATAATACTAATGAAAGAATTTCTTTTTTGATAGTACTATATTTTGACTGTGTAGTATTCCATGCGCCAGAATGAAAATGAACAATTTGTTCTGGGGAATCTGGTGTTAACTTTTGTTTAAGAATGCCTCCGAAACCAATATCTGAGGCGTCAGTTTCAACAATTTTGAAAGCTGAATCATTAGAAATACCAAGGCAGGGCAATGCCTTGACATATTTTTTAACTTGTTGGACGACAGAAGTATGAACGTCAATCCAAGGTGGGGGATTGCTTTGCAAACGCTGAAAGAGAGGTTTGCAAATCTTCCTGAGATTCTTGTAAAACTTGCCTATATAATTTAGCGAGCCAAGAAATCTCTGTAGTTGGGTTTTATTGGTTATCTTATCTGGGAACATGTCGGTGAATTGAATAGCTCGCTCAATAGGTGAACTTGTCCATCAAGATATTAAGGCCAAGAAACCGTATTCGACTTCAAACAGTTTGCATTTGGAAGGAGAAAGAACAAGACCATTAACTTTAACAACCAGTGAAGAATGATTTTAAATGTTTTTCGTGTTCTTCAATAGTCTTGGAATAAACAAGAATGTCGTCGATATAAACAACAATAAAATGGCCAAAAGGGTTTAGTATGTCATTGAGAATATTTTGAAATTCATCGGGAACATTTTTAAGCCAAATGTTCGGACATTCCATTCAGAGTGTCCAAATGGAGTGGTGAATGCTGTTTTGTACCTATCATCTGGATGAATGGCAATTTGCCAGAAACCGGATTTAAGGTCAAATTTACTGAAAATGGTGGCATTACTTAACCTATTGATAAGGTCGTCTTTGTTGGGAAGGGGGTACCTAATCCACTCTAAGACCTTGTTCAATGGTTTGTAATTAATAACTAAACGGGGTACACCTCTCTCTTTTTCTGCTTCATTGTTGACATAAAAAGCAGGGCAAGACCAAGGGGACTTACTATGTTTAATTAATCCTTTATCTAGGAGATCATTAATTTCTTTCTTACATAACTCCATTTGTTCATGACTCATCTGAATAGGTCTAGCCTTAGTAGGAATTAAATGTTCTTTAAATTCCTTAGCATAAGGAAGCCTAACCATATGTTTTTTTCTATGCCAAAAGGCATTGGGTGAATCAGAACAAAGGTTGTTTTTCATATATGTTTTTAACTCTTCAATTTTTAATTGAACATCTTCATTTTGAAGCTGTTCTTCAATTCTTTTGTATTTGATTTCTTCTTTCAAGAAACTCAAATTGGTAGATTTACAGTTTATTAAATTCAATGATTTGGAAATGGATTCTTCTTGAATGAATTTTAAATCTCTTTCTTTTGGTTTAATAAGAAACTTAAACGTTATTTTCTTTCCTAAATGTTTACAGGTTAATCCTTCATTACTAGTAGTAAATGGGTATAATAAATATATAAATGGTAATCCCAAAATGATTTTATCTGTAAGATTGCGAATTAAAACAAAAGATGTTTTAAAGCACATGTTATCTTGACAAATATGCACTTTAGGTAATTTATACTTTATTTCCATTTGACTACCATTAGCTGAATTCAATTTTTCACTGGTTTTTTTGTAATACTTAGTTGAATTAGACCTTCTTGAATACGCTTTAAATCACACCGTGTCAACTAAGGCGATAGAAGTCGTATTGAAAAGTTCTTATCCACAACTAGGTTAATAGATACATACCATTTCTGGATGGTGATGTCTTTAATTCTTTTAAGTGAAATACCTTGAATAAATAAGTCCTGAAATATCTTTAGTACCGTGATGATTCTCGTTCATCGTGATTTTCATCACTAGATGAGGAATCATTGATCCAAGATCGTGCCTTTTATCAAAATCTTTTCTTAGATTAGAGACTTCTAATTTTAAATTAGCTATTTCTTTCTTTAATTTATTAACTTCTTGATTTAATTACGAAGACTAACTTCTTTAACTCGGAGATTTAAATCTTTCCAAGGTTTTATTAAGACTAAAAATTGGTTTCTCTTTAGCTTTAATAAACCTATCATTTTCTATTATCTTTAGTTAATAAATCTTTCAACCTGCTTTTGTGTATTGAGCTTTTAGCTTAGGATCGTTGATTTTACTTATTAAGTCAATTAACAAAGAACTTTTTTCATCATCTTTGTTAATTACATTAACTTTTTTATTGCAACAATTTTCATTGCAATTATCGTAGACAAATAGTGACTTCTTCAAAGGCTATCGCTTAAATCTTCATTACTGTTATCATTAGAGGAATATGAAATGCTAGAGTTTTCATCATTACTGACATCATTCTCTATTCTCATTAATCCTAATATATAATCAGTATCTTCACTAGAAATATTTAATTGAGACAACTTTTGTTTTACTTTGCACTCATTTTTATAATGACCCTTTTGCCCACAATTGTGGCAGACAATTTTACTTTTACCATATTTTTTAGGTTTTTTATTATATTTTTTATTAAATCCCTCTGATCTTATGTATCTCACCAATCAAAACAATTCCTTCTGTTTTTATGATTATATTGATGCCTGGTATAAGGTTCTCCTTCACCAGAATGAGTCCCATAGTCATTCCTGGTTCATTCAATTTGATCATAAGTTCAAAAGTCAAATTCCTTATTGGTTCGTCCTCTGGTGGTATAGGCATGGTTCTACCTATGACCTCCTTCCCGACCCCCTTAAGGTTCAAGTTACTCATTTTGCTAATAACAATGAAACTTTGATCCAAAGAATGAGAACATTCCTCTCACTCTTCTCGCTACCAAAGAAATACAAAGTCCCTCGGATCCTCAAATGGCAATACGATGTTTCACCGCCTCTCATATAATGCTTCTAATCCAAAGTAGCTTATTGTGATCCACTCCCTCGACCTTCCCGCTTTTTTTACATCAAATGGTGGGATAAGTTTGACATTAACAAAATCATAGGTCATGTTCAGCAGGAATTTCCTGTTGCCCCTATTCCAGTCTCAGTCAGTTCCCCAGTCATTCAGGTAAAAGTGTCTAAAGTCATTCCTATCGAGCCTTCTGCCTCAAGTCAGAAGAAGATTTCTAAAGAGTCTAAGTTAAAAACCAGTCCAACCGGTTCTTCCTGTTCCCGTAGCATTTCTGATTTCAAAGACTGCTCCGGTAATGAGTTAAAATTAATTTCTCAAGCCCTCAATAAAAGAATAGATGAGTTACATGAAGAAGCCTCTGGGCATTCCTCAGCTTCTTCCCAGAATGATTCAGTTAGCCAATTTGCAGAGGATGATGGCCTGTACGATCCTTATGGCACCATCAACCTTCGTGGGCCGCCAGACCCATTTGCTCGACGCTCTACAATGAACCCCGCCATGGTTCGAAAACCAAAGACTGCTTCCTGAAATTTAGGTTATGAAAGATTCCATTGCGCTCACCGAAAGTATTCCAACAGTAAAAAGATGCTCTCTTTTCCACCGAAAGCATCATTGAGTCAAAAGTTGTCGGCCATTTGGTCAAAAGCGTCTGTAATAGTCAAAATTTAGCACTGTTTATCTACAGTAGCTTGTCTGTACTTTTACTTTTTCTTTTACTTTAGTAATTCCCTTTTACATTAGTGAAATGTTTCTTACTTTACCCCAGTTAATGTAATAGTTTCCTTTCCTTGTATTATAAAAGGAAGGCGAGCTCATTTGGCAAATCAGTTTTTGAAACTTAGAAAGACTCTGAGCTCTCTCTCTCAGAAGAATCTTTAGTTTCCACCGCTGATTAGCCGACCTATCCCCTCTTCTCTACTTCTCTAGTCAAATGTTTTAGTTTTGTAAGTTCTTGTTTTCTTTTTCTCTTTTTAGCTTGTACATAGTTTATATTAATCAATAAAATCAGTTTTAATTTAACTGTGTTGTGTTTGTATGCGTTCTATTCTTCACATAATCTGGTTAAAAAACAGAAGCTGAAAATTGAAGAACATTTAACTTAAGTAAAAGCAAAAGTTATTCTTTTACTTTTACTTTTTACATTTACTAAAGTAAAGAGATGATGGCGTAATCACACACTGTTTGATGATCGAAGACTCCTCTGGCGACTTCTTGGTTGGTTGATCGAAGTCTCACTGTGGATGCTGGGAAGGTCTTTGTTGATCATCTTCTCGATGAGTCACCATCCCTATACAAGTAGGGATGGTGACTCATCCGAGAAGATGATCAACAAGACCTTCCCAAGATCCACAGAAACAGACTAAGTCAAGGAAGAAGACGCCATAGGCATCTTCAATAATCGGCCAAACGATGGCCCCCACCATCATCATCGACTTTTTTTACTTAAAGCAAAAGTCTTTTACTTTAGTTAAATGTAAAACTAAAAGTAAAAGAATAACTTTTGCTTTTACTTAAGTGAAATGTTTTAACTTTAGTTAAATGTTTCTTACATTTACCCATGTAAAAGTAAATGTAAAATGTTTCTTCGCTTTTACTTTTACTTTAATAAATTACTTTTACTTGATTAATGTAATAGTGATTCTGCGTGAATCAATAGTAATTTACTTTTCAGTTTTCTATTTAAAGAAACTCAAGTGTTAGAGTTTCTTTAGGCTTAATTCAGTATAGCCTCAGAGCTTCTCTCTCTAGAAAGCTCTTCCGAGGTCTTCTCTCCTTCTCTTTAGTTAATTTTAGAGATCGAAGCTTTTAGCTTCGATCTTCTTAGTTAGAAGATGAAGACGAAGTCCTTAATACTTCGATCTTCCCCCTTAAACATTTAGTCTAGGAATTAATGTAATCCCTTCCTCAAATGTTTATAAATAAAAGAAAGATCTTACTTTACCGATTCACCGGTCATCTTCTTAATCTTTTCTTTTTCTGTTTAAGTTTTTATTTTAAAAACTTATCTCCGCTGTTATATAACGGGTTTTGGCTTATTATAATAATTATCTTGATTTTTATTTTTATGATGACAACTTTTTTTCTTATGACGTCTATGACTTTTGTGAGAGTCAATATGTTTATGTCTATGCTTCCGTCTAGAGGGAGCCACAGGAGGTAAACCATATTGTTCGCAGAATGTTCCTAACTCATATTTGGCTTTCTTTTTGTCTTTACTAGCCTGTTTGGCTAGCTTGAAATCAATGCACATTTTTAATCCTATTTTTTGAATATAACTGATTATGTCACCATAAGTGAGATTATCATAATCAATATATCCCAAATTTTTACTTAATTCTTCACGAACTTTATGCGCAAATAAGGATGGTAAACCATTGACAAATTTCTCTTTCTAGAATGGTTTATTACTGTCATTACGCATCATAACTCTTGAAGTAAAAACATCTTTGTACCATCTAAAATCGCTTAGAGTGGGACAAGTGAGATTACTCAACTGATCGTGGATTCTTTCTGTAATGTTACTAGGAGTTCCTATAAAGTGTTCAGCTAGACGCTGATGGCAATAGTAACCCTTCTATAAGAGACATTAAGTTAAAAGGAATTTTAAATCAAGGTCAGGCGAGTCATCCTTGTTATTCCTGTCACCCTCAGAATTATCCAGTTGAAGAAGAAAGCTCTTCCTCTCCTACTCCTTCTAAGCTCCCGACTCAATCAGATTTTGATGTTCCAATTAATAATCAATTAAGAGTTATTAAAAAAGAATTTGTATTAGATTGGGATAATCTTGTACATGATTTTAACTCCAAGTCTAATAAAATTAAAAGACATCTATTTAGAGATAATCACCCAACAGAAAAGGAACGTGATAAAATAGTCAATAAATGGGAAAAATTCATTAATAAGGAAAAACTTAATATTACTTTTTATGATTGGTACGAACAATATCAAAGTAAATGTAATGTTATAACTAAAACTAAATGGATTAAGGAAGACAAATCTAAGGTTTCATCTAGTCATCCACCCTTAGAATCTGTCTTAATTTCAGTAAAAAATACTTCTAATGACTTTTGTTATTAAAAGTTTAATATTAACATACCATATTTTTACTTTTGTTATTTTTATATGTATAATGTTAAAACTGTTGAAAAGGTATGTTATACCGCCCCCATATGGTATCAGAGCCATGTTGTATTTGTTCTTCTAGCTATTAGTAAAATCTTCTGATTTACTTCATTCTTACTGTTTTCAAAATTTCTTTTATTCTTTACCGGAAGTCACCTAACTTACTGTAGAACACCTTGTTCGTTGTCAACCCTAGGTAAGTCTCACGTGCGAGCGGTGTTGGGTTTTAGAACAATAGGTATGAGTCTACACAGGTAAGAGGGTCTGAATGGAAGATAAAGAGTGAAAATAATTTTGAAACCAGTAAAGATGAGTAGGTTATTTAGATCTAACTCCTAAGCTAGTCACAGATCAACATTGCCACCAGTACCTGACATAATTAACCAAGAAGAAAATAGTTATGAAAATATCAGTCAAGTTTTACATAACTGGAATATACCTAGAGTATCTCCCAAAGAAATTTATCAGTCAACCTTTTTAGATAATTTCAAAACAGATTATAATGTTAAAACTGTTGAAAAGGTTTATGCTATTAATAAAGAATATGAAAATTGTAGTCTTCTTTCCCCTGATGTTATTAAAAAACATTATAATTTTATTCACATAGGTCTAGTTCAAGTAGCAGTTAAACCATTGAACATTAAAGGAATTAATTCAAGTATCTACCGCCTCGTAGATGCTAGATTTTTGAATTACTATCCCAACATTATAGGTGCTATGGAAGAAAGTCTGCACAATGGTCCTATCCATTTTAATTGCTTTCCTGACTTCACACTTAGTTTGAGTGATCAACACCTATTTAAGGTTTTAACATTAAATATTAAAACAGCAGGAGAAATTACACAAATGATTGAAGGCTCTCAGCCAATTGCTTTGATTTATATGATTTATTATAAGACCATGAAGACTAATTTGAATGTCCATGCTTTAAATAAAAGCCCTAAAGATCAAACACTATTAATTCAAAGTTCAACTAGTGATGCTAATATCCAAATCCCTAGAACCATCCTAAGGAAAGATATTACATTACCTAGTCAATGGACTTTACCTAGTGAAATACCACAACAAATTTCAGAAGTTAACAACATAATGAACATAGAAAATATAAGGCAATTTTACTCATGGAACTGCCAAAGTTAGCTTTGAGCGCTTCTAGAAGACCAGCTTATTATAGAAGATTATTCTAGTTCTACACGCCTCCTTCTATGGTTCCGCTTTAGAAGAGATTCTCAAGTCCTTAGTAACCCTTCTATAAGAGACATTAAGTTAAAAGAAATTTTAAATCAAGGTCAGGCGAGTCATCCTTGTTATTCCTGTCACCCTCAGAATTATCCAGTTGAAGAAGAAAGCTCTTTCTCTCCTACTCCTTCTGAGCTCCCGACTCAATAAGATTTTGATGTTCCAATTAATAATCAAATAAGAGTTATTAAAAAAGAATTTGTATTAGATTGGGATAATCTTGTACATGATTTTAACTCCAAGTCTAATAAAATTAAAAGACATCTATTTAGAGATAATCACCCAATGTAAAAGGAACGTAATAAAATAGTCAATAAATGGAAAAAATTCATTAATAATGAAAAAAACTAATATTACTTTTTATGATTGGTACGAACAATATCAAAGTAAATGTAATGTTATAACTAAAACTAAATGGATTAAGGAAGATAAATCTAAGGTTTCATCTAGTCATCCACCTTAGAATCATTTTAATTTCAAAAAAAATACTTCTATTACGACCACCCCATTTAAAATCTCCAATGGTAACAATGATGATAAAAAATTATAGAACAATTAAATTTTAGTAACTAATACCTAGCAACCGTAGGGAAACAAAGCTAGATGTGATCAAGAAAAAAATTTGAAGAAAATATAATTAGAAAACCGTAGTAAAAATTGTTCAACCAACGTTAAAATTACCGTAAAATAGAGAAAAAATTAGGTTTACCTAATAAAGATGGTGATCTTACCGCTGTTATCGATCGCTTATTTAAAAAGTTAAAGACAAAGACTGAACCTGAAACAAGCGGTACTATTGCTATTATCGATCAGGTTGATTCTGATAATGAAAGCAAGAGTCGATCGATAATAAGTCAAGAACTACATCCGCTCAAGATATATGATGATCACTTAAATAAATTAACAGTTCATAATACCAGCATGACCAGAAATTGGTATTCTAGACCAACTCCTCCAGATTTAAAATTTGAAGAGAAAAATCTAGATAAACAATTTTCTGTTTCTTCTAATAAAATCTATGAATGGAACATTGACGGATTTAGTGAACAAGAAATCCTCAATAAATTAAATCATATGTCAATGGTAGCAAATAGCTATTTAACCAAATTTAACACCCTAACTCAACCAGATATTGTTGAATTACTCGCTAGTGGATTTACAGGTATTCTTAGATCTTGGTAGGAAAAACATCTCACAGAAGATTCTAGATTATCTATCATCCATACTGTTCAGCTAGACGCTGATGGCAACCCTATTTTTGATGAAACTATTGGCATAGGACCACCAGATGGAGTAAATACTTTAATATTTACCATAATAAAACACTTGGTAGGAACTCCTAGTAATATTACAGAAAGAATCCACGATCAGTAGAGTAATCTCACTTGTCCCACTCTAAGCAATTTTAGATGGTACAAAGATGTTTTTACTTCAAGAGTTATGATGCGTAATGACAGTAATAAACCATTCTGGAAAGAGAAATTTGTCAATGGTTTACCATCCTTATTTACGCATAAAGTTCGTGAAGAATTAAGTAAAAATTTGGGATATATTGATTATGATAATCTCACTTATGGTGACATAATCAGCTTATATTCAAAAATAGGATTAAAAATGTGCATTGATTTCAAGCTAGCCAAACAAAGCTAGTAAAGACAAAAAGAAAGCCAAATATGAGTTAGGAACATTCTGCGAACAATATGGTTTACCTCATGTGGCTCCCTCTAGACGGAAGCACAGACATAAACATATTGACTCTCACAGAAGTCATAGACGTTATAAGAAAAAACATAGTCATCATAAAAATAAAAATCAAGATAATTATTATAATAAGCCAAAAGCCGTTAATAAAAAATATAATAAAAAACCTAAAAAATATGATAAAAGTAAAATTGTGTGCCACAATTGTGGGCAAAAGGGTCATTATAAAAATGAGTGCAAAGTAAAACAAAAGTTGTCTCAATTAAATATTTCTAGTGAAGATACTGATTATATATTAGGATTAATGAGAATAGAGAATGATGTCAGTAATGACGAAAACTCTAGCATTTCATATTCCTCTAATGATAACAGTAATGAAGATTCAAGCAGTGGCACTGAAGAAGTCACTATTTGTGCTGATAATTGCAATGAAAATTGTTGCAATAAAAAAGTTAATGTAATTAACAAAGATGATGAAGAAAGTTCTTTGTTAATTGACTTAATTGATAAAATCACTGATCCTAAGCTAAAAGCTCAATACACAAAACAGTTGAAAGATTTATTAACTAAAGATAATAGAGAAAATGATATGTTTATTAAAGCTAAAGAGAAACCAATTTTTAGTCTTAATAAAACTTTGGAAAGATTTAAATCTCCAGTTAAAGAAGTTAGTCTTCCAGAATTAAATCAAGTAGTTAATAAATTAAAGAAAGAAATAGCTAATTTAAAATTAGAAGTCTCTAATCTAAGAAAAGATTTTGACAAAAGGCCTAATCTTCAGATCAATGATTCCTCATCCAGTGATGAAAATCACGATGAACCAGAATCATCTGGTACTAAAGATATTTCAGACTAATTTATTCAAGGTCTTTCACTTAAAAGAATTAAAGACATCACCATCCATAAATGGTATGTATCTATTAACCTAGTTTTGGATAAGAACTTTTCAATACAAATACCATCGCCTTTAGTCGACACAGTGTGCAAATTTAAACCAGATTCAAGAAGGTCTAATTCCAACTAAGTATTACAAAAAAACCAGTGAAAAATTGAATTCAGCTAATGGTAGTCAAATGGAAATAAAGTATAAATTACCTAAAGTGCATATTTGTCAAGATAACATGTGCTTTAAAACATCTTTTGTTTTAATTCGCAATCTTACGATAAAAATCATTTTGGGATTACCATTTATATATTTATTATACCCATTTACTACTAGTAATGAAGGATTAACTCAGAAACATTTAGGAAAGAAAATAACGCTTTAAGTTTCTTATTAAACCAAAAGAAAGAGATTTAAAATTCATTCAAGAAGAATCCATTTCCAAATCATTGAATTTAATAAACTGTAAATCTACCAATTTGAATTTCTTGAAAGAAGAAATCAAATACAAAATAATTGAAGAACAACTTCAAAATGAAGATATTCAATTAAAAATTGAAGAGTTAAAAACATATATGAAAAACAACCTTTGTTCTGATTCCCCCAATGCCTTTTTGCATAGAAAAAAACATATGTTTAGGCTTCCTTATGCTAAGGAATTTAAAGAACATTTAATTCCTACTAAGGCTAGACCTATTCAGATGAGTCATGAACAAATGGAGTTATGTAAGAAAGAAATTAATGATATCCTAGATAAAGGATTAATTAAACATAGTAAGTCCCCTTGGTCTTGCCCTGCTTTTTATGTCAACAATGAAGCAGAAAAAGAGAGAGGTGTACCCCGTTTAGTTATTAATTACAAACCATTGAACAAGGTCTTAGAGTGGATTAGGTACCTTTTCCAACAAAGACGACCTTATCAATAGGTTAAGTAATGCCACCATTTTCAGTAAATTTGACCTTAAATCCGGTTTCTGGCAAATTGCCATTCATCCAGATGATAGGTACAAAACAGCATTCACCACTCCATTTGGACACTACAAATGGAATGTCCAGGCATTTGGCTTAAAAAATGTTCCCAGTGAATTTCAAAATATTCTCAATGACATACTAAACCCTTTCAGCCATTTTATTGTTGTTTATATCGACGACATTCTTGTTTATTCCAAGACTATTGAAGAACACGAAAAACATTTAAAATCGTTCTTCACAACTCAAGTAAAGTTAATGGTCTTGTTCTTTCTCCTTCCAAATGCAAACTGCTTTTAGTCGTAATATGGTTTCTTGGTCTTAATATCTTCAATGGACAAGTTCAGCCTATTAAACGAGCTATTCAATTCACTAACAAGTTCCCAGATAAGATAACCAATAAAACCCAACTGCAGAGATTTCTTGGCTCGCTAAATTATATAGGAAAGTTTTACAAGAATCTCAGGAAGATTTGCAAACCTCTCTTTTCAAATATTTTGCAAAGCAATCTCTCACCTCGGATCGACGCTCATACTTCAACATTCAACAAGTTAAAAAATATGTAAAGGCATTGCCCTGCCTTGGTATTTCTAATGATTCAGCTTTCCAAAATTGTTGAAACTGACGCCTCAGATATTGGTTTCGGAGGCATTCTTAAACAAAAGTTAACACCAGATTCCCCAGAACAAATTGTTCATTTTCATTCCGGCGCATGAAATACTACACAGTCAAAATATAGTACTATCAAAAAAGAAATTCTTTCATTAGTATTATGTATTAATAAATTTCAAAATGACTTATTAAATCAGAAATTTCTACTTCGCATTGATTGCAAGTCAGCCAAATACATTTTAGAAAAAGATGTTGAGAATTTGGCCTCTAAGCATTCTTTGGCTAGATGGCAAGCTTTGCTAAGCATTTTTGATTTTGATATTGAGTACATTAAAGGTAATGATAATTCTATTCCTTATTTTCTTACTCGAGAATTTATTCATACAGGTACTTTTCAGTCATGAGCTTCAGAGGACCTTCTTCCTCACAGGGTCCGGGTCGCCCTACTGGCCCAAGTAATCAGCCCAGAGGAACCCTAGTTCCTCACCCATTACTCTCGCTGCCACCACCAAACAAGTTTACAGTACTTGGGACAATCCCCAAGCCTTACAGTTCAGCCCTAGTTAATAAACCTGAACCCATTGATCCATTCAGTAATCCTGCTAAGACCTCATCTTCAGCTCCCAGTTATCCCCCTTCTGAGCATGTGCTCAAATGGGAAAGTTACTTGTTCCATATCAACCATACACGAAACCAAAAATGACCCAGCTTAAACTTGTCGCCAGCTTTTTTCCCCTCAGTCAGCATTTTCCGCCATCCGCCTCCTTATAAGTCTCTTGTATATTATAAGGACATTCTCCTCAAAAAGTAGTCAAGAATATCAAACCCATTTATGCAAATAATGATAAATCAAAAGTCCTTTATCATTCTTTGTATATTAAACAATTCCTTCAAATTTCGATTGGGGTAAAATCCTCTCGATCTTATGGATCTCACCAACAAAATAATTCCTTCGCTTTTTTGATTATATTGATGCTCGGTATAAGGTTCTCCTTCACCGTAATGAGTCCTATAGTCATTCCCGGTTCATTCAATTTGATCATAAGTTCAAAAGTCAAATTCCTTATTGGTTCGTCCTCCGTGGTATAGGCATGGTTCTACCTATGACCTCCTTCCCGACCCCTTAAGGTTCAAGTTACTCATTTTGCTAATAACAATAAACCCGATCCAAAGAATGAGAACATTCCTCTCACTCTTCTCTTTACCAGTAAATACAAAGTCCTCGGGATCCTCAAATGGCAATACGGTGTTTCACCGCCTCCGCTGCTAATGCTTCTAATCCAAAGAGCTTATTACTTTGATCCACTCCTCGACTTTCCCGCTTTTTTACATCAAATGGTGGGATAAGTTCGACATTAATGTAATCATAGGTCGTTTCAAAGAGAAATTTCTTGTTACCCCTATTCCAAATTAGTCAGTTCCCACGGTCATTCGTGCAAAATGTCTAAAGTCATTCCCATCGAGCCTTCTACCTCAAGTCAGAAGAAGATTTCTAAAGAGTCTAAGTTAAAAACCAGTCCTACCGGTTCTTCCTGTTCCCGTAGCATTTTTGATTTCAAAGACTGCTCCGGTAATGATATAAAATTAATTGCTCAAGCCCTCAATAAAAGAATCGATGAGTTACATGAAGAAGCCTCTGGGCATTCCTCAGCTTCTTCCCAGAATGATTCAGTTAGCCATTTACAGAGGATGATGGCCTGTACCAAATTAAACTTTTACTTTTACATTTTCTAAAGTAAAAGAGATGATGGCGTGGGCCATCACCTGTCGGTGACTGAAGACTCCTCTGGCGTGTTCTGGGTTGACTGGTCCGTCTCCTGTGGATGCCGGAAGGTGCTGTTGATCATCTTCTCAGATGAGTCACCATCCCCATACATTTCCACCTCAAAATTTTTATCCAGGAAATAACCCCTCGGAAGAGCATTCTTGAGAGAGAAGCTCTGATGCTACATTGAATTAAGCCTAAACAACTCTAAACACTTTGAGTTGTTTAAATAGAAAACTAAAAAGTAAATTACTATTTGATTCACGCAGGAATCACTATTACATTAACTGAAGTAAAAGTAATTTACTAAAGTAAAAGTAAAACGTAAGAAATATTTTATATTTACTTTTACATTGGTAAATGTAAGAAACATTTAACTAAGTTAAAAACATTTAACTTAAGTAAAAGCAAAAGTTATTCTTTTACTTTTACTTTTACATTTACTAAAGTAAAAAAGATGATGGCGTGGGCCATCACCTGTCGGTGACTGAAGACTCCTCTGGCGTCTTCTTGGTTGACTGGTCCGTCTCCTGTGGATGCCGGAAGGTGCTTTTGATCATCTTCTCAGATGAGTCACCATCCCCATACATTTCCACCTCAAAATTTTTATCCAGGAAATAACCCTATCAGCCCAAAAATTTGGTTTATAAGGAAGGAAGAAAAAAAATTTCTACCGAAAATTGGTCAAAATCTTCAAAATTTCTTAGATTTTGTAAAAAAAATTTGTTTAAAAACAAATCAGACTGAAATCTAAAATAAAGGATCACTCGATTGGTTCTGATCTATCAGTAAATAGATCTAAACAGAAGACTAATTTGTTAACTGTTTAAACAAAAATTCTTTTTCTTGAAGGTCCACTTAGACTCTAGCCTTACTTGCCTTAAATACATACCCGTAGATCCAAAGGTTCCCTTTAGCCTTATACTGCTCCCAATTGAGACTTATAAACGGCATTAGTCGGGACTTAAGGCGATCTTGGGTGTTTCACGGCGAAGGTCGGGCGATTAAAAGCGGAGCAAGAAAAATAAAAGATTGAAAAAACATTTAAGTAAACAAATAAAATTTTTTATTCATCGAAACCACCGATAGCATCAAGAACCAACCATTTAGCTCTGATACCATATAACAGCGGTGATAAGTTTTTATTCAGAAAACTTAGACAGAAAAAGAAAAGATTAAGAAGATGACCGGTGAATCAGTAAAGTAATCTCTTTCTTTTATTTATAAACATTTGAGGAAGGGATTACATTAATTCCTAGACTAAATGTTTAAGGGAAGAGAGAAGATTGAAGACTTCTTCTTCATCTTTAACTAAGAAGATCGAAGCTTGAAAGCTTCGTCTCCGGCTAACTAGAGAGACGGACGAGCGGACCTCGGAAGAGCTTTCTAGAGAGAGAAGCTCGAGGCTACATTGAATTAAGCTTAAAACAACTCTAAACACTTGAGTTGTTTAAATAGAAAAAGCGAAAAGTAAATTACTATTTGATTCACGCAGAATCACTATTACATTAATCAAGTAAAAGTAATTTACTAAAGTAAAAGTAAAACGTAAGAAACATTTTACATTTACTTTTACATTGGTAAATGTAAGAAACATTTAACTAAGTTAAAAACATTTAAATTAAGTAAAAGAAATGGTTATTCTTTTACTTTTACTTTTACATTTACTAAAGTAAAAGAGATGATGGCGTGGGCCATCACTGTTTATTATGTTGAAGACTCTCCGACGTCTTCTTGGTTGGTACCGGTCCGCCTCTGTGGATGCTTGGGAGGTAGTCTTGTTGATCATCTTCTAAGATGAGTCACCATCCCCATACATTTCCACCTCAAAATTTTTATCCAGGAAATAACCCTATCAGCCCAAAAATTTGGTTTATAAAGAAGGAGGAAAAAAAATTTCTACCGAAAATTGGTCAAAATCTTCAAAATTTCTTAGATTTTGTAAAAAAAATTTGTTTAAAAACAAATCAGACTGAAATCTAAAATAAAGGATCACTCGATTGGTCCTGATCTATCAGTAAATCGATCTAAACAGAAGACTAATTTGTTAACTGTTTAAACAAAAATTCTTTTTGTTGAAGGTCCACTTTGACTCTAGCCTTACTTGCCTTTAAATACATACCAGTAGATCTAAAGGTTCCTTTAGCCTTACAATCGCTCCCAATTGAGACTTACAAACAAAGATTTGTCGAGACTTAAGGCGATCTTGGGTGTTTCTTACGAAGGCTCCATGCGATTAAAAGCGAAGCAAGAAAAAAATAAAAGTTTGAAAAACATTTAAGTAAACAAATCAAATCATTTATTCATCGAAACCACCGATAGCATCAAGAACTAACCGTGTGGCTCGATACCATATAACAATGATATAAGTTTTTATTCAAAAAACTTAGACAGAAAAAGAAAAGATTAAGAAGATGACCGGTGAATCTGTAAAGTAATCTCTTTCTTTTATTTATAAACATTTGAGGAAGGGATTACATTAATTCCTAGACTAAATGTTTAAGGAAGAGAAAGTATTGAAGACTTCTTCTTTATCTTTAACTAAGAAGATCGGTTTTGAAAGCTTCGCCTCCTCCAACTAGAGAGAAGGAAGAGCGGACCTCGGAAGAGCTTTCTAGAGAGAGAAGCTCTGAGGCTATATTGAATTAAGCCTAAACAACTCTAAACACTTCGAGTTATTTAAATAGAAAACTGAAAAGTAAATTACTATTTGATTCACGCAGGAATCACTATTACATTAACTGAAGTAAAAGTAATTTACTAAAGTAAAAGTAAAACGTAAGAAACATTTTACATTTAATTTTACATTGGTAAATGTAAGAAACATTTAACTAAGTTAAAAACATTTAACTTAAGTAAAAGCAAAAGTTATTCTTTTACTTTTACTTTTACATTTACTAAAGTAAAAAAGATGATGGCGTGGGCCATCACTGTTTATGATCAAGACTCTCTGGCGTCTTCTTGGTTGACTGGTCCGTCTCCTGTGGATGTCGGAAGGTGCTGTTGATCATCTTCTCAGATGAGTCACCATCCCCATACATTTTCACCTCAAAATTTTTATCCAGGAAATAACCCTATCATCCAAAAAATTTGGTTTATAAAGAAGGAGGAAAAAAATTTTCATCAAAATTGGTCAAAATCTTCAAAATTTCTTAGATTTTGTAAAAAAAATTTGTTTAAAAACAAATCAGACTGAAATCTGAAATAAAGGATCACTCGATTGGTCCTGATCTATCAGTAAATCGATCTAAACAGAAGACTAATTTGTTAACTGTTTAAACAAAAATTCTTTTTCTTGAAGGTCCACTTAGACTCTAGCCTTACTTGCCTTAAATACATACCCGTAGATCTAAAGGTTCCCTTTAGCCTTACACTGCTACCAATTGAGACTTACAAACGGCATTAGTCAAGACTTAAGGCGATCTTGGGTGTTTCACGGCGAAGGTCGGGCGATTAAAAGCGGAGCAAGAAAGTCATTCTGAGTAAATTATATGGTATAACAATGGTTTGAGTATAATCTTTACTTACGCCCCCATATGCTTAGTTTTAATTTCATTCTTACTGTTTTCAAATTTTCTTTTATTCTTTACCGGAAGTCACCTAACTTACTGTAGAACACCTTGTTCGTTGTCAACCGTAGGTAAGTCTCACGTGCGAGCGGTGTTTGGTTTTAGAACAATAGGTATGAGTCTACCCAGGTAAGAGGGTCTGAATGGAAGATAAAGAGTGAAAATAATTTTGAAACCAGTAAAGATGAGTAGGTTATTTAGATCTAACTCCTCAGCTAGTCACAGATCAACTTTGCCACCAGTACTTGACATAATTAACCAAGAAGAAAATAGTTATGAAAATATCAGTCAAGTTTTACATAACTGGAATATACCCAGAGTATCTCCCAAAGAAATTTATCAGTCAACCTTTTTAGATAATTTCAAAATAGATTATAATGTTAAAACTGTTGAAAAGGTTTATGCTATTAATAAAGAATATGAAAATTGTAGTCTTCTTTCCCCTGATGTTATTAAAAAACATTATAATTTTATTCACATAGGTCTAGTTCAAGTAGCAGTTAAACCATTGAACATTAAAGGAATTAATTCAAGTATCTACCTCTGTCTCAGAGATGCTAGATTTTTGAATTACTATCCCAACATTATAGGTGCTATGGAAGCAAGTCTGCACAATGGTCCTATCCATTTTAATTGCTTTCCTGACTTCACACTTAGTTTGAGTGATAAACACCTATTTAAGGCTTTAACATTAAATATTAAAATAGCAGGAGAAATTACACAAATGATTGAAGGCTCTCAGCCAATTGCTTTGATTTATAGGATTTATTATAAGACCATGAAGACTAATTTGAATGTCCATGCTTTAATTAAAAGCCCTAAAGATCAAACACTATTAATTCAAAGTTCAACTAGTGATGCTAAAATCCAAATCCCTAGAACCATCCTATGGAAAGATATTAAATTACCTAGTCAATAGACTTTACCTAGTGAAATACCACAACAGCCTGTAGTTAACAACATAATGAACATAGAAAATATAAGGCAATTTTCTGATGGAACTGTCAAAGTTAGCTTTGAGCGTTAAGAAGACCGCTTATTATAGAAGATTATTCTAGTTCTACAGCTCCTTCTATGGTTCCGCCTAGAAGAGATTCTGAAGTCCTTAGTAACCCTTCTATATGAGACATTAAGTTAAAAGAAATTTTAAATCAAGGTCAGGCGAGTCATCCTTGTTATTCCCCACCACCCTCGAATTATCCAAATAAGAAGAAAGCTCTTCCTCTCCTACTCCTTCTGAGCTCCCGACTCAATCAGATTTTGATGTTCCAATTAATAATCAATTAAGAGTTATTAAAAAAGAATTTGTATTAGATTGGGATAATCTTGTACATGATTTTAACTCCAAGTCTAATAAAATTAAAAGACATATATTTAGAGATAATCACCCAACAGAAAAGGAACATGATAAAATAGTCAATAAATGGAAAAAATTCATTAATAATGAAAAACTTAATATTACTTTTTATGATTGGTATGAACAATATCAAAGTAAATGTAATGTTATAACTAAAACTAAATGGATTAAGGAAGAAAAATCTAAGGTTTCATCTAGTCATCCACCCTTAGAATCTGTCTTAATTTCAGTAAAAAATACTTCTATTACGGCTAGTCCATTTAAAATCTCCAATGGTAACAATGATGATAAAAAAATTATAGAACAATTAAATTTTAGTAACCAATACCTAGCAACCGTAGGGGAAGCAAAGCTTAGACAGATTGAAGAAAATTTGAAGAAAATATAATTAGAAAACTAGAGTCAAAAATTGTTCAACCAATCGTTAAAATTACCGTAAAATAGAGAAAATTAGGTTTACCTAATAAAGATGGTGATCTTACCTCGGTTATTGATCAGTTATTTAAAAAGTTAAAGACAAAGACTGAACCGGAAACAAGCGGTACTATTGCTATTATCGATCAGGTTGATTCTGATAATGAAAGCAGTAGTCAGTCTGATAATAAGTCAGTAACCACATCCGTTCAAGATATACATGATCACTTAAATAAATTAACAGTTCATAATACCAGCATGACCAGAAATTGGTATTCTAGACCAACTCCTCCAGATTTACAATTTGAAGAGAGAAATCTAGATAAACAATTTTCTGTTTCTTCTAATAAAATCTATGAATTGAACATTGACGGATTTAGTGAACAAGAAATCCTCAATAAATTAAATCATATGTCAATGGTAGCAAATAGCTATTTAACCAAATTCAACACCCTAACTCAACCAGATATTGTTGAATTACTCGCTAGTGGATTTACAGGTATTCTTAGATCTTGGTGGGAAAAACATCTCACAGAAGATTCTAGATTATCTATCATCCATGCTGTTCAGCTAGACGCTCATGGCAACACTATTTTTGATGAAACTATTGGCATAGGACCACCAGATGGAGTAAATACTTTAATATTTACCATAATAAAACACTTTGTAGGAACTCCTAGTAACATTACAGAAAGAATCCACGATCAGTTGAGTAATCTCACTTGTCCCACTCTAAGCGATATTAGATGGTACAACGATGTTTTTACTTCAAGAGTTATGATGCGTAATGACAGTAATAAACCATTCTGGAAAGAGAAATTTGTCAATGGTTTACCATCCTTATTTCATGCATAAAGTTCGTGAAGAATTAAGTAAAATTTGGGATATATTGATTATGATAATCTCACTTATGGTGACATAATTAGTTATATTCAAAAATAGGATTAAAATGTGCATTGATTTCAAGCTAGCCAAACAAAGCTAGTAAAGACAAAAAGAAAGCCAAATATGAGTTAGAACATTCTCATGAACAATATGGTTTACCTCCTGTGGCTCCCTCTGAAGGAAGCACGTACATAAACATATCGACTCTCACGTAAGTCATGGACGCTATAAGAAAAAACGAAGTCATCATAAAAATAAAAATCAAGATAATTATTATAATAAGCCAAAAGCCGTTAATAAAAAATATAATAAAAAACCTAAAAAATATGATAAAAGTAAAATTGTGTGCCACAATTGTGGGCAAAAGGGTCATTATAAAAATGAGTGCAAAGTAAAACAAAAGTTGTCTCAATTAAATATTTCTAGTGAAGATACTGATTATATATTAGGATTAATGAGAATAGAGAATGATGTCAGTAATGACGAAAACTCTAGCATTTCATATTCCTCTAATGATAACAGTAATGAAGATTCAAGCAGTGGCACTGAAGAAGTCACTATTTGTGCTGATAATTGCAATGAAAATTATTGCAATAAAAAAGTTAATATAATTAACAAAGACGATGAAGAAAGTTCTTTGTTAATTGACTTAATTGGTAAAATCACTGATCCTAAGCTAAAAGCTCAATACACAAAACAGTTGAAAGATTTATTAACTAAAGATAATAGAGAAAATGATATGTTTATTAAAGCTAAAGAGAAACCAATTTTTAGTCTTAATAAAACCTTGGAAAGATTTAAATCTCCAGTTAAAGAAGTTAGTCTTCCAGAATTAAATCAAGTAGTTAATAAATTAAAGAAAGAAATAGCTAATTTAAAATTAGAAGTCTCTAATCTAAGAAAAGATTTTGACAAAAGGCCTGATCTTCAGATCAATGATTCCTCATCCAGTGATGAAAATCACGATGAACCAGAATCATCTGGTACTAAAGATATTTCAAACTTATTTATTCAAGGTCTTTCACTTAAAAGAATTAAAGACATCACCATCCAGAAATGGTATGTATCTATTAACCTAGTTTTGGATAAGAACTTTTCAATACAGCTTACTGCCTTAGTTGACACAGGTGCAAATTTAAACTGTATTCAAGAAGGTCTAATTCCAACTAAGTATTACAAAAAAACCAGTGAAAAATTGAATTCAGCTAATGGTAGTCAAATGGAAATAAAGTATAAATTACCTAAAGTGCATATTTGTCAAGATAACATGTGCTTTAAAACATCTTTTGTTTTAATTCGTAATCTTACAGATAAAATCATTTTGGGATTACCATTTATATATTTATTATACCCATTTACTACTAGTAATGAAGGATTAACTCAGAAACATTTAGGAAAGAAAATAACGCTTAAGTTTCTTATTAAACCAAAAGAAAGAGATTTAAAATTCATTCAAGAAGAATCCATTTCCAAATCATTGAATTTAATAAATCAGAATTCTACCCATTTGAAGTTTCTTGAAAGAAGAAATCAAATATAAAAGAATTGAAGAACAAACTTCAAAATGAAGATGTTCAATTAAAATCAAGAAGAGTTAAAAACATATATGAAAAATAACCTTTGTTCTCGATTCCCCAATGCCTTTTGCATAGAAAAAACATATGGTTAGGCTTCCTTATGCTAAGGAATTTAAAGAACATTTAATTCCTACTAAGGCTGTAGACCTATTCGGATGAGTCATGAACAAATGGAGTTATGTAAGAAAGAAATTAATGATATCCTAGATAAAGGATTAATTAAACATGGTAAGTCCCCTTGGTCTTGCCTTGCTTTTTATGTCAACAATGAAGCAGAAAAAGAGAGAGGTGTACCCCGCTTTGTTTATTAATTACAAACCATCAACAAGGTCTTAGAGTGGATTAGGTACCCCCTTCCCAACAAAGACGACCTTATCAATAGGTTAAGTAATGCCACCATTTTCAGTAAATTTGACCTTAAATCCGGTTTTTGGAAAATTGCCATTCATCCAGATGATAGGTACAAAACAGCATTCACCACTCCATTTGGACACTACGAATGGAATGTTCAGGCATTTGGCTTAAAAAATGCTCCCAGTGAATTTCAAAATATTCTCAATGACATACTAAACCCTTTCAAATGCATTTTATTGTTGTTTATATCGACGACATTCTTGTTTATTCCAAGAGTATTGAAGAACACGAAAAACATTTAAAATCGTTCTTCAAAAATCATAAAGTTAATGGTCTTGTTCTTTCTCCTTCCAAATGCAAACTGCTTTCAGTCGTAATACTTGCTTTCTTGGTCTTAATATCTTCAATGGACAAGTTCAAATTTATTAAACGAGCTATTCAATTCGCTAACAAGTTCCCGATAAGATAACCAATAAAACCCAACCGCAGAGATTTCTTGGCTCGCTAAATTATATAGGAAAGTTTTACAAGAATCTCGTGAAGATTTGCAAACCTCTTTTTCAAATAAGTTTGCAAAAGCAATCTCACCTCAGACCGACGCTCATACTTACGTCGTCCAACAAGTTAAAATATGTCAAGGCATTGCCTCGCCTTGGTATTTCTAATGATTCAAACTTTCAAAATTGTTGAAACCGACGCCTCGATATTGGTTTTAGGCATTCTTAAACAAAAGTTAACACCAGATTCCCCGAACAAATTGTTCATTTTCATTCCTACAAGCATGAAATACTACATACCAAAATATAGTACTATTAAAAAGAAATTCTTTCATTAGTATTATGTATTAATAAATTTCAAAATGACTTATTAAATCGAAATTTCTACTTCAGATTGATTGCAAGTCACCAAATACATTTTAGAAAAGATGTTGAGAATTTGGCCTCTAAGCATTCTTTGGCTAGATGGCAAGCTTTGCTAAGCATTTTTGATTTTGATATTGAGTACATTAAAGGTAATGATAATTCTATTCCTTATTTTCTTACTCGAGAATTTATTCATACAGGTACTTTTCAGTCATGAGCTTCAGAGGACCTTCTTCCTCATGTGGTCCGGGTCGCCCATCGCCCAAGTAATCAAATTTGCAGGAACCTAGTTCCTCACCCAATTACTCTCTGCTCTACCAATCAAACAAGTTTACGGTCCTTGGGACAATCCCCAAGCCTTAAGGCCAAATTTCTAGTTAATAAACTCAACCCATTGATCCGCTTCAGAATCCTGCTAAGACCTCGCCTTCACTCCCCATTACCCCTTCCGAGCATGTGCTCAAATGGGAAAGTTACTTGTTCCATATCGAACCGTATATGAAACCAAAAATGACCCAGCTTAAACTTGTCGCCTCAGCTTTTTTCCCCTCGGTCAGTAATTTTCCATCTCCCTCCTTATAAGTCTCTTGATATTATAAGGACATTCTCCTCAAAAACAAAGTCAAGAATATCAAACCCATTTATGCAAATAATGATAAATCAAAAGTCCTTTATCATTCTTTGTATATTAAACAATTCCTTCAAATTTCAAATTGGGGTAAAAATCCCTCTGATATTATGGATCTCACCAGTCAAAACAATTCCTTCTGCTTTTATGATTATATTGATGCCTGGTATAAGGTTCTCCTTCACCGTAATGAGTCCCATAGTCATTCCTCGGTTCATTCAATTTGATCATAAGTTCAAATGTCAAATTCTTATCGGTTCGTCCTCCGGTGGTATAGGCATGGTTCTACCTATGACCTCCTTCCCACCCCTTAAGGTTCAAGTTACTCATTTTGCTAATAATAAGAACCCCGATCCAAAGAATGAGAACATTCCTCTCACTCTTCTCTTTACCAAGAAATACAAAGTCCCCTCGATCCTCAAATGGCAATACGGTGTTTCACACCGCCTCTATGCTAAATGCTTCTAATCCAAAGAAGCTTATTATCGATCCACTCCTCGACTTTCCCGCTTTTTTTACATCAAATGGTGGGATAAGTTCGACATTAACGTAATCATAGGTCGTTTCAAAGAGAATTTCCTGTTCTCTATTCCAGCCTCCGGCCGGCCTCACCATTCGTGCAAAAATGTCTAAAGTCATTCCTATCGAGCCTTCCTCCTCAAGTCGTAAGAAGATTTCTAAAGAGTCTAAGTTAAAACCAATCCCCACCGGTTCTTCCCCTGCTCCCATAGCATTTCGATTTCAAAGATCGCCCCGTGAATGAGTTAAAATTAATTGCTCAAGCCCTTAATAAAAGAATCGATGAGTTACATGAAGAAGCCTCTCCGGCATTCCTCAACTTCTTCCCGTAATGATTCAGCTTAGCCAATTTACGAGGGATGATGGCTCAGACGATCCTTATGGCACCATCAACCTTTAGGACGCCAGACCCATTTGCTAACGCCTACAAAGAAACCCCCCGCCATGGTTCAAAAAACCAAAGACCGCGCTTCCGGCAATCCGCTTATGAAAGATTCCGCTGCTTCACCGAAAGCATTCCAACAGTAAAAAGATGCTCTCTTTTCCACTGAAAGCATCATTGAGTCAAAAGTTGTCGGCCATTTGGTCAAAAGCGTCTGTAATAGTCAAAAGTTAGCACTGTTTATCAACAGTAGCTTGTCTGTACTTTTACTTTTACTTTTTCTTTTACTTTAGTAATTCCCTTTTACATTAGTGAAATGTTTCTTACTTTACCCCAGTTAATGTAATAGTTTCCTTTCCTTGGTTTATAAAAGGAAGGCGAGCTCATTTGGCAAATCAGTTTTCGAAACTTAGAAAGGCTCTGAGCTCTCTCTCTGAGAAGAATCTTTAGTTTTCACCGCTGATTAGCCGACCTATCCCCTCTTCTCTACTTCTCTAGTCTAATGTTTTAGTTTTGTAAGTTCTTGTTTTCTTTTCTCTTTTTAGCTTGTACATAGTTTATATTAATCAATAAAATCAGTTTTAATTTAACTGTGTTGTGTTTATATGCGTATATATATATAATCTAAGATAACTTCTATCGACAGTTTTGAAAAATGGGTAAGTGGGGGTCCAAATAACAAGCCAAATTTACAACAAATACTTCATAAAAATTCCCTCTATTTATCTCAATTCACTTGGCTTCACAAAACATATTTTTAATAACATTCATCATTAATAATATAACTTGCAATATTAACAACCAGATCATTCCCAGGAAAGAGGGGGGTTTTCGAAAAGGATTTCTCCCTACTGGCACACAATTAGGTGACCAAACCCCTTTCCTCGTCAGAACTTTCTAGACATTGTCAATAATACAAATAATAATACGAATAACTTTGTCGTCACAATTATTGACTTAATAATATAAAATATTATGACAATAATTGAATCAATAACGTGAGATACTATGCAGCAATTACTGTAGCAATAATTAAGTATAACTGAGTGACTTCTCACGTAAGCATCAATAATCAATACCGTGTGCTACTATGTAACCACGAGTATTACTATACTTTTATAACCGGGTATTTCACCAGTTAACGGTAAAACTTTCGACGCTATTTTTATAAAAAGTTATTTATGTCGTTTTCTAACTCCGATAGTAATTTCGTTGTGGGGTCTACCAATGATTGTGTCTTCGTACGAATATTCACTGTTAAAACAAATATTCCCCGACTAATCGAATATTTTATAACAATTTGCTTACTTTGCAAAATTTATAAATATTACCCACAACTATAACATTATATCAAATCCACACCATAATATTCAAAAATGATATTTAGAGAAAATTATTCTTTATTCATAAAAGTTGGGGTCTTACAGTCATGATAGCCAAGGGAAGAAATGAAGAACCCAACTTTTATGAACAAGAATAATTTTCTCTAAGAATAAATTATTCATAATTAAGAATCTTTATAGATAAAGGATCTTTATTCATTCATGACTGTTGGGGTCTTACAGTCTTACAGTTGGGGTTTTACAGTCTTACAGTCATCAGTTACAAAGAAAAGAACAAGAATGAACAAGGAGAAAGTAAAGTTGAAGGAAGCAATAAACAAAA
The DNA here is from genome assembly GCA_020205615.1 of Panax quinquefolius. NCBI lineage: Eukaryota > Viridiplantae > Streptophyta > Magnoliopsida > Apiales > Araliaceae > Panax > Panax quinquefolius. The sequence continues at coordinate 88,217,163 of CM035173.1, forward strand.
TTGGAGTAGTCATTCTAAAGAAGGGCAAGGAAACACAAAGAAAATGGTTCAAAGTAAACTTCCACCACAGTAACACACACTGGTCATTGAATCAAGCATAAACATAATACTTTTAATATCATCGTTAGAATCAATTCACCATTCAGAATCATTCCATGTCTTTCCTTAATTTTAGTTAGATAGAAACAAGCGATCTAAATAACCCTAACTACTAAAAAAACTTCAGGCAATCGCTAAAAGTTTAATCTAAAAGATGTTTTAAGAATTAGTAAAATTGATGAAGCTAAACAACACAAGAAAAAGAAGTTGCATTTAATTTAGTTGAATATTCTTCCTAAGATATAATAATGTCGTGATCTGCAGTCAATTATTAACCTTAATTGCCTCACAAATTAGAGTGACCAAATAATTATAGATTTGATGTCTAATTTAGCATTAGATTTCAAAGGATAAATAACTAGTGTGCACCTTAGCAATTAAACATATAAACCATAGAATTTAAACTCAAAAGAATAATTAATACTCAAGATAATAATTGAACAAATAAAACTAATTAAATATCACAGTGTAATAATTCTGAGGCTTCTGTCTCCTTAAACCAAGAATAGAAGTTTAGTTACGCATAACATGAAAATCACCAAAGAATAATAGAGAGAGTTTATAGGCTAGATCCCCTCCCAAGTGTCTAAGAACATATATTTATAATCAACATAGGAAAACCCTAACTTAGGAGAAACAGAATTAGAAAAACTAATAAAACCCCTTAAAATCTCGTGCAAAATGGCTTTAGAAACGCGTTTGGCTCAAAAATCGCGCATGAAGACAGGAGCATGAGCGTCGTGGCTTAATTCCAAACTCAAGAGTCGCGACTTTGACCAAGCGCTTCAGCTTCCATACTTAAGTGTCGCGGTGCTGACCCCCTGAAATTGTAGATTTTTTTCGTTATCTTTGATTTGAAAGGTCGCAGGTCTCGTAACTCCTCATGGATCTCAAGTTATGACCATTTTACCAATGGACGTCAGAACAAGAATCCAACTCCAATCAGTAATTTTTGAAACATTATTTGGAGACCCAAACGAACTCGGATTTTTGCTAACAATACCTTTCAAAAAAGCTTAAGATGTCCTCTACAACTTCATAAAGACTATTTTCTTATTATGAAACTATAACACAATCCAAAACTCAGTTGAAGCTCTAGAGGTCGAATCTGACCAAAAGTTAAAAATCTTGAATTGAGCTCCATTTGTCCTCCAAATTAACTCCAAAGTCACGGACTTCCTTAATTGCACCTTAAATCAAAATATGAAACTAATGAGTGTATTTTGGCACAAAGTTAATATAAAACATAAAGAATTAAGAGATTAAAACATAGAAAGTTCCATTCACATCATTTTCCAATCTCTATTGACCAGACTTGTAAGACCCTAACTTTTTATGAATAAAGATTTAATTTCTCTAATTATTATTTTGAATAATAAAGTGTTGTTTTGATATAATGCTTTAGTTATGGGTGAAATGTGCAAATTTTGCAAAGTAAGTAAATGGTCATAAAATATTCGTTCGGTCGGGGAATATCCGTACGACGGCAAAATCATTGGTGGACCGCATAACATAATAACTGTCGGATATAGTAAGCGACATAAATAACCTTTTTTATAAAAATAACGGCAAAATTTTTACCGTTAACTGTTGAAATACCCGATGATAAAAAGTACAGTAATACGCGTGGTTGCACAGTATCTATGATTATTGATTCTTGCGTAAGAAGTCACTCAGTTTCATTCAATAATTGCCACAATAATTGTTGCACAGTATCTCATATTATTGATTTAATTATTGTCACAGTATCATCTGCACAATATTTTATATTACTAAATCAATAATTGACATGACACAATAATTCATATTATTAGTTAGCATTATTGGCAATGTCTAGAAAATTATGTCGAGCAAAGGGGTTAGGTTATATAATTGTGCGCCAATATCATTTCACTAGAATATTGGTCTGAACTTTCTTATTAAATTTTAATTTTTTCATGTCTGGGTACTATTCATACGGTATTATTCATACGGTACTATTAATACGGTACTATTCACAACAAAATTTAATTTAATTTCCTGTCCAAATTATTTTTGATACATGAATATCATTCTTGAATTTTACTTCACAAATAGTTATCATGTTGATAATTTGGATATTTTTGAACTCTAGATAAATTGAATTAGAAATCTCTAATATTTATCTTTAATCTCACTTGATTGAATCGTTATATCATTGTCATCATTCTTATGCTTATATTGTGTTGAAAGCCATCATTGGCCCATATTGCGAAGATGGACTATTGATTGGTCTGATTATGACCAGGAATTTTGTATTGGTATAATCATAACCTTTAATGTTACAGATAAGGTTTGTGGTGAAAGTCCTCTTTGGCACGTAGTGTATAGATGGACAGATGTTTGGCATGATCATGAATACTGGTGATACCAACGAATATCCTTGGCCCGTAGTGCATGGATAATTCTTTGATTTGAAATATTTATTGATTGGTGATACAGGGATAAAATATTGATGATGGACTTTTAAATCATAGAAGATAGTAGATATCATGCTCTACTTGACTCTTCTAATGGATTGTTATTTTCGCTTCAGTTGTGATCTAAAACTTATTTTCTATTGTATTCTATTAGATTTTTCCCTGTTGAGGACTAAGGATAATTTTTTCTACATTATCTTAGTCATAATATTATTTACTAGGCTAGTTGAGCTCACCCTTTTCCTTTTGGTTCCATTGTTCTTCTCAGGAGGCGATAATATAGCTGAGACTAGTCGGGGAGTGGAGTAATAGTTCAAGATGATTATTATAGCAGTCCTCACTATTTTGTAAAATAATGTAACAATAATTGTAATGAGGACTTTATTTGAGTTTGAATATTATCTACAAGACAATATTTGTATTAAAACTCACAGAGTATGTGTAATCATTTTTTGCACAACAATTATATTAATGAAGTTTGTATTTGGTTTCTGTACCATACATTTAGCGACTCAGAATGGGTTGTGTGGACCTATTTTGGGGGCGTCACAAGACTGTTGCTCCAAAGAATAACACGTCACACATTGGTCTGGGTTTTGTAAAACTACATATTAAAATCAAGTCTACGAATGCCTTGAAGAGTCGTAGAGTTTGGAAACAACTCTATGAGTCAACCTGGCATTAGTTGTAGAATAGGTCTCTAATTTACCAAATTTAAAAATCGTAATCCTCCACATAAGTTCCAAGTGAGAATGTATCCATATGGAATATTAAAGGTTAGCTAACATTAGAAGTGACTATGTAATACCCGGAAAATATATATATATATATATATATATAAAAAAAAAATAAAATAATTTATTTTGTTTTAAAACATATTAATTGGACTTTGTTATTTATTGGGTCAAACTAGTTATTTAATTTATGTGGACTAATAAATATTAATAAGTGATGGGTAAATTTAATTGATAAAATTGGGCCTTAAAACTAATTAAAGTTAAGTTATATGTGATTAATATTATATTATATTATAAATAGGAGAATTAGCAAGATAATAAATAAAACCTAATTACATGTCACTACATCTCATACGAACTAAAGGAAAAGAATTGAGAGGCGCATGCGCAGCTACGGAAGAAGAGGAAAAAAAAAGGTGAGAACTTAATCCAGGTAAAAGCTTATTTTGTTAATATTAAGGTTATTCAAATAAAGTCATTCAGGATCACATGTAATTCCTATGTCATCTTAGAACAAAAAGCTAACTCTTTATATTTGGTCAAATCAGTGTATATGGAATCATGTCTAAGATAAGTTGAATATATATATATATATATATATATATATATATATATATATATATATGAATAATGGAAATATGATGATTGTTACTTTTGAACTAAGGTGGTATTCATGCTTGGTATTTTGGCTTATTATATATATATATATATATATATATATATATATATATATATATACTGATAAGGTTATTAATTCCTTAAAAAATGATGATTAAAAGATTATTTATAATTTAATTCGGGTTTATTTTGTAAAATTGATGTAATTGGAGAAATTAATCTTATATTAATATAAATTATAATTAGTAAGTAACTTATAATTGTATTATTATTACTTTTTATTAGATCGGACTGGAGGAATTTAAAGAATTATTTTTTTTTTAATATAATTTTTGGAGTATTAATAATTGATAAAAGGCGATGATTAAAGGCATATTAAATAGATTATGAATTATTTTGGAATTATTAGTTTGGATTGTTTTTAATTTGAGGTGAATATATTTAGGTTGCGAATAACGTTTCGTATTTGATATCGTTGGCATTTGAGGGTAATTAAGATTTTGTGGAGTGTGCTATAAATGGTTTGGAAGTATTAGGTACGAATTCCGTACTCTTTCAGCGATACTCTTGTTAAATTTGATTTGTTCGTTTGGTCGCTTGTTCGAATTTCGTTATTATTTCACATAATTGTTTCCTGTGAAATAAATATATTACTTTCATTTTGAAGTTGATATATATATATGACTCGTATTTGTACTCTTTGAATTAGGTTATCATGTTTAGTACTATTTATTTTTTATAATTATAGAGCGGTACATGTTGCTACTTTCTTTTTGAGACCTTGTGACTATAATTTGATTTGGTTCAACATGTGCATATAGAACCTTTTTGTTGGTATTTTGTCGCATGTGTTGTGACATGATATTTTTGTTAGAATATACCGTAGGGTATACCTAAGCTATAACCACCTGTGGGGGTACCACAGGCATGTCGTCATGGCACGAGAGGCATGACACTCTCTGTGGTGGTGTGATTAGTCCGTGGCGTCTCCGTTTGGGCTCCGGAGGAAGTGGGCCATTTGGTGTTTTGTTGTGGGAGGCGTATGGGTTAACCCTAGTTTTTTGTTCTGCGGATTGGTGATGTTGTGCCAAACACACTATCCGATTTGCATACATTTGGATTCGCAGTCTAATGTGTGATTTGACTGTGTGGCATTATTTTGGTTGCCTGTGTGGCATCATTTGATTTGCCTGTGTGCCATTAGTTTGACTTGCCTATGTGGCAAGATATATTTTTGAGCTCAATCGGTATGAAATAACCCCAGCCATTTGTTTCAGCCTATTATTTTATTGTATTAGTTTTTTTTGTTTCTGTTCAGTTCAATTCATTGAGTTAGTTACTTCAGTTCGTTATTTCTTTATTCGTTTATTGGTTTCGTCAATTCTGTTGATTTAGATATAATTCTTTCAGATCTTTGGAGATTATATTTTCGTCAGTATTTACACTTGAGGCTTTGTTCAGTATTTTGTCTCAGTTGTTTTCGTATATCAGTTGTATATCTTTTGTATATTTATATCCGTACTGGGCAATTGGCTCATGCTGTGTTTTTCTTCCGGCAGGTTTGCAGTGGTGATTCAGGGCTAGTGTGATGAGAGTGTTGCCTTTGACCATTTAGGTTGTTTCGATTTTAAGTTTGATTATTTTGACTCTAGTTGGAGAATTGTATTTAGTAATTTATTAAGGGATCACCATTATTAATATTTTGAAGTTATTAGTTCTCTATTTACTTATTTTGAGGTTTGTTGTACTTTGCACGTGACCTCCCTTTCCTTTTCGGGAAGGGGGTGTTACAGAGATGGTATCGAAACTTAGGTTCTTTCTTGTAGAAAACCTATTTAAGTTTGACCTGTAAGTTGTGGGTAAATCACTGGGTAGACGTCGTAGGAATTTTATTCGATTTTGTTCTCTGTTTGGTTGGTCTTGATTTTGACCAAGTGTCATTCTCTCCTCGAGTTGTAGTTGATTTGAGAAATGTGAGATACATTGTTAAGATTATTATTGTTATGCATTGGAGCAATAATATTAGTTAAGGATTGGGATTGGATATCATTAAGGAGAATAAATATATGATTTTGAGTGTGATTGTGAGTGTGATTGGATATTTTGTACAATTAAGAAATGATTATATGATTATAATGTGAGTATTTGTATAAGCTAATTTTTGATTTTGGGAAATTATTTTTAGAGCTGTATTTTTTTGTGACAATTATTATGATCGTTGAATTGAGGATTTGATTTGAGTTAGGTTTTAATTTATGTTAAGCTTGTGGATAATTTGAGGTTTGTGTATTGATGGCATACTATGATAAAGTGAAAATTATTAAATATAGAGGATTTTTTTGTAATTTGAGTTGTTGATATTCGAGGTAATTATTTTAATCATTTGGAGTTAATGATCAATTTTATGGCTATTTTTCTAGTAAGATATTGAAGTTATGTTCTATGAACTTTCTTAGTGATAGTATGGGGAGACATTGAAATTTGTTGGGTTAAGATTTGCATTAAGAGAATGATTGATTCATTGAATGATTAGATATATATAATAAGTGATGAAATTCAACTGATTATGAGAGATCTTATGTGACGCCCCCAAAATAGGTATAAATCACCCATTTTGAGTCGTCAATAACATGGTACAGAAAGAACTACAACTTTATTAATACAACATAAAAACTGTGAGTTTAAATACAAATATTACCGTCTTGACAATATTCACACCCAAATAAGTCCTTGTTACAATTATTGGTATATTATTTTACAAAAATGGTGAGGACTACTAAAACAACTTTCTAGAACCATCATTCCACACCCCGACTAGAACTCGCTACGTTCTCGCCTCCTGAGAAGAAAATGGAACAAAAGGGAAAAGGGTGAGCTCAACTAGCCCAGTAAAGAATATTATGACTAAGTTAAGATAGAACAAATTATCATTAGTCTTCAACAGGGAAAAATTTGATAAAATACAATAGACAACAAGTTTCAGATAAATATTCGCAGCGAAAATAATAATTCATAGAAGAGTTACGTAGAGAATGAAATCTACTATAATCTATGAATTTAAAAGTCCATCATCAATATTTTATCCTCAGAACATCAACCAATATTCATCTTGAATCAAATATTCATCTTTGTACTACAGCCAAAGATATTCATCGATCATCATGTTCATCTCAACACTGTATCTCTTTGCACTACGCCAAAAAAGATATTCATAAGAAAATCAACCATCTTTGCACTACATGCCAAAGATATTCAATACCATCATTTAGGACTGAGGATGATGAAAAATATTTTAAAGAAAATGAATCCAGTGAAACAAAAGAACAAGTATTATGGATTCGTACTTTAAACAATCCGAGTTCAAAAATACTTCATAAATAATCACAGTGAAGTAAAATTCAAGAATGATCAAAACATGGATACAATCAAAGCTAGTATCCATAATAGATATTTTGGACAAAAAAAAAATTTAATTTTTCTGTGAATAGTGTCATATTCGTGAATAGTGTCGTATACGTGAATAGTAACCCCGACACTAAAAGACAAGAATTTCCTAAGAAAAATCTTACCAATAATCCAGCATAATGATATTAGAAGAAATAATATCATTTTAAAAAAAATAGCATCCCTTACATCGAAAAGAATAGTACTTCTGGCTGGAATATCAGATATAATGTTGAAGGAACTTGCACCGTATAGCAACACTCAAAGTATCAAAATACTCACAAGAATACGCTCAATAATATAGAGAAAGAAAACTTCAGTTTCTGGTGTAATTTTCAATTCTAACCTAAACACCCTATTTATAGGAAAATGCTTAGAACACCAAAGCAGAAAATTTAATAGAATATTAATATATATATATATATATATATATATATATATTTTATTCCAACGCACACCTCATTTGATTCAAAACATCAGTTACCAAGTGAGACCCACCTCACCAAAATAAAAAAAATGTTTTTCTTATTAAAAATAATTAAAACTTCCAAAAATCAATTATTTCGGAACTTCGGAACTTCAATAATTCTTAATAAATAGCCCTTTTATCATAAAAATTTGAACCTTATGTCTTTTCCATAGGAAATTTCATTATCTACAACTTTGTAAGTTTAAGTTTTTCTAAATTCCAAACAGAAATTAACCGAAATCCACAAACGGGAGATTTTACAAGCTATAATCAAATTTCAGTCAAGAAATGGGGTCCACAAACATATTTAACATGTTTTAAACATTTTTAGTAACAAAAATACTACTCCTCCTCATATACTCGTATATCCCACATTCATTGTAAAAATATCACCATTATTATATTATTAAAATATAATAATATATTTAAATGAATTATTTTATCAAAAAAGATAAAATATCAATTTTTAACAATTGTCACATTAAAAAAAATTTCCATCTATATCAACATAAAATGAATATTTTCCTTATTATATAAATCAATAATTAATTATTCACAAATAATATTATAGAATCACAATACTGGCAATCAGGCCGTTCCCAGGAAAGAAGGGGCTTTTCAATAAGGATTTCTCCTTACTGGCACGCAATTAGGTGACCAAACCTCTCCTTAGACAGAACTTTCTAGACATTGCCAATAATGTTATCTAATAATATTATTCAAATAATATGAATTATTGATCTGATAATGAAAATACTGTGTAGTGACAATTATTGAAACAATAATAATATAAAATATCAACGTAGCAATTATTGAATCAATAAAATAAAATAATGAACAGTAACTACTGTAAAAATTATTGAGTAGTGCCTTCTTACGTAAGAATCAATAATTGATCCAAATACCGTGTTCTACTGTGTTTTAACCACCGGGTGTTCCAATAGTATTAACGGTAACAACTATGTCGTTATTTATAAACAACTTATACTTGTCATTTTCTTCAGCCAATCGCTTTTAGAGTTATGGGGGCCCACATAGGTCGCTACCATCGCATTTAATATTCCCAAAATAATAAGAATATTCCACGACAACAATGAATATTTTATAACCACTTGCTTATTTGAAATATTTGCGCATTTTACCCATAACTAACTACATTAATCAAATCAACCCTTACTATTTCAAAATAACAAATAGAGGAAATTCAAATTTATTAATAATAAGTTGGGGTCTTACAACCTCCCCTCCTTATGAAATTTCGTCCTCGAAATTGACGTACGTACCTGGTGTTTCGAAAAGGTGAGGATACCTCGCTTTCATTTGCGTTTCCAACTCCTAGGTCATTTCCTCAATAGCATGGTTCCTTCACAAAACTTTGACTTGTGGTATGACCTTTGTACGTAAGTCATGCTCCTTCCTATCCAAGATCTTGACAGGTACCTCCTCGTACGTTAACTCTTCGGCTATCTCATCTGGTTCTAACTCAATAATGTGGTTCGGGTCTTTCATATATTTACGAAGCACAGATATATGAAAAATATTATGAACACGAGACATACTTGGAGGTAACGCAAGTCTATAGGCTACATTTCCTACTCGGTCAAGAATCTGAAATGGACCAATAAATTATGGATTGAGCTTTCCTCTCTTCCTGAATCTTGTAACTCCCTTCCATGGGTCAATATGCAAAAATACATGATCCCCAATACTAAATTCCACGTCTTTTCGATGAAGATCCGCATAACTCTTTTGTCGATCTTGAGCCGTTTGTATATGTTGTCGAATCATTTGGATCTTTTTCGTAGTCATACATACCAACTCGGGTCCCAACAATGTTGCTTCACCCACCTCATCCCAAGATATTGGAGAGCGACACTTTCGTCCATACAATGCTTCGAATGGAGCCACACCTATACTTGCCTGATAACTATTGTTGTAGGAGAAATCCCACCAAAGGTAAATATTTATCCCAACTCCCTTTGAAGTCTAGGACACAGAGTCTTAATAGATCTTCAAGAGTTTGGATAGTCCTCTCTAATTGTCCGTCCGTTTGAGGATGGTATGCCGAATCAATCAGAACTGCACTCCATAGCTTTTTGCAAGCTAACCCAAAATCGTGAAGTGAATCTTGGGTCACGATCCGAAACTATGGATACTGGCATGCCATGCAATCTCACAATCTCATTTATATACATATGAACAAGACGTGTAAGGGAATAAGTCTCTCGTATCGGCAACAAATGAGCAGACTTAGTTAATCTATCAACAATAACCCAAATAGCATCTATGCCTTGAGAAACTGTGGGAAGACCCGTAACAAAATCCATGGTAATGTGTTCCCACTTCCATTTCGGGATCTCAAGTGGTTGCAATGGACCCTTAGGTACTTGATGCTCCGCTTTTACACGTTGACAAGATAAACACCTCGAGATAAACTTTGCAATCTCTCTCTTCATATTGTTCCACCAAAATGTATGTCGAAGATCACGATACATTTTGTTACTTCCAGGATACATTGTAAATGGGGTATTGTATGCCTCCGTTATGATCTTATTCTTCAAATCAGAATTGTTAGGAACACAAAGTCTGGAGTGGACTCGAAGTATTCCTTCTTCATTGATTGTTGCCTTCTGGAATAGCACCTTCTTGTACTTTCTTCTTCATACGCATCAGCTCCGGGTCTGTGGCTTGAGCAACTTTAACTTTATCGATTAAAGTTGGTTCTATGCGTATACTTGACATCATCGCACTCATTTCTGCATATGATCTTCTACTCAATGCTTCAGCTACCACGTTTGCTTTTCCAGGATGGTACTGAATGGTGTGGTCATAATCTTTTAACAGCTCGAGCCAATGTCGTTGTCGCATGTTGAGTTTCTTTTGGGTGAAGAAATATTTGAGGCTTTTATGGTCTGAATATATCTCCGCTTTCTCTCCATATAGATAGTGCCTCCAGATCTTTAGCACAAAAACGACTGCTGCCAACTCTAGATCATGAGTAGGATAATTCCTCTCATATTCTTTAAGTTGTCGCGAGGCATAGGCTATGACTTTCCCATGTTGCATGAGAACACATCCTAGCCCTTTTCACTCAAGCATCATTGAGATAAAAAATCCATCCAAACTAGATGGTATTGTCGTAACAGTGCCGAAATGAGTCTCCTCTTGAGCTCTTGGAAACTCTTCTCGCATTCCTCGCTCCATACGAATTTTGTATCTTTCCGAGTCAGCTGAGTTAACGGAGTAGCGATTCGATAAAATCCTTCCATGAATCTCCGATAATAACCAGCTAAGCCCAGAAAGCTACGTACTTCAGTCATCGTCTTCGGTTGCTCCCAACTTTGTATTACTTCAATCTTCACCGGGTCAACAGATACTCCATGTTTTGACACCACGTGCCCAAGGAATGCTACTTCCTCAAGCCAAAACTCGCATTTCTTCAACTTGGCATATAGTTTGTTTTCACGAAGCCTTTGGAGTACCAGCTTCAAATGGTGCTTATGATCTTCACGACTTTTGGAATATATGAGAATGTTATCAATAAAGACAACAACGAACTAATCCAAATATTCCTTGAATACTCGGTTCATCATATCCATGAAAGCCGCATGAGCATTAGTAAATCCAAAAGACATGACTAAGAATTCATAATGCCCGTCTGGAAGTTCAAGGCGCCTTTGAATATCCTCAATTCTAATCTTCAAATTGATGATATCCGAGATCGAAGATCGATCTTTGAAAAGAATTGTTCTCCTTGCAACTAGTCAAACAGGTCATCAATACGAGGTAACGGATACCTATTCTTGATGGTGACATGGTTCAATTCTTGATAGTCAATACAAAGTCGCATACTCCCGCTCTTTCTTCTTTACAAATAAAACAGAGCACCCCAAGGAGATGTACTAGGGGCGAATGAAACCGATGTCCAACAACTCCTCAGTAGTTGGACCTTTAACTCCTGAAGTTCAATAGGATCCATTCGATATGGGGTTTTAGAAATGGGCTTTGTACCAGGTTCAAGATCAATAAATAATTCAACTTTACGTTCTGGGGGTAGACCAGGAAGTTCTTTAGGAAACTGATGATTGGGTAATATACCCATGAATTGGATATGTTTGACCTTAATTTGTTGTGTGTCCAAAGCATTTTAGAGTCATTTTACTTGTTCAAGTTGTGTTGTGGCAGGATTGTGCGCGGTTGGAATGTTTGGGAGCATTTGGGTTAGAAATGGCAAGATTGTCAAGTTTCATGACGACAGTCACGGGGCCGCATTCACGGAGTTAATTACATGTGGCGGGCGCCTGGGCCTCGCTTGTTCTCGTCAAGGACGACGTGAGGAGGCGTTGACTTGGCATTAAAATCAATATTGAGGTGGACACTTGAGGAAGTTGATGGGCAATTGGATTGTGGATCAAGAAAGGGAGTATATAAGGCTTCTTTATATTGAATTGGGAGACAAATTTTTTACACAATTGAAATTGATCAAGGAGCAAGCGGATCTAAAGGCTTGGGATTGAGTTCTTCTTCTTTATTCTTTTAAATTGTGTAATTCATTAAGGATGATTTATCAATTATTGTTGGTTTTATTTCGCCATGAACTAATTTCTTTTATTAAGATTCCAATGGAACCTTTTATGGTTATGAACTGATTATTTAATTTATTCCAATTATTTATGTTGAAGTGAATTGTTCATCATGCCATGTACTTATTGATTAATTATCTGGCCAATAATTACCTTGTTACTTCTGAAGGAATTGAGAAAGGAATTCTAGAGTTAGAATCTGGGTCAAGTGACATGTGACTTAGTTATTTGCATAGTGAATAATTAGGTTTGTGAATAGAATGAGAATATCTATTTGCCGCATGTAACACATAAGGAATTGGGATTGTAACGAGTTTAATTCAATTGTTTTGCATAGAGATATAGCAAAATTAATCTGGGTTAAATAGAAGGCAATTGATCACTCGAGAAAGGGCTGTTGGCATTTGAGAATTTCTGTTAACAATTTAGTAGACATAATAATTGGGATAATTGGATAATTTATTTAATAATAATAATTGGGGATATTGGATTCTTAATTATCATTTATCTGCATTCAAACAATTCTTAGTTTGTTATTTATTTTTCTTTTAGAATAATTTCTTGCTTTAGTAAAATTAGTTTTCTTAGTTTTAAAGATCACAATTTTTGGTTGTTTAAATAAAATTGAATTGATACAGTACTACTAGTTGGAATTTATTAATTGGAATTCTCTGAGGGATCGACACTCTATTTTATCACTATATTACTTGTTGATCGTGTATACTTGTACGTTTACTTTGATTGTGAAATCAACCAATAGAAACACGTCAGGAAATTTACTAACAACAGGAATATTATTCAAATCTGACATGTCTTTATTAAAATCCATAACATGGGCTAAGAAAGCTTGACATCCGTTTTTCAATAAACGAATAGCTTTATGACTTGATATGACTGTGATTGATTTTAATGGTTTAGTTGCTTGAATTAAATAAACAAAGTTGGTTAGGAATATGAAAACTAACAACCTTACGAAAATAATCAATTTTGGCATGATGAGTAGTTAACCAATCAATCCCTAAAATCACATCAAAAGCAAGTATCTTTAAAGAGATAAGGTCAATAGGTAATGTGATGGTGCCAACTTGGATCAAACAAGATTTATAAACAGTGGATGTAATGAAAGTTTCTCCTAACGGAGTCTCCACAGATAAATCAAAGTCTAATTTCTCTGGAGTTAAGTTTAAACGTTGAGCACACGCAGGAGAGGTAAATGAATGGGTAGCACCGGTATCAAGTAAGGTATAAACTTCGCATGAATTTATGATTAGCTTACCCGTGATCACCTCATTTTGGTTCCTCGCATTTTGACCAGTCACGACAAATGCTCTTCCAGGAACCGTTGACTTTGAATTTTCTGGGATAGCCTTTTGAGTCACCATCCCCACTGGACTTGGTTTTGCTACCGTATAATCTCGAGCGATATGTCCTTCCTTTCCACAATTATAACATACATTGAACTGTTGTGGGCAGTTTGGGCTGATATGTCTCTCTTTTCCACATTTACAGCATACGATCGGTGGTCGTTCTCCTCCCTTAGAACCAGTTGGTGTTGACATCTTCACATGGTCATTATTGAATCTCTTCTTTTTAAAATCTCCTCCTGACTCGCTTCTTCTATTCTCATGGCCATGATTACCACCAAAGTGGTTACCACCTTTGTCTGAATTCTTCTTTCTCCGCTGGTTATCATTGTTCTGATGACTGCTGTCACCAGTATGATCCTGGTTATGGTCCCTCGATTGAACGTACTTGTTATCTCGCTCTAACAATTGAGCCCTGTTGACAACATCTGAATAGAGAGAAAATTTATGAGAAATGAGATACTGACGTATGTCGAGTTTCAAACCTCTCAGAAACATCAATGTCATATGTTCCTCATTCTCCACCAAATGAGGTGCAAACCTAGATAACTCTGCAAACTTTGCCTCGTACTGGGACACCGTCATGTTATTTTGTTCGAGTCTAATGAACTCCACTTCCTTCATATGACGAATACTTTCGTGAAAGTACTTGTCATTGAAAAGTTTCTAAACGCTCCCCAAGACATGCCGAAAAGTACCGGATGGGTACGCTTCACGATTCCCACCAGTAATCTACCTCATTACGGAACATAAAGGTGGCGAATGGAACCTTCTGTTCCTCCGTGCATCCCATGACATCGAATATCTTGGTGATTTGTTTGACCCACGCTTCGCTTTTAATCGGATCCCGCTTCCCTGCACTCGTGGTCCCAACTCTTTGAACTTCTTGCTATGACAAACCGTGCGTTGTTATCATTTCCACCTATATTTTGTACACGAGACTCCCTTGTCTGATTTTGCATTAACTGCAAAAAGCTTCTAAACATCCCGTCATTCATCATCTGCTCAGTGGTGTTGTTTACATGAGGAACATTGCCACTGCTGTAGACGCTTCTCCTCATTGGTGAGTAAAGGTGTCTCCACGGTCTCATTTACTCCATCATTAACATTCTCACCGCCATTCTCAAATCATCGCCATAAAACAAGGGTTAATTAAGGAAATCAACATATCACATAATATCCTTATATATATCGACCAACTAACAAATAAGCTTAGGTAGGACACACTGCAAGGATTTACTCGCTCTCCTCCTAGTTCTATTCCCCATCTCCGCCAGAGATCATATCCCTAAGCTTTGATACCAATCGTGACGCCCCCAAAATAGGTATACAACACCCATTTTTAGTACAATAATAACGTGGTACGTAAATAACTATAACTTTATTAATACAACATGAAAACTATGAGTTTAAATACAAATATTGCCGCTGCCTGACAATATTCACACCCAAATAAGTTCTCATTACAATTATTGGTACATTATTTTACAAAAATGGTGAGAACTACTAAAACAATTTTCTAGAACCATCATTCCACACCCTTTACTAGAACTCGCTACGCTTCTCGCCTCCTGAGAAGAAAAATGGAACAAAAAGGAAAAGGGTAAGCTCAACTAGCCTAGTAAAAAATATTATGACTAAGATAAAATAGAACAAATTATCGTTAGTCTTCAACAGGGAAAAATCTGATAAAATACAATAGACAACAAGTTTCAGATCAATATTCGCAGCGAAAATAATAATTCATAGAAGAGTCACGTAGAGAATGAAATCTACTATAATCTATGAATTTAAAAGTCCATCATCAATATTTTATCCCTGTAACGTCAACTAATATTCATCTTGAATCAAATATTCATCTTTGCACTACAGGCCAAAGATATTCATCAGTCGGTCATGTTCATCTCAACACCTGTACATCTTTGCACTACGGGCCAAAGATATTCATAAGAAAATCAACCATCTTTGCACTACAGGCCAAAGATATTCAGTAATACCATCATTTAGGACTGAGGATGATGAAAAATATTTTAAAGAAAATGAATCCAGTGAAACAAAAGAATAAGTATTATGGATTTGTACTTTAAACAATCCGAGTTCAAAAATACTTCATAAATAATCATAGTGAAGTAAAATTCAAGAATGATCAAAACATGGATACAATCAAAATTAGTATCCACAATAGATATTTTGGACAAAAACAAAATTTTAACTTTTCTGTGAATAGTGCCGTATTCGTGAATAGTGTCATATACGTGAAAAGTTCCGTATACGTGAATAATAACCCCGACACTAAAAGACAAGAATTTCATAAGAAAAATCTTACCAATAATCCAGCATAATGATATTAGAAGAAATAATATCATTTTAAAAAAAATAACATCTCTTACCTCGAAAAGAATACTTCTGGTTGGAATATCAAATCTAACGCTGAAGGAACTTGCACCGTATAGCAACACTCAAAGTATTAAAATACTCACAAAAATACGCTCGATGATATAGAGAGAGAAAACTTCAGTTTCTGGTGTGATTTTCAATTCTAACCTAAGCACCCTATTTATAGGAAAATGCTTAGAACACCAAAGCAGAAAATTTAATAAAATATTAATATATATATTTTTTTATTCCAACGCACACCTCATTTGATTCAAAATATCAGCCACCAAGTGAGACCCACCTCACAAAAATAAAAAAAAAACATTTTTCTTATTAAAAATAATTAAAACTTCCAAAAATCAATTATTTCGGAACTTCAATAATTCATAATAAATACCCCTTTTATCAGAAAAAATCGAACCTTATGTCTTTTCCATAGGAAATTCCATTATCTACAACTTTGTAAGTTTAAGTTTTTCAAAATTTCAAACAGAAATTGACCAAAATCCACAAACGGGCGATTTTACAAGCTATAATCAAATTTCAGTCAAGAAATGGGGTCCACAAACGTGTTTAACATGTTTTAAACATTTTTAGTAATAAAAATACTACTCCTCCTCGTATACTCATATATCCCACATTCATTGTAAAAATGTCATCATTATTATATTATTAAAATATAATAATATATTTAAATGAATTATTTTATCAGAAAAGATAAAATATCAATTTTTAACAATTGTCACATTAAAAATTTTCTCCATCTATATCCACATAAAATGAATATTTTTCTTATCATATAAATCAATAATTAATTATTCACAAATAATATTATAGAATCACAATACTAAAGAACTGTGTCGTCCCAAGAAAGAGGGGCTTTCCAATAAGGATTTCTCCTTAGTGGCGCCTTCAATTAGGTGATAGAACCTCTCCTCCTTAGATGTAGAACTTTCTAGACATTGCCAATAATGTTATCTAATAATATTATTCAAATAATATGAATTATTGATCCGATAATGAAAATATTGTGTAGTGACAATTATCAAAACAACAATAATATAGAATATCAACGTAGCAATTATTGAATCAATAAAATAAAATATTGAATAAGAATTCATGTAATAATTATTGAGTAGTGCCTTCTTCACGTAAGAATCAATAATTGATGCAATACCGTGTTCTACTCGTGTTTTAACCACCGGTGTTCCAACAAGATACTTGAATAACCACGCTGTAAGTTATTTATAAATAACTTATACTGACGCTTTCTTCATCCAATCGCTTTTATTATGGGGTCCACATTAAGGTTACAGCGCAATGCATAAAATATTCCCCGACAAGTAGAGAATATTCCACGACCAAACGAATATTCCCCGACGACATTGAATATTTTATAACCACTTGCTTATTTGAAATATTTGCGCATTTTACCCTTAACTAACTACATTAATCAAATCAACCCTTAATATTTCAAAATAACAAATAGAGAAAATTCAATTTTATTAATAATAAGTTGGGGTCTTACATCTTAAATAGTTGTAGTTCGCTTATGCAGATGGTAGAATATGTGACTTGGAGTTGGATATGGTGATAAAGAGATTTTAGTAGTATATTTTGGTATTATAATATTTGATAACTAATTTGATTTGAGGTTATGATATTTTAAAACTCTTAAGGACTTAGGAGAGTTGGTGATAAAGAGATATTAGTAGTATATTCTTTGGTGTAATATTATTTGATGAATAGTTCAAATTGAGGATGAGATATTTTGAAGCTCTTGAGGACTTGGGGAGAGTTGGTAATATAGTTTGCATAGTTGTTTTGTTTATCTAATGTCTTTAGAGTTTTCTATGAATTTATGTAAAATAAAATAAAAATAATTTGTTAGATCTTTGTTATGTGTGGAATATAAACGTTTTACGAATTAAAAATAATTTTAAATATTTTGGGTATTCGAAACGTATTAAGATGAAGAGAAATTTTGTGATTTTGAATTATTTTCCGAAGAGTACGTTTACAAGAATGAAACTCAAAGATATTAGCGACGACCCGCACCAACGGTGGATCATGTGATTTAATTTGATGCCACGCCAAGAACCTTCCCAAGGTCGGACACGATAAATGTATTTAATCTTTTACTTAGTACATGAATAATTGTGTGGACCTATGGACTTACCATGCTTGATCGTTACATATGTCGGCGCTACATTTTAATTTAAGTTTATGAATAATTATGTAATTTAAATAAAAACTAAAATAAAACTTAATAGTTTATTTGAATTCGAGGACTAAATTATTTTTTTAGGGTGAAAATGTAATAACCCATTTTTTTATAATTAAATATTAATTGATTTTATCTTATACAATTGTATTTAAATTGGAAAAGGTAAATGATTTTGTTTCCCTCTTTTCTTCCTTATTTTGTTTGGAAAATTAAATTCTTTTAGTAGATAATTAAATAACCGATTAAATGAAAATTGAGGAAGATAATTCCTTTTGTTAAAGTCTTGTGATAAAATCATTCTTGAGGGGAAGCTACTTGGGAGATAGATGAGTCTATTCGAGTGAGTATATATGCATCTATCGATAATTAGGTACGTTTCATTCTTTTGATTCCTGGGACTAAATCTTTTTAAGGGTAGGTGATGTAATACCCAAAATATATATATATATATATATATATATATATAAAATATAAAATAAATAAAATAAATTATTTTATTTTAAAACATATTAATTGGACTTTGTTATTTATTGGGTCAAACTAGTTATTTAATTTATGTGGACTAATAAATATTAATAAGTGATGGATAAATTTAATTGATAAAATTGGGCCTTAAAACTAATTAAAGTTAAGTTATATGTAATTAATATTATATTATATTATAACTAGGAGAATTAGCAAGATAATAAATAAAACCTAATTACATGTCACTACATCTCATACGATCTAAAGGAAAAGAATTGAGAGGCGCAGGCGCAGCTACGGAAGAAGAGGAAAAAAAAGGTGAGAACTTAATCCAGGTAAAAGCTTATTTTGTTAATATTAAGGTTCTTCAAATAAAGTCATCCAAGATCACATGTAATTCCTATGTCATCTTAGAACAAAAAGCTAACTCTTTATATTTGGTCAAATAAGTGTATATGGAATCATGTCTAAGATAAGTTGAATATATATATATATATATATATATATATATATATATGACTAATGGAAATCTGATGATTGTTAC
Organism: Panax quinquefolius; assembly: GCA_020205615.1. Taxonomy (NCBI): domain Eukaryota; kingdom Viridiplantae; phylum Streptophyta; class Magnoliopsida; order Apiales; family Araliaceae; genus Panax; species Panax quinquefolius. The sequence goes on from CM035173.1 coordinate 88,236,527, forward strand.
TTTTGAACGGAAGGCAGTGGTATACTGGTATTCATGCTTGGTATTTTGGCTTATTATATATATATATATATATATATATATATATATATATATTATACAGTAAGGTTATTAATTCCTTAAAAAAATGATGATTAAAAGATTATTTATAATTTAATTCTAGGTTTATTTTGTAAAATTGATGTAATTGGAGAAATTAATCTTATATTAATATAAATTATAATTAGTAAGTAACTTATAATTGTATTATTATTACTTTTTATTAGATTGACTTTAGGAATTTAAAGAGTTATTTTTTTTTCAGAATATAATTTTTGGAGTATTAATAATTGATAAAAGGCGATGATTAAAGGCATATTAAATAGATTATGAATTATTTTGGAACTATTAGTTTGGATTGTTTTTAATTTGAGGTGAATATGTTTAGGTTGTGAATAACGTTTCGTATTTGATATCGTTGGCATTTGAGGGTAATTAAGATTTTGTGGAGTGTGCTATAAATGGTTTGGAAGTATCAGGTACGGATTCCGTACTCTTTCAGCGATCGATACTCTTGTTAAATTTGATTTGTTCGTTTTGTCGCTTGTTCGAATTTCGTTATTATTTCACATAATTATTTCCTGTGAAATAAATATATTAGTTTTATTTTGGAGTTGATATATATATATATGACTCGTATTTGTACTCTTTGAATTAGGTTATCATGTTTAGTACTATTTATTTTTGATAATTGTAGAGCGGTACATGTTGCTACTTTCTTTTTGAGACCTTGTGACTATAATTTGATTTGGTTCAACATGTACATATAGAACCTTTTTGTTGGTATTTTGTCGCATGTGTTGTGACATGATATTTTTGTTAGAATATATCGTAGGGTATACCTGAGCTATAACCACCTGTGGGGGTACCACAGGCATGTCGTCTTGGCACGGGAGGCATGACACTCTCCGTGGCGGTGTGATTAGTCCACGGCGTCTCCGTTTGGGCTCCGAAGGAAGTGGGCTATTTGGTGTTTGTTGTGGGAGGCGTATGGGTTAACTCTAGTTTTTTGTTCTGCGGATTGGTGATGTTGTGCCAAACACACTATCCGATTTGCATACATTTGGATTCGCGGTCTAATGTGTTATTTGCCTGTGTCACATTATTTTGGTTGCCTATGTGGCACCATTTGATTTGCCTGTGTGGCATTAGTTTGACTTGTCTTTGTGGCAAGATATATTTTTGAGCTTAATCGGTATGAAATAACCCCAACCATTTCTTTCAGCCTATTATATAATTGTATTAGTTTTGTTTGTTTCTGTTCAGTTCAATTCATTGAGTTAGTTACTTCAGTTCGTTATTTCTTTATTCGTTTATTGGTTTTGTCAATTTTGTTGATTTAGATATAATTCTTTAAGATCTTTGGAGATTATATTTTCTTCAGTATTTACACTTGAGGCTTTGTTCAGTATTTTGTCTTAGTTGTTTTCGTATATCAGTTGTATATCTTTTGTATATTTATATCCGTACTGGAGAATTGGCTCATGCTGTGTTTTTCTTCTGACAGGTTTGCAATGGTGATTCAAGGCTAGTGTGATGAGAGTGATGCCTTTGACCATTTAGGTTGTTTCGATTTTAAGTTTGATTATTTTGACTCTAATTGGAGAATTGTATTTAGTACTTTATTAAGGGATCACCATTATTAATATTTTGAAGTTATTAGTGCTCTGTTTACTTATTTTGAGATTTGTTGTGCTTTGCACGTGACCTCCCTTTCCTTTTCGGGAAGGGGGTGTTACAGACTATATATAATCTTTTGTAAGGATTAATACAAATAACGCTTGATATCTTATATAATGGATAGAATAGATGTTTGTATGTATTGGATCTTGAGCACTGAATTTAAGGGTAAAGATACCCCATATTTAGGGGCATCACAAATTTCGTGCAGGGAAAGTAAAAGAACAAACTGAAAAAAATTAAATTAGGACTGATTAAATAAAGGGTCGTTCTCGACGGCAGTGCCGTCGAGATTAAGCTCGTCGATAGTGACTTGATAACAACGGCACATCCCTGTCGCCAATGCCCTGAGCTCGTTGCCCTACACCCTTGCCACGCACGAAGTGAGAAAGATGGCAAAAATGGGTATAATTAAGTCACTGCCGACGACATCCATTAACGACGGTATTGTTATCGCCATTAATGTAATTATTAGCAACATTTAGCTTGTCGACAATAATTTTGTCGGCTATGATCCTTTTTTTAGTGTTGAATTAAATTTTTTTTATAATATATATATATATATATAATAATTTAAAGGGCTAAATACACTTTTGTTACATCAATTATCATCAAATTCACTCCCAAAGTATTTAGGCTTACAATTTATTACATAAAGTACCTAATTCCATACAATATAGCACCCAAATTCAGATTTTTACCAAAATTGGCCAAAATATCTAAATTGTCGGCCATATAGGAATTGTATACAGTTTGACGGTATACAATATGGTTTGACTTAAAAAAATAATGTTGTTGCCTTTGTGACGGAAATTAACCATTTGCATAACATATGTGCAACATGAGGGCAATAAAGTAATTAGATAAAGAAATTAAAAATTAATCCAATATTCTATTCTCCTATTCCAATTGAGCTCTTTTAGGTAAACATAAAAATTGAATATGAGTGTATTTGAATTTCACCTATTTGTATTTTTAATTTCAGTTATTTGTATTTTTACTCCCATTGGGGGGTCAAAATATAAATAGATAAAATTCAAATACATTGATGTCTAATTTTTATGTCCACTTAGAATTTTTGATTCCAATCTGGAGCATCTTCGTCCCAAAACCCAATAATACGTATTAAAAATTAATCTAATAAGTTTAGGGTAATTTCCAATCCGTTAGTAAATAAGTAATACGTAATGAAAAAGAGAATGGGAATAGAGATTTGGACTCAATTATTAAAAATAATTCCTTTATTTTTAACACTTTTTTTGAAGTTCATAAGAATAGCGTATGAGTGGAAAATATATCTATGAATCGGACACTTTTAAACTCAGTATTTTGCTACCTTTAAGTAATTTTAGTATATTTTATTTATTTTTTATATTATTTTCTAGGAAAATACAAAAGAGGGGCAAATCTAGAATTTTTGAGGAAGCAGTGACATTTTGGTAATTATGACGAAGATGGGGGTCGGGGCATTCAAGAGCAGAATCATGACGGGTCAGTTTTGTAACTGGGTCGAATTTTGGTGATTCCTAGTAGAGTTTGGATGCTCTAAAACTTAATTGTAACGGGGGAACTTTAATTATAGAAGGGAGAGACTTTAGAAAAGATTAAAAAAAACACACGTAGATTGGAGATCACAATTGAAGGGTTGGAGATTCAAAGAAATTCACAAGAAGATCAAGACGGAGGATTGGAGATTGAAAAAAATTCAATAGAGTTCTTCTTTTTTTAATTTTGTATTCTAAAGATAATGACTTGTTTGGGAGTTCTAGTTTTTGATTTCATGAACTAATTTCTATATTAAGGCTACAATTGAACCTTTTATATATAGCCATGAATTAAATATCTAATAATTTCCAATTATTGATTCATATGGAGTTGTCTATTATGTTTTGTGCATTTTGATTGATTGTTTGACCAACAATTAGTGGGATTTCCTGGATGAATTCGAAAGATGAAATACATGGTTAGATCTGAATGTGATAACATGTATTGTTAATTATTTTATGAACTGAATAACTAGGGTTCTGTACTGAATAAGAATATATCTATGCACTGCATGTTGGGAATTGGATTCTAATGAGTTTGGTTCTCTTATTTTGCATAAGAATATCGCAAAACTAATTGAAATAAATATTTTTATGTGATCCTTGGAAAAAATATCTAATAAATACTTGTGAATTGATGTTAACAACTCTATTGTATATAATAACTGGAAATTTAGAAAATTAGGTTTATGTGATGTAATTAGGGATATTGTAGTCTGAACCTTAAATATCTGAATTTCAATTTTTGTGTTAAATTTTAGTTTTAGTTTAATCATACTTAAAAATTGAGATTGTTTAAATAAAATCGATTTGATAAAATATTAGTAGTTGAAATATATTCATGTAGATTCGATACTATTTATTTATTTTATATTATTAAGTCGATGACATATACTTACGTGTATATATTTTTTTTACTTCATTTTGTTGGTACGTTTCTATTATAATATTTTTTAACATCAGCCGCCTAAAAGAGAAAAGTCAATTTTTTTAAATCATTACTACTACAAAAGTTGCTAAATTATAACTCTGTTTTTCAGCTTCTTAAGTAATCATTTTGTAAGAAGATCTTGAAATAATCTATCTATAAACAATTGTTCTCGAATCAGTCGCATTTTGGTATGTTAATAATTGTATGTAAAATTTAATTTTTAAAAAGTTATTGGGATTAAAAAAATACATTATTGAATTGAGTTTGTTTTTTATATATAATAATCATAATTATTTAAAACTAGAATTTTTTTTTGGCAGAATGCAAGATGCAGTTTGATTGAGTCTATATTATATTGATGCAAATTAAACATTAAAACGTATTTCATTTGGACGCGATCTATTGCATAGCATGAGTGTAACATAAACGTATTTTTTTTAAACATAACCGATACTATTCGGTGAGCCCCTCATAAGATATAAGTGCATTGCATAACATAACATAAATTAATGTATTATATATATATATACTATCCTATCTTTATCTTTATCCATTATCTAACATACATCAGATACCTCTTTTAGTAATTTTAATCGGATGATTTAATCGGTTCATCGCTATAGGTTTGGTCCGTCGCTATATATTGTCTGTTGCTATATGTTATCCGCCGCTAAAAGTTAAGACAAAGGTCCTATATATAACGACGGATCGAATTGTCGCCCGGTCCATCGCTAAAGGAGAATATACAAGGTATGTTAGATAAGATATATATATATATATATATATATATATATATATTTGGCTCTATTGTCTATGGGAAAGATATATATATATAAAAAGTAGTCACTATATGACATAGTTCCCTCATAAGAAATGAGAAAAATTAAAAGTATATACTCGTTAATTGAATAAAATTTAATTAATTTAGAAAGCCTCTTTTCAAAGTAAATGTTAGTTAAGCTTGACTAAGACTACTTGTGGATAAGGAAATCGTGTCTTGCTAGGGTTAAGGTTTCGTGTTGGCTGAGGAGGAGAGAAATTCACGAAGAACATGAAATTGATTGATTGATTGAAGAGAGGAGAAGAACAGGCGAGCAGTTACTCCAATGACACGTGACAGAATTTTCAGAATCCGAAAACCTAGCTTGTTAGGGTAGCAGAGATTCCAAGAGCCTTATTGAATGCTTCGACTTAAGGGAATGTCCAAGTCCTGAGTGCTTCGAGTTGAGAGAATGTCCAAGTTCAAAGTTTCAAGAGAGGTCCCCAAAAAAGTCCCTTCTCCATGTAATGGAAAGGGTATTTATAGAGTTTCCTGTAAATTAAGTAGTCACATGTCAGGCACATGTTTTTAGAAAAATTCCAGAAATACTATTTAGTCATTAGAATAATGCTCTTATCGTCATGTCTTTCTAACCACCAATCCAATCCCTCAATCAATTCTCAAAACGAGTAGCTTCCACTAGCTTTCTGCCTCGGAATATGTAGATGCTTCTCTTGGGTCTATCATATTTATTTTTGACTTTTTCATCTTCATTCAATTAGGTTATGTGAATCCTAATTTGTACATTTAATTCAATTAGGTCATGTGAACCCTAATTTGCTCACATTTGCCCCCTGCGCGAGACTCGCGATTCCAAAAATGCAATCGTGCAAGAATATTTCATGCTTTTGCATGATTTTACGAGTCTTGAAAACAAGGATATCCTGGAAGAGGGAACCCCTAGGGGGCATATCCTTAGGGTTAAACCGTAGGGAGACAAACCTAGAATGGCTCTTCCTTGAACATTTTTTAAGACGCCAACTTTTATGAATAAAGATGAATTTTTCTAATTATGGTGTTGATTTGTTATAATATTAAAGTTGTGGGTAATATTTATAAATTTTGCAAAGTAAGCAAGTTGTTATAAAGTATTCGATTGGTTGGGGAATATTCGTTTTAACAGGGAATATTCGTACGACGGCACAATCATTGGTGGACCCCACAACGTAATTATTGTCGGGATGAGAAAATGACAGAAATATCTTTTTATAAAAATAATGGCGGAAGTTTTACCGTTAATTGTTGAACTACTTGGTAGTAAAAGTACAATAATACGCGTGGTTGCATAGTAGCACACAGTATTGATTATTGATGCTTACGTAAGAAGTCGCTCAGTTTTGTTCAATTATTGTTACAATAATTGCTGCATAGTATCCCACGTTATTTGATTCAATTATTGTCGATATTTTATATATTAGTAAATCAATAATTGAGATGACAAATTTATTAATATTATTATTTGCAATATTGACGATGTCTAGAAGTTCTGTCAAGGAGAGGTTTGGTCACCTAATTATAACTTTGTTTTTTCAGCTTCATAAGTAATCATTTTGTAAGAAGATCTTGAAATAATCTATCTATAAACAATAGTTATCGAATCAGTTGCATTTTGGTATGTTAATAATTTTGTATGTTAAATTTAATGTTTTAAAAAGTTATTGGGATTAAAAAAATACATTGTTGAATTGAGTTTGTTTTTTATATATAATAATCATAATTATTTAAAACTAGATTTTTTTTTTGTAAGCGTAATGCAAGATGCGCTTTTGATTGAGTCTATATTATATTGATGCAAATTAAACATTAAAATATGTTGGAAGAATGCATATTATGATTTGATGTTTAAAGTAAATGCTCATGATTATGTGTAAAGTCCTTCGAGAAATATATGTACAATGACTTAGTGATAGATCAAAATTGTTAGGTTGATCTTAGCCTTTAATGTTCACTAGTATAGATAAAAAGATCAAATATGTTAGGTTGATCTATAGCTAGAAAGAAATAGATAGGCTTTGAAGTGAATCGTAGTCTATCCGGCTGATCAACAGAATGCAGAATCTAAGGTAGGATCGTAGTGCTGAGATGATCGTAGTATATCTTCCTTGAAGGGCCTCTTCAGGAAATCGTAGAGTGGTCCAGACGTTTGGCGAAGCTGACTCAGAGATCGTAGTGTGCTTTCGGAAATGTAGAGTCTTCAAGACGAGCAAATGATGATCGTCGTGTGAAAAGATCGTAGTGTCCAAATCTTTGCGAGAAATCATAGTGTTCTCTTAAGAGCAAGCAACAATATAGCAAGACACTACGATTTGAATAGTAGAGTGTCACCTGCCTTTTGTCAGAAGCATCAAGCCCTAACTTTGGTTAAAGAAAAATTCCAACAAATATGGAATGGGTTTTGAAAGTTGAAGCTCTCACCAGTCCCAACGGTACAAAAGATATCCTTAGTATTGATCAAAAGAGACGTATTCAAGAAGCTAAGAAAAGGACCATTGGGCAGAGGAAAACATCTTTTGAGGTGTTAGGTGAGAAAGCCGTTTGTTGTGTCAGTGGGCTAGAGTGCAATTCAGAAGATGTGCATAAAAGTCTCCATCAAAGCTCAGAGATGTTAAACACATTTAATGCCTCATCAGATGACTTCAACGGATAGATTTCAAGATCACATATATACAGAACAAAGACAGATGAGAAAATAAGGCAAGCATTGAACAAAAACGCACAAGAACACTCAACGCTCAACTTTACGATCTGAGAAAAAGGGAAAGCTTACTCAGCTACTCAGTTTTTTTGAACAAGTGCTTAATAACAATTGAGTAGCATCAATCACGATCTAAACAACATTTCAATCAACTGAAGTAAGAGAACCAAGTCTGCAGGACTTGAAGAGTTCTAAGTGAACTGTGAGAAACCAAGTTTGCTGGACTTGAAGAGTTCAAGAGTGAACTAAGAAGTACCTAGACTGCTGGTCTAGAAAGAATCTGTGAGATTCAAGAAGTGTAACAGACATCCTTAGTGGATTTCCTACTCAAGGAGTAGAAGAGTGGATTAGGAGCTTTAAGTGTTCTGAACCACTTAAAATTATTGTGTTCATTATAACTGCTATAACTGATATACCTGCTATAACTGTCATCACTGCCTCACTCTCATTAAGTCAAGATATCTAACAGAAGGTTTATTAAATACTCATTCCGATGTGCATTGATTATCATCAACCTAAATAAGTTAAAAGAAAAAGTTTTAATTATCTATTCAACCCCCCCCCCTTCTAGATATCTGTCCTGCCTCCGGGAACTAACAATTAGTATCAAAGAAGGTTCTATAATACAACCTACAAAGCTTGAGTAGATCCAATGGCACACTTACCAAGTGAATCAAAGACTGGAGGAGGCAGCAAGGCACCAATGTGCAACAAAGAAAAATTTGATAACTAGAAGGTTAGGATGCAAGCTTACATGGATGCAATAGATGAAGATCTTTTTGAAACTGTTCAGAATGGGCCCTATGTTCCTACAAAGCTTGCACCAACTACAGATGACCCAAACAGAGTACATATCAAGGTTAAGAAAGAATGGACAGAGAACGAGAAGAGAGCTGTCCAGCTCGATAAAAAGGCCAAAAACATCTTGTTCCAATCTTTAGAAGATGATTTGTTTGAAAACGTGGTCAACAGCAGAACAACAAAGGAGGTTTGGGAAGCACTGCTCATTATGCATGAAGGAACAGAAGAAGTCAGAGAAAACAAACAGTCTCTCTTGACTCAGCAATATGAGATGTTCGCTCACGTTCAAGGAGAAAACGTTACTGCCACTTACGAAAGTTTTAATGTACTACTCAACTCTCTACGAGCCTATGGGAAGATCTATCCTAACAAAGATCTAATCATAAAGTTCATGAGAGCCTTACCAAGCAACTGGGATGCCAAAACCACTACCATTAGAAAGTCTAAAAATCTACATGAAATGACTGTTCAACAGTTGTATGGTAACCTTCTCACTACGAACTGGAGCTGACTCAACGAGCAGAAACCTTATCTGAAGGAAGGAAGAAGGATAAAGGTGTTGCCCTTAAAGCAACAGATGAGGTATTTGAATTTAAATCTCTTGATGTAGATATTGATTATCTTAGAACTGCATTACATGACATAACATATGATCTACACCAATACATGAAGTGGTTTACAGTTCTGTCTAAGGATTATTCACTTCTTCAAAAGGAGAAAGAAAAGGTTCAAGAAGAACTGGAAACAACCCTTCTCAGTACTAATTCTTTCTCTAAGCTTGAAGCTGAGAATAAGCTCCTGAGGCAAACAAATGAGCTCAGTGAAAAACGAGAGTCTAGTCTAACCTCAAAAATTGAGGATCTAGAAAAGACCATCTCTACATGGAATAAATCTTCTTCATCCATGGACTCCTTAATCTCCAATCAGAGAAACGTCTCTGATAGAACAGGGCTAGGCTTTGGGGAATCTACCTCAGAGCCGTGTGTGGAAAAAGTAAAGGAAAATAGCATGAGTGATGCCTCAAGTTTAAGTAGAGGCATTATATTTGTGAAATCCTCACAGATTGATGAGCCTGTCAAACCCTACCCAGCTGACTCAATTCATATTCCCAGGAGTAAGGGATCTCATGTTGGTCTAGGTTTCAAAAAAGAGAAGAGTAATCTAGTTACTACTCATCAACCTCGAAGGATCGTAGAGTCCAATAAAATCAACTCCACGAACCAACCAGGAAGATACAGTAGAAGTAAGATACACTCCTCACAAATAATGAAACAAGAGAACACATGGAAAAGGGAATATTAGCCTAGTAGGAGGTTGACCAATAACCCACAAAAGTCTAAGTGGAGGAAGAACTTTCACACACATACATACATGCATCATATCAAATGTTTTGTGTGCTACGGAGTTGGCCTCAAGGCTGCAAAATGTCATTATAATTCCATGCATGTGAGACCCAAAATCAAGCAGATTTGGGTCCCCAAAGGTACTAACATAGTAGGACTCATGCAAGTATGGGTACCAAAATGAAGGTTTAATATTACCTCAGGAAAAGAGCTCCACAAACACAACCTGGTATCTGGATAGTGGATGTTCAAGACACATGACTGGGAACATAGCCCTTCTGTCTAACTACATAGAGAAGGAGGGTCCCTCGGTCATCTTTGGAGATAATGGCTCTGGCAAGACAAGAGGCTATGGCTCAACTGGAAATGGTGCAGTATCCTTTAGCAAAATGGCTTATGTGGAAGGACTACAGCACAACCTTCTAACCATTAGCCAACTCTGCGACAAGGGTCATCAAGTAACATTCCTCAACAATCAATGTCCAGTCAGAGACCTAACACTACACCAAAAATGGCCTATAGCGAAGGAAATTTTGTGAAGGAATTTATTCCTTCACATGAGGAGTTGTTTAGCAAAGGAACAGTGAAGAAAAAAAGTATAGTGACAATATAGTTATTAGCGAAAGAAACATCCTTAACAATTTATATTTTTTTCCTCGCAAAATTGGGGTGATAGAAAGATTTTTGGAGCCAATTTATGAGGAAAATTCACGATGAAAAAATCTATTAATGAAGAAATTATTACTCACTATATATTATTGGTCAGAGATTTTTTGCGAGGGATAAAATTAGTCGTTATTTTGTTCTAAATATTTTTTTTTAATTAATTATGGTGAATATAAATACCTTAAATTTTTTACAATAGTTAATTTAATTTTAATAACACTTTTTAAGTAACATACAATATCAACTATTTATTTTAATAAACTATAAAGTAAATAACTTTACACTATGTTAAACTTTAAAATTTCTCCATAAAAGTTTATTTTAATGATCATAAATAAAGTTAAAGTTAAATAAAAATAAAATTAAATAATCCAAAAGACTTTAAATTTTATTTTAAGTATATAATATTAATCCAAAAAAGTCTTTTGGAGATTAATTTAAAGTAATTTTATTTTTTTGTATTGTATTTAGCATTCACTTAAATAACAATTTGGGAGGGCTTTAAGAAAGACTTTTGGATTATTTAATTTTATTTTTAATTAGTTCAAACAATAAGAAAAAATCATGCGACTCAAGCAAGCGACTCCAGCAAAATTGAAACAACTCATGCAGCGACACAATACAGTACTATGTGCGTGACTCGTCAGAAAGGGAAGCAACTCAAGAAAGAGAGATAGGGTCGAAGAAAACTAGCCAGATCAAGGATTTCGCTCAATCCTTAGCCAAAATTGAAGATTCAACAAGAGAGATGCTAGTTAGGTCTCTACCAATTCGGTTTCCCCTCTCTTTCTTGGCTGTAGTTTAGGCAGGAGATTCAACAAGAGAGATGCTCACAAGGAGTTCTCCTCCCTCTGTCATGCCTTCGATGAAGTCAACTACAACCTCCAAACCAAATTCAATCAGGTTTTTCATTTCTCTCTCTATCTCTCTCTTTGTTTCTATTTTAATTTCTCTACATTTTTTATTCTAGGGCTTCCATTTTTTTATATTTGGGGCAGATCTAAATGGAAGAATGATTATATGTATTTGTACTTTTTTTAGCTTTGATTGGATTGATTAGATATGGTTGTGACTCAAACTGGACCTTTATTGGTGTTGATTTTACGTTGAAATGTAATTATCAAAATTATTGTTCTGTACATTAATTTTTTGATTAACCTATGTTCATGTATATTTCCACTTCCATTACTTCACTGTTGAATCATTCTATTCACTTTATCAAATCATAGACTAGCAGAAACATGCTTTACCTCAAAATGGACTAATGATTGTATAGTGTAAAAAAGAGGATATGTTTAGTAGCTTATTATTAGAATAAAGAAGAATTACTATTTCCTCGGAACTCATTAATGTTCTGTGTATCATGAACAGGGTAATGACAATCATTTCATTATTCTTGGACGAACTTTTCACTATGTTGATGAGATCCTACCATTCGTGTTTTACTTCCCGCTTAATCTATTTTGTATAATTAGGAGCTTTTCAATACATAAGTGATAAGTTTCATACCCCACAATGAACTAGACTCTCAGAGAACAAAGAGTTAGAGAGAGCTTTTTGGCTTTATAGGACCGGTTGTGGCAATTGTATTCAAATACATATATTTATTATTCTTGTGAGATGAGTTTCTCATATAACATTAAAGCATTAATTGTATGATTGTTATCGCCGAGATAATAATATCAAGAACTCATTACATTTTCATGCTTAAATTCGTTAATTTAAAATTTGTAAATCGCCTAGATCTCGACCAATGTGACCATTAATCTCATATTGTATATGTATAGTCAATTGGTTATATTGATAGACTATCCTTGTATTATACCGTGATTCATAGATTCCTATCCCGTAGATGGTTTACAACACTTTCATTTCTCATATACTATAATCATATCATTTGTTGTTCGATAGATTTATTTGGATGATGATTCTAAGGATACTGGATTTGTCAATTGATGATATTGTTCTCGTACTTCTTTTGGTAACTTATGGCTTCCATCATTAGCTAGGCAATGAAATAAATGACTCTATCTCAAAATGAGAGTCCAGATATAAAAAACTCATGGAATTTTAGCAAAGTTTGTGTAGTGCCAGTTTAACCTCCTAATACAATTTAAATTGCAATGTTTACTTGTGTTTAGTGACTCAAACCTCACAGAATCTATTGATGTAAATAAAATTCACTTATGTCGGTGTTTAATTGATTATAGGTGTATTTTGGAGTTTCAACATTGCTGGATGCATCCTCCGGTGATGGAATGAAAGTAGATGAAGAACAAAAGGAGGTGAATATCTTATGATATCTGACTATTCTAATTAGACATACCCTGGCATATACTGCTGACACTAATCCGATGCATTCTGAGCAAAGACTATAAGGATCCACTGTCAATATGTAGATTGCAAAAAAATCGAACCACCAAGTAATCAAACCCAAAAGTTCAATGAGAGATGAATAACCAACAATTAAAACTACCCATTCTAATATTCTTCTGCCTGATGACACTGTTTACCATTTGAATGAAAATTCTCCTCTTTACTATAACACCTTAACATATGAGATGGCCTTGCCTTTAACTTCTAGATTATACTTTGATTCCTTTTTCATTGCACTTGAACAAATTCTGGCTAGTTGGAAGCATTTGAAGATGTAATAACTAACACCCATGTCAGAATTCTATTTCCGAGCGTAACTAGCAGTTTCAGAGTTTTCGTGAAATGGTGTTGGGATTCTGGCATTTCTTCTAGCACCATTGTAAGCGCATTCCTTCTAGTGTTCGTTGCTGAATGGGCGATAAATCATTTTTCTCTACAATAGGTGAGTGATTAATCTGAAATACCTATATTTTATTTTATTTTGTTTAGTGGGTTTTGTTGATTGTCCGAGGTACATGTTTCCTACTTGATGCACATATTTCAATTTGCAGATTTAAGATCAACTTATTTAACTAGTAACACTTAAGGTGGCATTATGTGTAAATTTTACCCACTTGATGATGCATACTGACTAGCTACTGAGGCAGAAGTCTGTACTTTAGATTTGCTTGTGTTGAACAGGAAATGTAGTCTTCACAAAATGTTGTGGTCAATAACATTTTATGGAACAAATGAACGTTTTTTTTCCTATATGACATCTAAACACGTGGTAGATTTTCTCTTCAAAGCACCACTGTTTCTAGCTACTTGAACTTTGAAACTACATGATTCATATGTTCAAGATGCTGGATCTGGTTTAAAATATTGTACCCTTATGTAAGGAAAATAGGTAGGAAGTTATGTATTGACTCTTATGCTATCCAGTGTTTTAATTTTTGGAAAAGGTAAAAAAGTGTGCCTCGAGTCCCTCAACCAATACCAGCTCCATTAGGTTGACTTGATTTGGGATTTCGTTTGAAGTTGCATAGCATTGTATATCAATAACTCTGTTTGGTTACTATAATATTTTTGTAGTATTCAGTTCTAAGTTTTTATCCTTCATTGATTCAGTTACAGTGAGAAATGTGCCTCAAGCCTCGTCAACATCTGCCTGCTCCTGCAGGTGAGATTAAATTCTGTGCTTATCAAACTTATGCATCCATGTATCTATTTGTATTATACACTTAATTTTTCATATCTCTAGTTAAATGCTTGTGGAGGACTTTTATAATTTGCATTATGGGTTTAATTGGTGCTTCTCAGTTTGATTTTTACACTATCACGTCTGTCTCTCTTTCTCACACTTACAACTCTCTCCGACACTTAGACAGACACAACACACCCCACCATTCTTGGGAGAATTCTTAAGTTACTCGAACAATATGTGATAGGTTTCTATGCTTTTAATATCAAATTTATGCTCATAGAGTTAGTAGTCCATGGTTTTTGGAATAGCTATTACCTCTTCTTTTTTTTTAAATTGAAGTCTGATGCCAGTTTATTATGAATTATGTGGTACAGGTACGTATCCATGGCTGACATTATCTATTTTTCTTTAGTGACAACCAATTCAGCAGTTCGGATCATAGACTTTAAGAGTTTTTGTGTCTAAGTGGTGTGGTGTGAACATAGAGTTTGCTTGCTCTAAAGATTCGAAAGCACATACATCTTTGTTTGAGAGCTTGAGATAATGTGGGTCTTTTCTATCTAGTTATGATGGTAATGTAAATGACTGTATATATGCTGTAGATGAAGATTGTAGAACAACAGTTTGGACATACCTAAAAGATGATGAAGATGGGGTGCTTGACTTATTCCAACCCGATGAACAGCTCAAGAAGAAGAAGAAAATTTCATTTGTTAGGAGACGAAGAAATGTATACAAGGCCCTTGGCCCCGGTTCTGAAGCTAGATTAGCCACTGTTCTGGCATTTGGAAGCGTATTTACATTCCCCATATAAGGGCTCAGAGTCATACATAGATATCCATGAAGCATATTTACATCCCCATATAAAAGTGATCCGCAGGTTCAGAATAGCTTATCATATGCTGTGAGGACTGGTAGATTATCAGATTCACATGGAAGAGAAGTTAGCATTGGTAACACAGTTTTTGGCTCAGAGTGTTCATTAGAGATTGATTCAAAAGTGATGGAGCAGATTCTTGCGGCTACATGTTTATCAGACGACAACAGCAAAGTGGACGATTGGGTTAACCAGGTTCTTGGCAATGCATTTGAAGAAGCAAAGAAGAGGTACAATCAAAGTTCCCGCTCTGTTGTAAAACTTGTAACCTGCGAAGATCAAGAACAAACACCAGGACTTTTTCTTCCAGCTATAATTATATTGAACTAGTGATCTCATATGCCTTTTCTCTTGTACTTCTTGTATTGTAGCGTTGGCATCTAGCAACCATTGTTTAGCTTGTAAATCCCAGCTTTTAAGCAATTAATTTTTTATTTATAAATTTATAATTTGTGAAGGATTATTTCCCTCATTAATTTGAAGATACATTCTCAATTTATAATTAGTGAAGGAAAATTTTCTCTCGTTAAATAAATTTGTTCTTCACAATATATTATTTGTGAGGGAATAAAGTTATTCACTAATTTCAAATAGTCCTTCTTAAAATATTATTTGTGAAGGAAATCAATCTTTCACTAAATAACAATATTCCATTACTAAATACAATTTGTGAATAAAAAGTTATTCACAATATATCCTTCACAAAAAAATTAAAGTTACTACTTAGCTTAAGGATACCCAATCATGAGGAGGTCTAATGCGAGCACTCGTGTGAAGGAAATATTTCTTCGCAATAAATCACATGTGAGTGATATAGGACCTCTAGTGAAGGATTTGTCCTTCACTAGAGGCCATTTTTGGTGTAGTGTGAAGACATCTACATTAAAGCTAACCGAAATAAGAGAAGGAAATGTCTACACAGTAAATCTTGGAAAATTAAGCTCAGACGAGACAATATGCTTTCTGGCTAAAGCATCTGAAGAAATAAGCTGGCTATGGCACCAAAGATTATCTCATCTCAACTTCAAGAGCATGTCCAAATTAGCTTCAAAAGATCTAGTTGCAGGCCTACCCAAATTCAACTTCGTTAAAGAAAGGCCCTACAATGCCTGTCAACTTGGGAAACAGACCAGAAGCTCATTTAAGAGCAAAACCATCAAATCAATTGACAAGCCTCTGCAATTACTACATATGGATCTTTTTGGACCAATTCCAACGACGAGCCTCGGGGGAAAGTGATACTCACTGGTCGTAGTCGACGACTACACCAGATTTACATGGGTATTCTTTCTAACCTCAAAAGATGAAACAAGCTCCCAACTGATCAAGATGTTCAAGCTGGTGATGAATGAGAAAGGAGAGAAAATCAAGGCCATAAGAAGTGATCATAGCAGAGAATTCGATTTCTCAGAAATGGATCAGTTCTGCACAGACAATGGGATTAGTCACAACTTCTTAGCTCCACGAACTCCCCAATAAAATGGAGTTGTTAAGAGAAAGAACAGGACATTAATAGAGGCTGGAAGGACTCTACTAGCTATAGCTCATCTACCAGAGTACTTCTAGGCAGAAGTGGTCAACATTGCATGCTATACTCAGAACAGATCACTCATACACTCTACGATTAATAAGACTCCTTATGAACTTTGGAAAGGAAGAAAGTCAAATGTCAGCTACTTTCATGTGTTCGGCTGTGCATGCTACATACTCAACAATGGAAAGCGAAGATTGACAAAGTTTCAACCAAAATCGACGAAGAATCTTTCTTGGATATGCCACAGACAGCAAGGCCTACAGAGTGTTCAACAAGAAGACACTAAGTGTAGAAGTCTCGATTCACATCATCTTTGATGAAACAAACTTAGACAAAACAGTACTCCAAGACACTACGACCAACAGTGAAGACACTACAAACGAGGACATTGGGCTCAACACTACGATCGTAGAACCAGACAGTGAAATCGTTGAGCAAGGAAATGAGATCATAGAGAGATCTATGCCAGATAACGAAACTCCACACCAAGAAGAAGAAATAGATCTTGAAGATCTAAGATAAGAAGGCATAAGAACAGATGTCCCAACAGGAAGCAGATGGGCAAGAGATCACACTCAAGATCTAATCATTGGAGATCCGAGTGCGAGAGTCAAGACAAGAGCTGCCACTCAAAATGAATGTTTTTATCTAAGTTTCCTATCACAAATAGAACCAAAGAAAATTGAGGATGCTATAGAAGACTCCAGCTGGATAGAGGCCATGCAGGAAGAACTTAATCAGTTCGAAAGAAGCAAAGTTTGGAGATTGGTTCCAAGACCAAAAAACCATCCTGTCATTGGAACCAAGTGGGTCTTCAGAAACAAGATGGATAAAGATGGAGTGATAACCAGGAATAAAGCCAGACTAGTAGCCAAAGGTTACTCTCAGGAAGAAGGCATTAATTACGATGAGACATTTTCACCTGTTGCCAGACTGGAAGCCATCAGAATATTTCTTGCCTTTGCTGCTCACATGAAATTCAAGGTCTTTCAGATGGATGTCAAAAGTGCATTCTTGAATGGTGAACTTCAAGAAGAAGTCTATGTAGAGCAGCCTCCAGGTTTCATCAATCCATCTCTTTATAATTATGTCTTTAGATTAGACAAAGCCTTATATGGTCTTAAACAAGCACCTAAAGCATGGTATGAAACACTAACTAACTTCCTTATTGAAAATGGATTCACTAGAGGTAGAGTAGATACCACACTATTTCTTAGAAAGCACAAAGACAAAGACTTATTAGTTCAAATATATGTTGATGATATTATCTTTGGATCTACTGATGAAAAGTTATGCAAGAGATTCTCCAAGCTTATGCAGAGCAAGTTTGAAATGAGCATGATGGGTGAGCTGAACTTCTTCCTCGACTACGCAAGTAAAGCGGATCGATGAAGGGATCTTCATAAATCAAGCCAAGTACATTAAAGACTTACTTAAGAAGTATAGCATGGAGTCCGCCTCTCCATGAAAACCCCCAATTGCTCCTATGACCAAGCTTGACAAAGATGAAAAAGGTAAAAGTATTGATACAACTCAATACGGAGGTATGATTGGCTCTCTATTATATCTAACGCGCCAATGAGACCGGATATAATGTTTGCTACATGCATTTTTGTGCTAGATTTCGTGCTAGCCCTAAAGAATCTCATTTAATCTTCTTTGTTAAGAGAATTTTCAGGTATCTCAAAGGTACACCCCACTTGGGGTTATGGTATCCCAAGGAATCCTCATTTGAGCTAACAGGATACACAGATGTTGATTTTGCAGGCTGTAAAATTGATAGAAAGAGTACCAGTGGCACCTATCAATTGCTAAGAAATAGACTTGTGTCTGGTTTAGCAAGAAGCAAAATTCGGTGTCTCTTCAAACCGCAGTTTAATACATTCTTTATGCAGCGATTGTTGTGCTTTCGAGATCTTATGGATGAAAAATCAACTAGCAGATTATAGGTTTGAATTTAAATCCATTCCTATTCACTGTGATAACACAAGTGCAATTGCTATAATTCATAATCATGTCATGCATTCTAGAACTAAGCATATAGAAATAAGGTATCACTTCATTAGGGATCATGTGCAAAATGGAACTATATCCCTACAATATATCCCTACTGAAAATTAACTTGCTGATGTTTTTACAAAGCCTCTAGATGAATCCAGATTTAACAAGTTAATAAGTGAGCTAGGCATGCTTAACTTGCAACCATGAAAAATATGCTCTAGTATGTGCTAACCATGCAGGATTAAAGGCTATGTTTGAAATCATGAATATGATCAAAGAAAGTCCACGGTCGTAGAGCCAAAGTGTCATAAAACTCAACGAACGCTGAACAGAATCAACGATTGTAGTACAGACTCAACGATAGCAGAGCTACATCAACAAAATCAAAGGAGCACCCTATGATGATCAAGCATAAATCAAAGCATTCTCACTGATAAGTGCCTCAGGGACAAACCTAACCCTTGTTTCATTCAAGAGGTTGGCCCTTCCTGAGCTACCTTAAACCAAGAAGAATGCTAAATCAAAGGTTCATAACAAGAACTTGATCAGACTCTACGATTACCAGTTAGACTCAACGATCGCAGTTCAGACTCTACAAGTGCAGCTAAGACTCGACAACTCCAAGGACCATCTCAACGACCGTAGTTCTCCTGAAGGACACATTGACCTAGAAAAGGTCAAGGGTAATTCAGTACAATCCCTCTCTGTCAAGATTCGTAGAGCCAAACAAAATTCGACACCTATACCACTAAGCAAAACAGAGAGAGGGAAGTTACAAGTACAAATTAAAGTTACCTTTTTGAAATCTGAAGTTCAAAAGATCATCTCTCTCTTCCTCTCTCAAGAAGAAACCCTAAATCAGTAGCAAGCTCAGTCAGTTTCACTTCCTGCAAAGAAATCAATGGCAGCTTCCAGTGTTATCTCTGGCTACAGACTCTGTTTTGACGAATTTAAATCAGCTGAACCTCAATTTCACAAGACGTTGTCGCTACTGAAGAATGAAGGTCTCAAAGAAGCCTTGGGTACAGACACATTGATTTACCCGAAGCTGGTAAAGGAGTTCTATAATAACGGGGTGTTTGAAAACAACACCATCACCGCAAAAGTCAGGAACGTCGAAATCAAACTAAAGGCTGAGGACATCAACTTAGCCCTAGGTCTCAAATCAGAAGGGTACCCGTCCATAGATGGCATAGATTTTCACAAGGGTCTCAAGAAGATGCATCACAAGAAATCACCTTCTGTCAAAGGATACAAGAAGGAGTTCCCACAAAGGTATGAATTTCTAGCTGATATTGTTGGAAAATGTATATGCTGTAAGAGCTTAGGTCATGACTCTGTGAATGAGATACAACTCAAGCTTATGACTGCCATATGTTATGGAATACAACTCAACTATGGGGCTCTACTGCTTGAATGGATTGGGAAGTGGTTAATCAACTCAAAGAACACGAAGAGAGCTCAGAAAATGCTCTATGGGCGATTTATAAGCATTATCCTACAGGCTGCTCTTGGTGACCTAATCGAGGATGATAAAGGAGAAGCCATCAATCCAAATCGACGAATGACCCATCAATTATTTGAAAACTGGAAAAGGAATCCAGCTGAAAATGTGAAGATGATGTCTGAATCCAGTGGAAGAACTGGTGAAATAAAGGAATCAGGAGTGCCAGGGAACATGTCAGTTGTCAAAGAAAATGAAGAAGAAGAAGAGGAAGCTAACCAGGAAGAAACCATTGCTTTAATCAGAAAAAGCAAGGGAAAAAGAAAGATAAAAGCCAGAACTATAGAAGAGCCTCAATGATCCACCACTGATAAACCTGTAGAGTCCTCAGACATTGAGACTCTAAGGATCCTAAGAAGGAAGGAATAGCAGGATGAGGTAGAAGAAGATAGAGCAACCATATCTCAGCTGCTGAAGAAGAATAAGATCAGCCACAAGATCAAAAGGCCATCAATCTCCACGATCGTAGAGTCTCTACCGATCGAAGAGACCAGACCAAACAAGGAAGTAGCTGTAACAAGCATTTTGGCTGATCAGAAGGATAAAATTGAAGAAAGTCCTAAGGCTGTGGCTCAACCTAAAAAGCCAAGAAGGAAAATGGTCAAGAAATATATTCTTGTCAATGAGAAAGCATTAAAGAGGGAAGAAAAGGAATTGACTGCTGAAAGGAACCAACAAATGAAAGCCAAATAGTCAAAGCTCCAACTGAGGGGGAGACTCATGAAGATCTGATGATAGAGGATACACCCATTGAGAGGAGATGCCTCAAACCCTCATCACGTAAGGTGCTCCAAATGAGGGGAGCTATTGATCTCACCGTAAAATGATCAAATTGAGG
Organism: Panax quinquefolius; assembly: GCA_020205615.1. Lineage (NCBI taxonomy): Eukaryota > Viridiplantae > Streptophyta > Magnoliopsida > Apiales > Araliaceae > Panax > Panax quinquefolius. Next base: position 88,257,359 of record CM035173.1, read on the forward strand.
AAAAAAAGCTCATGCTATCTTTACAACGTAAGAAGAGAGTTCCTGCAGAAATGAAGAAAGAACCAATGTAAGAACACCATGAAGCCATTGAGATAATGGAATCCTCAGATGAAAATAGAGAAGAGGATGAAGGTGATGAGGTAGAGATTATAGCTGTGGGCATTGATGGGCACATAAGAGCCAACTATGAACAACTATTTACATATCTACCCATGATGCCTTTCCACCAAGCTCAAATTCTGAACTCTTGGGATCACATGTTCTGGAATTTCAAAGAGTATCCGGCCATCTCAGTGCTAGCTAATGGATTCCCAGGAAAATTAAATTTTTCCAAGAAGCTTCTCACCAACAATTCCTCCTCAAAGAACAAACTTGAGGTACTATCTATCCCAACTCTTTTCAGATTTAATCATTTGCCATCAGCCTCATTCAATCAATTTTATGAAATCCCACAATGGTTGGAAGTGATTCTTCATCCACTGAATCAATTTCCAATTGCAGAATCCCAAAATTCTGTAACTGAGGAACCAAATAAGATCAACTCTCTAATGCTCCCACAACCTATCATCTCTACGATCACTGACTCTAACCCCATTGTAGAGTCTATACCTCAAATCGTAGAGCCAACAACCTTAAAAATCCAAACCCAGGCTCCTCCCTCAGATATTCCCTCCTCATCCAACAACGAATTCTTTAATCTTGATCTTGCCCTCTACTCTTTGCAAGATCAATTCAAAGGCACATCACCTCCCTCCTCAAAATTTCCCCAACTGGATGAAATTCTTTCAGAGTTGTCCACAAAGGCTGATCTGTCAGAAATGTCTGCGAAAGTTGTCAAGGAACTCGACGAGAGTCTTGAAGATCATACTGCTCTTATTCAGCTGAGATTAACATCAATGATCAATGCTGCAAACAATCTTCCACACTCCCTAAGCTCTGAGCTCTATAAAACACTAAAAGAAATCATCAAGGAAATGATTCAGAGCATAAAGGACAGGGATGGCATTCATTTTCTAGCAGTCAAAAGACATAGAGATGTTGTTCTTGTTTTACAGTCCACTCAGGAAGCCCAAAATAAACTAATGATGGAGAGCTTCCTCAATCTGCAAACTGCAGTAAGAGAGTTCCAACAATTTTTCGTCAGCCAAGGTCAACGGACTAACAACATACTGGCCGTTCTTCAACAACGGGAAGCTCGATCTGAAGCTCTGATCACCGAAAATCGAGAAGATATTGCTCACACTCAGAGTCAACTTCACGAACTTGTCTAAGGAGTGACTCGCTTCTCCGAAGATATTCGAACCCTTGATGCTGACATAAAGGGGGAGAATAAAGGCAAAGGAGATCAGAGAGGTCAGGGAGTAAGGGTAGAGGCAGAGGACAATTCCAAACTCAAGCCTTGAGGAACCCTCCTACAAGGCAAATCACTCAGCAGACTCCACGATCCAGCCATCAGACTCAATGATCTGATTAGCAGGAAATTTTAATGGCCTAACCATTAATGAGTCAAGGGACAACTACCAGCTCTCATGTGGTGACAACAACAGGCCTAAGAATGCCAATTCGAGATCCTGCATTCATGAATAGGCATGATCACAATCCTAGACTAAGCCCAAGTGAGCTGGAAGATTTGGCCAGAAGAGATGAAGCAAGTAGAAAGAGGAGAGCTGAGGAATATGCAAATCCTCCAAGAAGCAAAAGGCCAAAGAAATAGAGATAAGTTGAATTTCAAGTTGTATTGATGTAGTCAATCTTAAATGTAATATCTGTCTCCATACATCAATAAATCCATGCTTATTCTCTAGAAATTTCAGTTGTTCACTGAAATACTAAGTCATGTTTACTTTACTGCAACTGTATTTTAATAATCATGACAGCAAATCTCTTTGGTTATGTCAACATCAAATAGGGGGAGATTGTTGGAAGAATGCATATTATGATTTGATGTTTAAAGTAAATGCTCATGATTATGTGTAAAGTCCTTCGAGAAATATATGTACAAGGACTTAGTGATAGATCAAAATTGTTAGGTTGATCTATGGCTAGAAAGAAATAGATAGGCTTTAAAGTGAATCGTAGTCTATACGGCTGATCAACAGAATGCAGAATCTAAGGCAGGATCGTAGTGCTGAGATGATCGTAGTATATCTGCCTTGAAGGGCCTCTTCAGGAAATCGTAGAGTGGTCCAGACGTTTGGCGAAGCTAACTCAGAGATCGTAGTGTGCTTTCAGAAACGTAGAGTCTATAAGACGAGCAAGTGATGATCGTCATGTGAAAAGACCGTAGTGTGCAAATCCTTGCGAGAAATCGTAGTGTTCTCTTAAGAGCAAGCAACAATATAATAAGACACTACGATTTGAATAGTAGAGTGTCATCTGCCTTGTGTCAGAAGCATCAAGCCCTAACTTTGGTTGAAGAAAAATTCCAACAAATATGGAATAGGTTTTGAACGTTGAAGCTCTCACCAGTCCCAACAGTACAAAAGATATCCTTAGTATTGATCAAAAGAGACGTATTCAAGAAGCTAAGAAAAGGACCATTGGGTAGAGGAAAACACCTTTTGAGGTGTTAGGTGAGAAAGCAGTCTGCTGTGTCAGTGGGCCAGAGTGCAATTCAGAAGATGTGCATAAAAGTCTCCATCAAAGCTTAGAGATGTCAAACGCATTTAATGCCTCATCAGATGACTTCAACGGATAGATTTCAAGATCACATATATACAGAATAAAGACAGATGAGGAAATAAGACAAGCATTGAACAAAAACGCACAAGAACACTCAACGCTCAACTCTACGATCTGAGAAAAAGGGAAAGCTTGCTCAGCTACTCAGTTCTTTCGAACAAGTGCTTAATAACAACTGAGTAGCATCAATCACGATTTAAACAACATTTCAATCAACTGAAGTAAGAGAACCAAGTCTGTAGGACCTGAAGAGTTCTAAGTGAACTGTGAGAAACCAAGTCTGCTGGACTTGAAGAGTTCAAGAGTGAACTAAGAAGTACCTATACTGCTGGTCTAGAAGGAATTTGTGAGATTCAAGAAGTGTAACAGACATCCTTAGTGGATTTCCTACTTAAGGAGTAAAAGAGTGGATTAGGAGCTTTAAGTGCTCTGAACCACATAAAATTGTTGTGTTCATTATAACTGCTATACCTACTATAACGGTCATAACTGTCTCACTCTCATTAAGTCAAGATATCTAACAGAAGGTTTATTAAATACTCATTCCGCTGTGAATTGATTATCATCAACCTAAATAAGTTAAAAGAAAAATTTTTAACTATGTATTCAACCCCCCCTTCTAGATATCTGTCGTGCCTCTGGGAACTAACAAAACGTATTCATTTGGACGCGATCTATTGCATAGCATGAGTGTAACATAGACGTATTTTTTTAAAACATAACCAATACTATTTGGTGAGCCCCTCATAAGATATAAGTGAATTGCATAACATAAATTAATGTATTTTTTTAATATATATATATACGGTCTGGATCTTAAGTTTACTCGTTATCTAATATACATTGCATACTCTCTTTTAGTGATGGACAGGACGACAAATCGGTCCGTCGCTATATGTTATTCGTCGCTAAAAGTTAAGACGGCGATTCTATATATAGCAACGGACCGAATCATCACCCAGTCCGTCGCTAAAGGGGGGGTATGCAAGGTATGTTAGATAAGAGGTAAGCTTAAGATCCGGACCGTGTGTGTGTGTGTGTATATATATATATATATATATATATATATATATATATATATATATAGGAAAATGATCCATAGCATGTATTTGCTATGGATAAAAAATGGGCAAATAACATCATAACCATCCATTGTAATAATCAAGGGCGGAGATTAAAAAGGAAATTGCGTCGTCCGCTAGTTGAAGTAGCGGACGCTAGAAACAAAAAATTTAGACTAATTTGCCCACATCCGCTAGTTGAACTAGCGGATATCTATCTATCTCTATCTAATATCTCCCATACTAAGCAACTAGAAATACACAATTTACTTTAATACATAACAGCTCTACAGTTAATCATTCATATAACAATTGGTTTCGATAAATGAAAAAAATTAATCAACAATCTCATCCTTATTCAAATGTATATAAAATTGAGGGCACACAAGAAACAATTATGAAATTACTAAAACATAAAATTACGTTTTACAAAATAAAATCTAAATTGATCAAAAGTTACCTGAATTGAAGAGGATCTGAGGATTGGATTGGAGTGAAGAGGGGAAAGAGGTGTATTTGATATCTGTATTCAAAATCGCCAGTCGGACACAAAGGAGAAATCGCCAGTCGGACACACGGACACAAAGGAGAAATCGCCAGTCGAACACAGGAGGGTTTAGTTTATAGGATTCGCTCGAAATCGACAGTGGGTTTGGTTTTCGCAGTAGGAGGGAGGCTTTACAGATTATCGCAGCATAGAATGAGGGAGGCTTTGTAACGATCGTGAAATTTGTAATTTAATTTAAATATTTATGGAATTAAATAAATATTTAAAAAAATATTTATTGAGGAAAATAAATATTTGATAAATTGTCATGAATTAATTTAGTAGCTAAATTAATTAATGTTAATTGAATTGAGTAATGATAATTTTATTAAATAAATTGCTTAATATTTAAGAAATTAGTTAAATTAAATGAATTATTTAATTTAAAGGAAATAAATAAATTAAATAAAGTGATGTGTCTAATTTATTAATTAAATTAGATATATAATTATTTATTAATTATAAGTATAATGATAATAAGATTATTATTATTATTATAAGCTACTTAATGGTTGCATGTGTGACAAGTATAACTATATAATATAAATAATATAAAAATAAATTAGTTTAGGGAAAATATGGGGTAGCCAAACAAGGCCTTGTGGCCTTTGGCTTATTCAACTAACGCAGACAATTTATTTTTCTAACATAAGGGAACGTGGGAGAGGCCAATTATATTTTCCTATGCATCCTATTTTTCCTAAGGCTTGTTAGTATAGAAAAAAAACAGAGGAAGAGAGAATTGTAGAGGAGATTGAGAGTGAGATCTTGAGAGATTGTTCTGAGATTTCCAGAGGAATGAGAGGATTGCTAAACCTTGTTGTCATTTGTTGCTAGCTAATAATCAAAGATTAAGGTATAACTAATTCTAATTCTCAGACTTGTGATTTTCTGTTCTCTGTAAAATTGGTTTTGTGGATTTTTTGATCAAGCGTTATGTATATGGTGTGGATTATGTTGTAGAATCTGTTGTCATCTTGTATGTGTGTTGTATCAGTCATCAAATTCGTGAGAAATTGGTTGTAGGAAGAAAAGGAAAATAACAGTGTTTATGTTCATATGTTATGGCCTTAGAAAGTACCAATTTTAGTAGGCAAATTGTATGTGAAACTGTAAATGGAAGCTTGTATATGCTAGTTCATTGAGATACGAGCATAAAATAATTTGAATGAGGTGATTTGGCCAAATAATGAATTCACAATGATGATTTTTGGGATAGACTATCAAAAAATGGAGTTTTATATGAAAAACATGAAAATTGAGAAATTAAAATAGTTTTAGTTGTTGTTAAATTGTGCGAAGTGGTTGAATATGTTAGCAATCATGTTTATGATAGTTGTATATTTATTTTACATGTTATTATCACAGTTTGATGGGTGAAATTTGTGTTTGTTGGGCTAAAGTTGGCTCTTTTCACTTTACTAAGTCTGCTCTGCTCGTGCAATACGTGCTTGCGAAGGCAATTCTGAAGTTCTGAGCCTAAGTGTGGCGTGGTTAGCACACCACACCCCGAATCTGCTGATGATGAGGTCTGCTTGTTTACAGGTCAGGCATATCGGACTTGTGTTAGTTTAGCGTGTATGTTAATGATGTTAAAACATAATATAAACTACAATAACAGATTGTCATTCGTTATAATACAAAGTGTAAAAGAATTTAAGTGATTACTTGAAAAAGTTATGTAACGAGCCAAATGTGATGCGTTCAAAAGTTAAATATAAATGATAAGGTTTATGCTAGTTTATAGTGGGATTTCAGATTCGTTAAGTGTGTTAACCTACGTGGTTAGGTGCTAGGTTAGGGTTATGACCTAGATAATGGTTTAAACCCTAAAATCTAATATTCATATAATTAATTGTTGTTGTGATTTCAATGATATGTGTAGGGTAATTGGAGATTATTTTACATTTGTGTAGCTTACAAGAAAGGCAAGTTTTCTAACTCTACCTTGTTATTATTGAACAAGTTCTTAAATCTTAACTCTTTACATTGAGCAAGGCTTTCTAACTTCCATTTTTTTGTATTGAATGCAAGTTCCCATTCCTAAATTATTATTGTGCAAGTTCCTAACATTCTTTATGAAGTTGAGCAAGCTTAACCTATCTTGCGTATGTTTGTACAAGCTTATGTAACCTAATTCGTTACATTGAGCGAGATTTAGTTTCTTAATTATTATTCAAAGCATATATTGTTCTAATACATTGATTCAAGGGAGATTGTTTTAACTCTTCTATAGCGCTTTGCATGTATATCATGTTTACTCAATTATATATTATTGTTATTCAATCTTCGACTTTGATAACCTTGTCCAAAGCTTTATCGTTGTATTAAACCTTCAAGTAGTAAGCAAACCTTTATTGATTGAATTAATCTATATTCGAATAGTGTTCTAAAATTCTAGAAACACTGATAAGCTAGTTCTAAACTAAACTTTCTTTAGTGAGGAAATTCTAAATCCAAACTGAGACGAACAACCCTAACATAGGGGATTTTGTACGTGTAACGTTTAGATGTTTGTGCACAATACATGGTACAAAGGTCTGATCCCCCTAAGTACGTTAAGAAGGGTCCGTATAGTCTAAATGACTGTTAAGGTTGGGTAATAATACCTAAGTACCGAGGACATAGTTCGTGGTCTTAATACCCTCAGATAATTAAAGTTCGAAGTTGTTTTCTAGTTTGATTTGTAGAACAAGTTCCTTATTGTTCAGCTTTCGTTGTTCATTCTCATGTTACCACCATTGCTACTTTCTATATCAGTGAGCATTTGTTTGCTCACTCTTGCAATTGACACTGCAGCTAAAGTGGAGAAAGTTGATGAGCCGTCGACTAGCAAAGGCAAGGGCAAGATGTACAAATGATGAAGACTTTTGAGAATTTTATTTTAATGAATTATGTTAAAGAATTGTTTTAATATATGATGTATTCCGCAAACTGATGTAATAATTTTAAGGTTAGATTACCTGGGATTATTTTGAGATAATGATATAACCCTTTAATGGGAGAGATTATGGTTTAATTTATTTAAATTATGTCTTTATCCTTTATTATGCGTAGTTAAATGTAATAGTTTTTGATAAGTGAGCACCAAATCCTGTGGGAATGGAGTACTTGGATTTGGGGGTGTCACAGGTTGGTATCAGAGCTTTAGGTTATGAACCTTAGGTGGGGAAACCTTAGGAAGTAACCTTTAAGGAAATAAAAAACATAGAGGTGTTCAACTCTTATCGAGTTTTAAGGAATGGATTAAGGTATCCATTGAAGCTAAATAATAAAAGACATTATGTGCTATGTGTAAATAACTTATGTGCTCACGAGTATCGAAAATGTTAAGTAAAACTTAAAACAATTTGTTGTTAGGATATCTAATGAAGGAGGATTCAGTCCAGCTAGGGAGGTGATACCTCAGGATGACGAACCCCGGGATATTCATGTTGTGCGGGAGCAGTTGATCCAGGAGGATGATCTTGTAACCGATCCCGAGGAGGTTAGTTCTGAGGATGTAGAGGAGGAGGATGAGGAAGAGGATCCTGAGGAGTTTCCACCAAACTCCATATCAGCTGAGATGTATGACGCTCTGTATGACCATAATGTAGAATTACAGGACGAGGTCGAGGAGCTGAAGGCAATGGTTGAGATGCATCACGCTTCGATAGAGCAGAAGGATGTAGAGATTGAGGAACTTGATTCGAAACTTGGAAACATAGAGTGGGATCTGGTTCATACAAAGGGTCAGCATGAAGACCTGTTGGCAGTGCACGGGAAGATGAAGACTGATATGGAGAAATTGAAAGATGATTTCAAGGAGGAATCAGCTAAGCGTGCAAGAGCAAAGGATGCGTGGATGAAGGCGACTCAATGTGCAGATCGTGTTGAGGCTAAGGTTCAAGTGAAGAAAGCTAAAATGAAAAAGATGGATTATGCTTTTAATTCGGCGATTGATAGGGCCCAGGATCGAGTCTACTATTATCCACCTCAGTTTGAGAAATCGTCGTGGTTCGTAATTGATCGCAGAACGGCATATCGTATCATGGAGGAGGAACGTCGGGAAGCCTTACGACGTCTTAATATGCCTAGATAGGATAAGATAGATAATAATATGCGGTTAAATTATGTGAATAAATAAATTGTGAATCCCTTATTTTGAGATAAATAAAGGGATAGTATGAGTATGTAATCCTGAAACGTGTTTAGCTCAGGAAAGTGGATGTTATAGCGATTATGCTATCTTTATCATGTGTTAAAACATTTTGAATAAATAAAATATCAAAGTTTGTTTGAAATGTTATGTGTTAAAGCTTTAATCTTGGAATGTTTAAGTTAAACTTTAAATACCCAAGAAGTTGAGTAATAAGCTAATAAGCGTATATTTTAATAGAAAATGCCTCCTAGAAGAAGACAACCACGTCAACAAGCACCTCCAGAGGGGTCTATGAATAATAACAACGAGACCAACGCTAATCCAATTCAGCAGTTGATAGCTCTATTGACGGGTGCACTTGCGAATCAACCGCAAGCTCAAGTCATGACTTTCAAGGAATTCAAAGTGGTTGGACCGCCAGAATTTCAAGGGTCTATGAATCCAATGGAAGCCCAATCCTGGATCATGGAAATGGAGAAGGTGTTCGACGTTGCTAGAGTTAATGAAGATCAGAAGATCGCTGCGTTACGCGCGTTTATCTTTGAAGTCTGAAGCTAGCTACTGGTGGCAAGCAAACAAGGTTCATGGAGGACAAGGAGTGATAGCGTGGGATAGATTCAAGGAAATATTTTTTGAAATGTACTTTCTAGCGAGTTCTCAGAATTAGTTGGAATTGCAATTTCTGGAGTTGAAGCAAGGAACTATGACGATGCCGGAATATGCTGCGAAGTTTAACGAGTTGGTAAGGTTTGCCACTTATCAATTCAATACTGATGAACACAAAGCAAGAAGATTCGAACAAGGATTGAAGCCCTGGCTTTACAGCAAGGTTTCAATGTTCCAGCTGAACACATTTGCGGCTATGCTAGAAAAGGAAATTATCGCGAAAGGTGGAAGCGATGCTTTGACCAAGTACAACCAAGAGCAGAAGAAGAGGAAGAATGAGAATGAGAATAAGGCGGGTGGAAGTAATGTTGGAAGTAGTGGTCAGAAAATGAAGTGGAATGAGAATTCGACTGCGGGAGGACAACAAGGAAATCAGCAGAAGGAAAAGTTTGAGGCTTGCGCAACTTGCGGGAAGAACCATACTGGGGTATGTTTGAAGGGAAAGCGAGTGTGTTTTAACTGTGTTCAGGAGGGACACATTGCACCGAACTATTTTAGTCCGAAGAAAAGAGCATGTTTTACCTGTGGTTCGAAGGATCACATGGCTCGTGATTGCCACTAAGAAGCCGGTAGGAAGTCTGAAGTGGCGTAAAAGGAAACAACAACGGTGGTGGTCCATTGACTATCATTTGGACCAAATTTCAATCAAGCCACCCCATCGCGAGGACTTTCAATACGACCGCAAGATCTTTGTATAGTCTAAGGATGTGGTGTCGGTATTATTCCGATTAATGGTATTAATGCTTATGTACTATTTGATTCGGGTGCTACTTGTTCATTTATATCCGATGAATTTGCTCAGAACTTAGATTTGCCTCAGGAAGAATTAGAATTTCCCTTAAGTATAGAGATTGCGAATAAGGAAGTGATTCCTGTTAGATACATATAAAGGAATTGTAGAGTGGATATAAAAGGTCACGAGATGATGGGTAGATCTGATACCAATTAGACATGGTGAATTCGATGTTATACTGGGAATGGATTAGTTATTCAATTACGGAGCAATAATTAATTGTCAAAAGAAGTGTGTTAACCTTATGAATCCGTCAAAGGTTGTGTTCTTTGGCAGCAAGTCACCTCGACAAGCAAGTTGTTTGACGGTGATGCAAGCCAAGAAGTTGTTGAGACAAGGATGTGTAGGATACCTAGCCTACATAGTCGATACGCAGAAGAAGAATGCGAGGTTAGAAGAGGTACCGATCATAAGAGATTTTGCAGATGTATTTCCAGATGATTTGTCGGGTCTTCCGCCAGATCGAAAAATCGAGTTCGTGATTGACTTACTACCAAGAACGGCCCCAATATCAACAGCCCCAATATCTAAGGCACCATACAGAATGGCCCTGGTAGAAATGAAAGAGTTGATGGTGCAATTGCAAGAATTGCTTGACAAAAAGTATATTCAGCCGAGTGTTTCGCCATGGGGAACACCAGTGTTGTTTGTTAAGAAGAAAGACGAAACGATGTGGTTTTGCATTGATTACAGAGAATTGAATAACGTCATAATTAAAAATAAATATCCATTACCTAGAATCGATGACCTGTTTGATCAATTGAAAGGAGAGAGGTATTTCTCGAAGATAGACCTGAGAAGTGCTTATCATCAGTTGAAGGTGAGGCCGGAGGATGTGCCGAAAACAGCGTTCAGAACTCGGTATGGTCATTAAGAGTTTCTGGTTATGTCTTTTGGTTTAACTAATGCACCTGCAGCGTTTATGGACTTGATGAACATGGTGTTTAAACCATTCTTAGACAAATTTGTGGTGGTGTTTATTGATGATATATTGGTATATTCCAAAACCAAAGAAGAACATGTGGAACATTTGAGATTGACGTTGGAGACGTTGAGAAAAGAGAAGTTGTACGCTAAGTTCTCAAAGTGTGAATTTTTGGTTGGAACGTGTACAGTTTCTCGGGCACGTTATTGATAAGGACTGAATTTCGGTAGATCCATCAAGGGTGGAAGCTGTAATAAACTGGGATCAGTCAAAGACACCGTCAGAAGTGAGGAGTTTCTTAGGATTGGTGGGTTACTATAGGCGTTTTATTAAAGACTTTTCCAAGATAGTGACTCCGTTGACGAATTTAACTAGAAAAGTGGTTAAGTTTGTTTGGACAGAGAAGTGTGAGGAAAGTTTTCAAGAATTGAAGAAGAGGCTGAGCTCTACACCTGTGTTGTCATTACCTAATGATACAGGAAATTTTGTGGTATATAGTGATGCATCGCATAAAATACTAGGCTGTGTGCTTATGCAGAATGGCAAAGTTATTGCGTATGCATCACGTCAGTTGAAAGATTACGAGAAAGGGTATCTGACTCATAACTTGGAGTTGGCAGTAGTGGTGTTTGCCCTAAAAATTTGGAGACATTATCTTTATGGAGAGAGGTGTGAGATATATATCGACCATAAAAGTCTGAAGTATATCTTTACACAAAAAGATTTGAACATGCGAGAAAGAAGATGATTGGAGCTGATCAAAGATTATGATTGCGAGATTTTCTATCATCCCGAAAAGGCGAATGTTGTTGCTGATGCCTTAAGTAAGAAGGGATGGGAGAAATTAATGATGTTAACTGATCAAGAAAAGTTAGTGTCAAAAATGGCTAAGATGGAGTTGGAAATTAAATATCCGACATAATCCGATGAAAAGTTGTCCCAGATGAGAAACAGTTCAACGTTGGCGGATAAGGTGACAAATGCACAACTTCAGGATGGAGACTGCGAAAAGATAAAATAGAAGATATCTGAAGGTGAGGGAAACAAATTCAAAATCGATTCGGAAGGGTTACTTCGATTTGAAGGGAGAATTTGGGTTCCGCAAGTACCAGAAGTTAAAGAAGAAATTTTGAGTGAAGCTCACAACTCAAGATATTCGATTCACCTTGGGAGTACAAAGATGTACTAGGATCTTAAGCATCATTTTTGGTGGCCGAATATGAAGAGAGATGTGGCTGAGTGTGTGGCGAAATGCTTAACGTGTCAGAAAGTCAAAGCTGAACATCAAAGGCCAAACGAATTATTACAACCGTTAGAGATACCAGAATGGAAATGGGAGCATATCACAATGGATTTTGTGGTAGGTCTTCCAACGACTCAGCAAGGTTACGACACCATTTGGGTGATTATTGATCGACTAACGAAGTCGGCACACTTTTTGCCAATCAAGTTTGATTTACACTAGATCAGTTACTATTTTTCATATGGCCAAAACCACCGAATATTTAAACATTTATCATAAATTATATTTTTATCCAAAATTTCTGAAATTTACACGGTATACTGATATTATATAGATGTACTCCCAATAAAAATTTCATCAATTTTGGAGTTAATCACAAGGATTTATAAGCTGCGGTTACTTTTAAAATAGTCTTTTCTCATAAAATCCATAACTCCTAATCTATACATCCAAAAATCGCCATTTTGGACACAATCTAAAAACTCATCAAAATATCATTTCAAATTTTTCCAGAATTTTGAAGGTTCGAAAAAATTTCAAACTAAAAACATAATAACCCTTAAAATCCCTTACTATCCCTTACCTCAAAAGAGCAAAGACTTACGATTGGAATAACAACGAATCGAACTTGCAATCAGATAGCAATACTCAAAGTATACTCACAAGAATACGCTCAATATATCGAGAGAAATAGAGAAAACTTGATTTCAGCGGTGTGATTTTAAATTCTAACCTAAGCACCTATTTATAGAAAAATGCTTAGAACACCAAAGCGAAAAATTTAATAAAATATTAATATAATATATATTAAATTCCTCGCCCACTCGACCATCTGACCATCTGAATTCAGCCACTAATAATGACAAAAACAAAAAACGTTTTTGTTATTAAAATTAATTAAAACTTTCAAAATCAATTATTTGAACTTGAACTTCAATAATTCATAATAAATAGCCCTTTTATCAGAAAATTCGAATCTGAGTTTTTATAGGAAATTAAATTCTCTACAACTTTTCAGAAGAAAGTTTTTCCAAATTCCAAACAGAAATTGACCGAAATCCACAAACGGTCGATTTTACTGCTATAATCAAATTTCAAATAATAAATGGGGTCCACAAACATGTTTAACATGTTTTAAACATTTATTGCAACAAAAATACTCTTCCTCCTCAGTATACTCATATATCCCACATTCGTTGTAAAAATATCACCGTTAATATATTATTGAAATAATATATTTAAATGAATTATTTTATCAGAAAAAGATAAAATTTCAATTTTCAACAATTGTCATTTTAAAATTTTTCTCCATCTATATCCACATAAAATCAATATTTTCCTCATCATATAAATCAATAATTAATTATTCATAAATAATATTACGAATCACAATATTGACAACCAGCGCGGTTCCTGGAAGAGAGGGCTTTCCAATAAGAATTTTTTCTTCTTGGCAGCAATTAGGTGACCAAACCTCTCCTTAGATGTAACTTTCTAGACATTGCCAATAATGTTATCTAATAATATTATTCAGATAATATGAATTATTGCTCCGATAATGGAAAATACTGTGCCGTGACAATTATTGAAACAATAATAATATAAAATATCAACGTAGCAATTATTGAATCAATAAAATAAAATATTGAACAGTAATTACTGTAACAATTATTGAGTAATGCCTTCTTACGAAAAAAATTATCATGCTTCATGAATAGTACTCGTGAATAATAACTCGTGAATAGTAACTCATGAATAGTAACTCATGAATAGTAACTCGCGAATAGTAACTCATGAATAGTAATTAAAAAAAAATTGAATACTTTTATTTCATAAAATTCCGGGGTCTTACAGATTGTTCTGAGATTTCTAGAGGAATGAGAGGATTGCTAAACCTTGTTGTCATCTGTTGCTAGCCAATAATCAAAGATTAAGGTATAACTAATTCTAATTCTCAGACTTGTGATTTTCTGTTCTCAGTAAATTGGTTTTGTGGATTTGTTGCTCAAGCGTTATGTATATGGTGTGGATTATGTTGAAGAATCTGTTGTCATCTTGTATGCGTGTTGTATCAGTTATCAAATTCGTGAGAAATTGGTTGTAGGGAGAAAAGGAAAATAACAGTGTTTATGTTCATATGTTATGGCCTTAGAAAGTACGTATTTGAAACTATAAATTGAAGCTTGTATATGCTAGTTCATTGAGATACGAGCATAACATAATTTGAATGAGGTGATTTGGCCAAATAATGAATTCACAGTGATGATTTTTGGGATAAACTATCAAAAAATGGAGTTTTATATGAAAAACATAAAAATTGAGAAATTAAAATAGTTTTAGTTGTTGTTAAATTGTGCGAAGTGGTTGAATATGTTAGCAATCATGTTTATGATAGTTGTATATTTATTTTACATGTTATTATCACCGTTTGATGGGTAAAATTTGTATTTGTTGGGCTAAACTATTCACTGCCGTCTCTGTCTCTGTCTGCATAATACCTTAGAATGCAATTGCTTGTTAAGGCTAAAACTACAGCAATGGCCAAGAACTTGAGTTCAAGCCTTTAAGTGTGGCAGCATTGCGCCACACACCTCTAATGACTGGTGCAGGTCTCGCTTGTTTTGCGGTCGCATATCGAACTTCTGTTAGTTTAGCGTGTATGTTAACGATGTTAAAACATAATATAAACTACAATAACAGATTGCCATGCGTTATAATACAAAGTGTAAAAGAATTTAAGTGATTACTTGAAAAAGTTATGTAACGAGCCAAATGTGATGCGTTCAAAAGTTAAATATAAATGATAAGGTTTATGCTAGTTTATAGTTGGATTTCAGATTCATTAAGTGTGTTAACCTACGTGGTTAGGTGCTAGGTTAGGATTATGACCTAAGTAATGGTTTAAACCCTAAAATATAATATTCATACAATTAATTATTGTTGTGATTTCAATGATATGTGTAGGGTAATTGGAGATTATTTTACATTTGTGTAGCTTACAAGCAAGGCAAGTTTTCTAACTCTACCTTGTTATTATTGAGCAAGTTCTTAAATCTTAACTTTTTACATTGAGCAGAGCTTTCTAACTTCATTTTTTTCGTATTGAATGCAAGTTCTCATTCCTAAATTATTATTGTGCAAGTTCCTAACATTCTTTATGAAGTTGAGCAAGCTTAACTTATCTTGCGTATGTTTGTACAAGCTTATGTAACCTAATTCATTACATTAAGCGAGATTTAGTTTCCTAATTATTATTCAAAGCATATATTGTTCTAATACATTGATTCAAGGGAGATTGTTTTAACTCTTCTATAGCGCTTTGCATGTATATCATGTTTACTCAATTATATATTATTGTTATTCAATCTTCGACTTTGATAACCTTGTTCAAAGCTTTATCGTTGTATTAAACCTTCAAGTAGCAAGCAAACCTTTATTGATTGAATTAATCTATATTCGAATAGTGTTCTAAAATTCTAGAAACACTAATAAGCTAGTTCTAAACTAAACTTTCTTTAGTGAGGAAATTCTAAATCCAAACAGAGACGAACAAACCTAACATAGGGGATTTTGTACGTGTAACGTTTAGATGTTTGTGCACAATACATGGTACAAAGGGCTGATCCCCCTAAGTACGTTAAGAAGGGTCCGTATAGTCTAAATGACTGTTAAGGTTGGTTAATAATACCAAAGTACCGGGGACATAGTTTGTGGTCTTAAGACCCTCAGATAATTAAAGTTCGAACTTGTTTTCTAGTTTGATTTGTAGAACAAGTTCCTTATTGTTCAGCTTTCGTTGTTCACTCTCATGTTACCATCATTGCTACTTTCTATTTCAGTGAGCATTTGTTTGCTCACTCTTGCAATTAACAACGCAGCTAAAGTGGAGAAAGTTGATGAGCCAAATCATTAGCAAAGGCAAGGGCAAGATGTCCAAATGATGAAGACTTTTGAGAATTTTATTTTAATGAATTACGTTAAAGACTTGTTTTAATATGTGATGTATTCCGCAAACTGATGTAATAATTTTAAGGGTAGATTACCTGGGATTATTTTGAGATAATGATGTAACCCTTTAATGGGAGAGATTATGGTTTAATTTATTTAAATTATGTCTTTATCCTTTATTATGGGTAGTTAAATGTAATAGTTTTTGATAAGTGAGCACCAAATCTTATGGGAATGGAGTACCTGGATTTGGGGGTGTCATAGGCTTTACACATTATCGCAGCAGAGGATGAGGGATTCGCTCGAAGAAGAAATCGCATCAGGGTTTGGTATCGCAACAGAGGATGATGGAGGCTTTACAGATTATCGCAGCATGTTCTTCGCATCAGTAGTGAAATAGGAGGATTTAATTGAAGAAGAAATCGCATGGGGGTTGCAGCATCTTCTTCGCATCACTAGAGGATGGAGGATTTAATTGAAGAAGAAATCGCAGATGGAGGAAGAAATCGCAGAAGAAACACGCTAGTTAAAATCGCAGGGGGTTGATGGAGGAAGAAATCGCAGGGGGGTTTGTGGGTATAATAGAATCTTGGGTTGTTAAGGATTCGTACACTAGTTGAACCAGCGGATGTGTAGTGGGAAATTTGGTCCGAAATTTTTTTTAGAGCGTCCGCTAGACCAAGTAGTGGAAGGCGTACTTTTTTTTTAATCTCCACCTTTGATTATTGCAATGGATGGTTATGATGCTATTTGCCCATTTTTCATCCATAGCAAATACTTGCTATGAATCATTTCCCATATATATATATATATATATATATATATATATATATATATATATATATATATATATATATATATATACGGTCCCGATTTTTAGCTCATCCTTATCTAGCTTACCTTGCTCACCCCTTTTAACGACCAGATGAGAGCGACGATTAGATTCATTGCTATATATTCGGTCAAAATCGCTATATGTTTATGTTCGTCGCTAAAAAGCTAAGGCGATGGTTCTACATATAGCGACGGACCTAATCAATCATCAATGGTCCGTCATTAAAGGGGGTTGAAAGGTGAGCTAGATAAAGGTGAGCTTAAGATCCTGGATCATATATATATATATATATATATATATATATATATATATATATATATATATATATATGACTATTCTTCTATGGGAAAGATATATAGAAGGCAGTCGTCACTATATGACATAGTTCCCTCATAAGAAATGAGACAAAATTAAAAGTATATACTCGTTAATTAAATAAAATTTAATTAATTTAGAAAGCCTCTTTTCAAAGTAAATGTTAGTTAAGCTTGACTAAGACTACTTGTGGGCAAGGAAATCGTGTCTTGCTAGGGTTAAGGTTCTGTGTTGGCTGACGAGTAGAGAAATTCACAAAGAGCACGGAATTGATTGATTGATTGAAGAGAGGAGAAGAACAGGCGAGCAATTACTCCAATGACACGTGACAAAATTCTTAGAATCCTGAAACCTAGAATTCTTAGAATTCTGAGTGCTTCGAGTTGAGAGAATGTCCAAGTCCAAAGTTTCAAGAGAGGTCCCCAAAAAAGTTCCTTCTCCATTTAATGGAAAGGGTATTTATAGAGTTTCTTGAAAATTAAGTAGTCACATGTCAGGCACAAATTTTCAGGAAAATTCTAGAAATACTATTTAGTCATTAGAATAATGCTCTTATCGTCATGTCTTTCTAGCCACCAATCCAATCACTCAATCAATTCCCAAAATGAGCAGCCTTCCTGAGCTTTATGCCTCGGGACATGTGGATGCTTCTCTCGGGTCTGTCATATTTATTTTTGATTTTTCCGTCTTCATTCAATTAGGTTATGTGAACCCTAATTTATAAATTTAATTCAATTAGGTCATGTGAACCCTAATTTGCTCACATTTGCCCTCTGCGCGAGACTCGCGATTCCAAAGAGACGATCGTACAAGAATATTTCGTGCTTTCACATGATTTTACGAGTCTTAAAAACAAGGATCCTGAAAGAGGGAATCCCTAGGGGGCATATTCTTAGGGTTAAACCCTAGGGAGACAAGACCTAGAAGGGCTCTTCCTTGAACATTTTGAAAAATCTTCTAAAAATATTTCCAAAACCTGCTCAATCTTCGTTTCCATACATTTTCTGGAAATTAAAACAAAGAAGATCATCAAATATTACTAAATAAAATCTAATCTTATAAAATCTTTCTTTTGGAAAACCAAATCTTTCCTTTTTATCAAATTAAATCAAAATTTTATTTTATTTTAGAAATAAAATCTTTCTTTATCTGATTTTGAAGACAAGATCCTTCCTTATTATTATTATTATTATTATTATTATTATTATTATTATTATTATTTAGAAGGAACCAAACATATATTTCGAAATTTTTTTTTTGTTGGGAATAAAATCAAATCTTTTCCATATTTAGAAAATAATATCTTAATATATTTCTATTTAAAACAAGATTAAATCTACTTATTTTTTGGAAATCAGATTGAATCCTTCCCTTAATAGGAACATGGTGATTGCTTCAATAGTGGGATCATTCCATTATTATTAAAGTTATGTTAGATTGTGAAATTTGAAGAAGCTGATTAGTTTTTTGGTATATCTTGTGTTATTTTTATTGGTGAATTTTTCTTTGAAAAATAAGTTTTAATTACTTTTGAGTCTTGAGAGTATTTAGTGGTTCAAATATTAATTTTATTATAATTCAAAATTAATATCCTTAATTGTTTTTTCTCTGGTTTGTCACGTCGTTGTCGTATTGTGTGGGCGAGGATGAAACAGCAGTATGTATGCATGTGCAATTGTCAGAGACCGTGTTGACTTAATTGCCAAGATATTTTCCAAATGCATGGTTCATAAACAAACAAATAATAATGCACTTTGGATACGAATGGTTAGTCTCAAGTAATCTTGAGGATCCGGTTCAGACTGTACACTATGTTAAACCATTAGTTGTCATAATTTTTGAACTGCATATCTGACCAAACACACACACACACACACACACACACACACACACATATATATATATATAGTCGTTTGCTATTTCAAATCGCAATTGAAAAACAAAATAAAAAAAATAAAATCAACTTTAATTTCAAACAAACTTATAGGATTGTTTAATCCATTTCACATATATATATATATATATGAGTTCCATAAGATAAATTTACTATCCTTTAACATTTCTTCATTATGCAATGAGGGTGTAAACAAATATTATACTTTGAAACTGGAAACTTCTATCACACTCGAACATAAATTGTGCATATAAAATGGAAGGGGTATTTTTTTTAACTTAAATTCGGACACATCTATACCGGCTGCTGTTAATGTCAAAAAAATTCTGCTCGCCGAATCACCAAACATGCACAATAAAGAAAATTTATATCGATTAATTACGAGAGAACATATACATATATTTATATATACATCTCCCAAGCTTTTCACGCTTCACTTTTCGTAACCAATTTTTCCACACCTAACCACTTCCGGTTCAAATTTGTGTAATATTATCCCGGAAGTTGATTATAATATTATTTAACTTCAAATTTTTTTACTCAATTTTCTTGCCTTGTAATATTTTTTAACTTCATTTTTGTTGGTACGTTTCTATTATAATATTTTTTAACATCAGCCGCCTAAAAGAGAAAAGTCAATTTTTTTTAAATCATTACTACTACAAAAGTTGCTAAATTATAACTCTGTTTTTTCAGCTTCTTAATTAATCATTTTGTAAGAAGATCTTGAAATAATCTATCTATAAACAATTGTTCTCGAATCAGTCGCATTTTGGTATGTTAATAATTGTATGTAAAATTTAATTTTAAAAAGTTATTGGGATTAAAAAAATACATTATTGAATTGAGTTTGTTTTTTATATATAATAATCATAATTATTTAAAACTAGAATTTTTTTTTGGCAGAATGCAAGATGCAGTTTGATTGAGTCTATATTATATTGATGCAAATTAAACATTAAAACGTATTTCATTTGGACGCGATCTATTGCATAGCATGAGTGTAACATAAACGTATTTTTTTTAAACATAACCGATACTATTTGGTGAGCCCCCTCATAAGATATAAGTGAATTGCATAACATATTTATGTATTTTTTTAATATATATATATTTGGTTCTATTGTCTATAGAAAAGATATATTGAAAATGTGAAATATTTCAAAATAGGTATCGTAATTTTATTACGAATTAAATCAAATATATAATATAAAATTCAAATACAAACTTCATTAATACAATACGACAAACGTAAGCTGAGAGTTTTAACACGAATATTGTCTCGTAAACAATATCCAAACTCAAATGGAGTACTCATTACAATTATTATCACACTATTTTATAAAATAGTGAGAACTACTATAATACACCATCTCTTACTCTGCTTTTTTTTATTAGTCCCAAATTTATATTCTCATTTTACGAAGAGAACAACGAAAGAAAGCGAAGATTGAACTAAATTGGCCGCTAAAAGAATATTATGACTAAGATAATGCGAATAAATTATCATTAGTCTTCAACAAAAAAAGCGATAGAATATAATGAGCAACAAGTCTAATCAGAATCTTAACAAGCGATCCATTAGAAGAGTCAAGTAGGCATAATATCTACTATCTTCTATGATTTAAAGTTCATCATTAATATTTTATCGTTGTAACACGCATTTCCGATAAATAATTTACATCATCGAATTATCCATGCACTACGGCCGAGGATATTCGTTAGTATCACATCCATTAATTATTCATGCACTACTGGTAGACAATGATATTCATTATCATCACATTCATGAATTATCCATGCTGACTACGGCCAATGATATTAGTTAGTTAGTCATCGTGATGGTGGTCGTGATCATGCCAACAATCGTCCATCAATGCGCTACGGAGCCATCGAAGACTTTTACCACATCATTTGTAAAATTACAGGTCATGATTATACCGATACATAATTTCTGATCATAATTATACCAATCAACAGTTCATCTATGCACTACGGTCTACGGGCCAAAAATGACTTTCATCACAATATAAGCATGAGGATGATGACAATGATATAAGCATCAATCAAACGAAATCAATGATAAATATTAAATTTTTTTAATTTATCCAGAGTTTAAAACTATCCAAATTATCAACGTGATAACTGCTTTATAGAGTAGAATTCAAGAATAATATTCATGTAAAAATAATTTGGATAGAAAAAAAATCAATTTTTGTCATGAATAGTACCCCCGGTGAATAATACCCGAGTGAATAGTACCCCATGAATAGTATTTCGTGAATAATACCCCGTGAATAGTATCCCGACATGAAAAGATTAAAATTTAACAAGAATGTTCAGAAAAATATCATTGTGAAATGATACTTGATGAAGTGCAAATTTCAAGGATATTCTACTAATTTCAAGGAGTATAAAAGCAATACTTATCAAAATGAGTGTAGAATTCGAATTCTGAAACAAAATAATATTACTTACATACTACAGAGTATGGAAGAAAATATTATTTCTTATGAATATTAAACAAAAATAATATCCCTTACAACTATTGAACAAAAATAATATTCCTTACGAATATTAAACGAAGATAATATTCCTTACGAATATTGAACGAAAATAAAATTCCTTACGAATACGAAAAATAATATCGTAAGCGAATATGAAATAAATATTAATACTCCTTACCTTAAAAGGATAGTACTTCTGATTGGTATAACGGGGATATTCTTGAAGAAAATTTATATTGTTTTCTACACTCAAAACTTCCTTAAACTCTAAAGAAATAAGCTCAATATTATAGAAGAAGAATTCTTTGATTCTGGTGTGATTTTCATTTCTAAACTAAACATCCTATTTATAGGAGAATGACAAGATACTATTTAGGAAATAATCACGGACGCACAGTGGGAATCACGAACGAACGAATTCACAGACGAATTTTTATAAGTTCATATAATTTTTACTATACAGCACTATGCAGCACTAAGCAAATACTATGCAGTACTATGCAAATACTATGCATTAAAATAAAATATAATATATTCTATTTATAAATAGTATTTTGTTTTATATAAAAAATTTTCTATTTTATTACTATAAAACAAAAACTGAGATAACTTTCTCCCGACGATTTTAAAAAATGAGAAAGTGGGGGTCCATGTAATAAGCTAAACTTACAACAAATACTTCATAAAAACTCTATTTATCTCAATTCACTTGGCTTCACTAAATACATTTTTAACAACATTTATTCATCATTAATATTATAACTTGCAATATTTGCAATATTAACAACCAAATCATTTCCATGAAAGAGGGGACTTTTCGATAAGGACTTCTTCTTATTGGTGCGCAATTAGGTTACCAAACTCCTTTCTTTAACAGAACTTTCTAGACATCGTTAATAATGTAAATAATAATATGAATAACTTTGTTGTCTCAATTATTGATTTAATAATATAAGATATTGTGACAATAATTGAATCACTAATGTGAGATACTATACAACAATTACTTTGGTAATAATTGAATAAAATTGAGTGACTTCTCACGTAAACATCAATAATCAAAGATACTATACAATACCGTGTGCTACTACGCAACCACACGTATTACTGTACTTTTATCACCAGGTATTTCAATAGTTAATGTTAAAACTTTTGCCGTTATTTTTATAAAAAGTTATTTCTGTCGTTTTCCAACTCAGACAGTAATTTCGTTGTGGGGTCCACCAATGATTGTGCTGTCGTACGAATATTCCCTGATAAAACGAATATTCTCCGATCAAACGAATATTTTATGACAACTTGCTTACTTTGCAAAATTTGTAAATATTACCCACAATTATAACATTATATCAAATCCACATCATAATATTTAAAATGATATTTAGAGAAAATTAATCTTTATTCAAAAAGTTGGGGTCTTACAACCTCCCCTTTTTATGAAATTTCGTCCTCGAAATTGGTGTACGTACATGGTATGTTGAAGAGGTTAGGATACCTTATTTTCATTTTAGATTCTAACTCCCAGGTCATTTGCTCAACATCATGGTTTCTCCACAAAACTTTGACTTGAGGTATAACCTTGGAGCGTAGAATATTTTCCTTCTTATCTAAGATTTTAACAGGTACCTTTTCATACGTTAAGTCTTCCACTATCTCGTTTGGTTCTAATTCAATAATGTGGTTCGGGTCTTCCACATATTTACGTAACATGGATATGTGAAAACGTTATGAACACGAGACATACTTGGCGGTAAAGCGAGTCTATAGACCACAGTTCCTACTCGATCGAGGATTTTAAATTGGCCAATGAATCGAGGATTGAGATTTTCTCTCTTTCCAAATCTTGTAACTCCTTCCCATGGAGGAACATGTAAAAACACATGATCTCCAATATTGAATTCCACGTCCCTTCGATGAAGATCAGCATAACTCTTTTGTCGATCTTGTGAGATTTTTATACTTTGCCGGATCATTTGAATCTTTTCCGTTCTCATGCGTACCAATTTCGGTCCCAACAACGTTTCTTTACTCATCTCGTCCCAGCATACTAGAGAATGACACTTTCGTCCATACAACGCCTCGAATGGAGCCATGCCTATACTTGCTTGATAACTATTATTGTAGGAGAATTCCACCAATGGTAAGAACTTGTCCCAACTTCCTTTGAAGTCAAGGACACAGAGTCTTAATAGATCTTCAAGAGTTTGAATAGTTCTCTCCGACTGCCCGTCTGTGCTCATAGCTTTTTGCAGACTGACCCAAAATTGTGAAGTGAATCTTGGGTCTCGATCAGAAACTATGGATACTGGCATACCATGCAGTCTTACAATCTCATTTATGTAAATACGAGCAAGACGTTCAAGTGAATAAGTTTCTCGTATAGGTAAGAAATGAGCAGACTTGGTTAATCTATCAACAATGACCCAAATTACATCTATGCCTTGAGAAACCTTGGAAAGACCAGTAACGAAATCCAAGGTAATGTGTTCACACTTCCATTCTAGAATTTCAAGTGATTGCAATGGACCTTTTGGCACTTGATGCTCTGTCTTGACACGTTGACAAGTTAAACACCTTAAGATAAACTCCGCGATCTCCCTTTTCATATTTCTCCACCAAAATGTATGTCGAAGATCACGATACATTTTGGTACTCTCGGGATGGATTGCAAACGGTGTGTTGTGTGCCTCCATCATAATTTTATACTTCAAATCAGAGTTGTTAGGAACAAAAAGTCTGGAGTTGACTCGAAGTATTCCTTCTTCATCAATTCTTGCTTCTGGAATAACACCTTCTTGCACTTTCTTCTTCATACGCATTAGCTCTAGGTCCGTAGTTTGAGCAGCTTTCACTTTATCAATTAAAGTCGGTTCTACTCGTATATTCGACATCGTCACTTGGGTCCCCAAATTCTTTAACTATATCTCCATCCTTTGTAAGTCATACCAAATGGGCCTTTACGTTGACAATATCGCACTCGTACTCGCATATGATCTTCTTCTCAATGCGTCGGCTATCACGTTCGCTTTTTCAAGATGATATTGAATGGTATGATCGTAATCTTTCAACAGCTCGAGCCAATGTCATTGTCGCATGTTGAGTTCCTTTTGGGTGAAGAAATATTTGAGGCTTTTATGATCTGTATAGATCTCCACCTTCTCCCCATACAGGTAATGTCTCTAGATCTTTAGAGCAAAAACGACTGCTGCCAACTCTAGATCATGAGTAGGATAATTTCTCTCATATTTTTTGAGTTGTCGTGAGGCATATGCTATGACTTTTCTATGTTTCATGAGAACACATCCTAACCCTTTGCTTGAAGAATCACTGTAAATGAAAAATTCCTCTGAACCTGATGGTATTGTCAGAACAGGTGCTGAAATGAGTCTCCTCTTGAGTTTTTGAAAAATCTTCTCACATTACTCGCTCCAACCGAATTTTTTTTCTTTTCAAGTTAGATGAGTTAATGGAGTAGTGATTCGAGAAAATCCTTCCACGAATCTCCGATAATAACCAAATAAGCCCAGAAAGCTACGTACTTCGATCACTAACTTAGGTTTCTCCCAGCTTTGAATTGCTTCAATCTTTTTTGGGTCAACAGATATTCCATGATTTGATATCACATGCCTAAGGAATGCTACTTCCTCAAGCCAGAACATGCACTTCTTCAACTTGGCATATAACTTGTTTTCACGAAGCTTTTGGAGTATCAGCCTCAAGTGATGCTCATGATCTTCACGGCTTTTGGAGTAAATGAGGATGTCATCAATAAAGACAACCACAAAATGATCCAAATATTTCTTGAATACTCGGTTTATCATATCCATGAAGGCAGCATGAGCATTAGTCAATCCAAAAGACATGACTAGGAATTCGTAATGCTTGTACCGAGTTCTAAAAGCAGTCTTTGGAATGTCATCAGTTTTAATCTTTAACTGATGATATCCGAAACAAAGATCAATCTTTGAAAAGAATTTAGCTCCTTCCATTTGGTCAAACTGGTCATTAATGCGAGACAACGGGTACCTATTTTTTATGGTGACATGATTTAACTCCCGATAATCAATACAAACTCGCATACTCCCATCTTTCTTCTTTACGAATAAAACAGGAGCACCCCAAGGAGACGTACTAGGTCGAAAAATCGATGTCTAATAATTCCTGCAGTTGGATTTTTAAATCATGAAGTTTAATAGGAGCCATTCGATATGGGGTTTTGGAAATAGGTTTTGTATCGGGTTCAAGGTCAGTACAAAACTCGATTTCATGCTCCGGGGGTAGGCCTGGAAGTTCTTCAGGGAATACATCAGGAAATTTATTAACAATATAAATATCATTCAAATCTGACGTATTTTTGTTTAAATCTGTGACATGGGCTAAGAAAGCTTGACATCCACTTTTTAATTAATGAATGGCTTTATGACTTGATATGACAGTGATTGACTTTAGTGGTTTGGTTGCTTGAATTCGCATAATAGGTTGGTTAGGAATATGAAAGCTAAAAACTTTACGAAAATAATCAATTTTAGCATGATGAGTAGTTAATCAATCAATCCCTAAAATTACATCAAATGTAAGTATTTTCAAAGAGATAAGATCGACAGGTAACGTAAGGGTGCCAATTTGAATCAAACAAGATTTATAAACAGTGGATGTAATGAAGGTTTCTCCCAAAGGAGTTTCAACAGATAAGTCAAAGTCAAATTTCTCTGGAGTTAAATTTAAACGTTGAGCGCAAGTAGAAAAAATAAGAGAATGGGTAGAATCGGTATCAAATAAGGTATAGACATCACAAGAGTTTATGATTAGCTTACCCGTGATAACCTCGTTCAAGTTCCTCGCGTTTTGGGAGGTCACGACAAACGCTCTCCCTTGAACTACCGGCTTAATGAATTCCACCTCCTTCATGTGACGAACACTATCGGGAAACTACTTGTCGTTGAAAAATTCTTGGAAATTCTCCCAAGACATCTTTAGTGCGGCAGGCTAAGTACGTTTTACAGATTCCCACCAATGATCTGCCTCTCCTCGCAACATGAAGGTGGTAAAGGGAACCTTTTGTTCCTCGGAGAATCCCAAGACATCAAATATCTTAGTGATCTGCTTAATACACGTCTCTACCTTAAGTGGTTCTGGCTTTACTAAAAACTTAAGTGGTCCTAGCTCCTTGAATTGCTTAGCAGTGACCAACCGTGAGTTGCCAATGTTTTCACCTGCATTTTGCATAGGAGTCTCTCTCGCCTGATGTTGTATGAATTGCAGAAAGCCTCTGAACATCCCATCGTTCATCGTTTGGTCGGTGTTGTTGTTTACCTGATGATTGTTGCCTTCCTGTTGCACATTATCCTGGTTATTGATCATTGGTGACTCAACGGTCTCATGTGTTCCATTGCTTATCTCAACATTTTCAGATGCCATTTTCAAACACTGCCACAAAACAAGGGTTAATTGACATGCCACATTTTATCCCTATATTTTGATCGTTCAATTGAATAACAAATAAGCTTAGGTAGGTCATACTAGCGAAGGATTTACCCGTCTCTCATCTCCTAATTCTAAATCTCAGCCAAGGATCATATCCCTAAGCTTTGATACCAACTGTGATGCCCCCAAAATAGGCATACACAACCTATTCTGAGTCGCCAAATACATGGTACAAAATTCAAATACAAACTTCATTAATACAATACGACAAACGTAAGCTGAGAGTTTTAACACGAATTTTTTCCCGTAGACAATATCCAAACTCAAATGGAGTCCTCATTATAATTATTATAACATTATTTTATAAAATAGTGAGAACTATTATAGCCACCATCTCGGACCATCACTCCGTTCCCGACTAGTCCAAGCTATATTCTCATTTTCTGAAGAGAAAAATGAAAGCAAAGGGTGAGCTCAACTAGCCCAGTAAAGAATATTATGACTAAGATAATGCAGAATAAATTATCGTTAGCCTTCAACAGTGTAAAACTGATAGAATATAATAGACAACAAGTCTAACTTCAGCTGAATAAGCAATCCATTAGAAGAGTCAAGTAGAGCATAATATCTACTATCTTCTATGATTTATTCATCATTAATATTTTATCGTTGTAACACAGCTCAATAAATAATCCACATCATTGAATTATCCATGCACTACGGGCCAAGGATATTCGTTAGTATCACATCCATGAATTATCCATGCACTACGGGCCAAAGATATTCATTATTATCATATCCACGAATTATCCATCCACTACGGGCCAAGGATATTCGTTAGTGTCATCAGTGGTCATGATCATGCCAACAACTGAACATCAATGCACTACGGGCCAATGAGGACTTTTACCACATCATTTGTAAAATTACAGGTCATGATTATACCGATACATAATTCTTGATCATAATCATACCAATCAATAGTCCATCTATGCACTACGGGCCAAAGATGACTTTCATCACAATATAAGAATGAGGATGATGACAATGATATAAGCATCAATCAAACGAAATCAAGGATAAATATTAAAGATTTTTAATTTATCCAGAGTTTAAAAATGTCCAAATTATCAACGTGATAACTGCTTTGTGGAGTAAAATTCAAGAATAATATTCATGTAAAAATAATTTGGATAGAAAAGAAATTAATTTTTGTCATGAATAGTACCCTCGGTGAATAATACTCAAGTGAATAGTACCCTGTGAATAGTACTTCATGAATAGTACCCTGTGAATAGTATCTCAGCATGAAAAGATTAAAATTTAACAAGAATATTCAGAAAAATATCCTTGTGAAACGATACTAGATGAAGCACAAATTTCAAGGATATTCTACTAATTTCAAGGAGTATAGAAGCAATACTTATCAAAATGAGTGTAGAATTCGAAATCTAAAACGAAATAATATTACTTACATACTACAGAGTATGGAACAAAATATTATTTCTTACGAATATTGAACAAAAATAATATCCCTTACAACTGTTGAACGAAAATAATATTCCTTATGAATATGGAACGAAGATAATATTCCTTACGAATATTGAACGAAAATAAAATTTCTTACGAATACGAAAAATAATATCATAAGCGAATATGAAATAAATAATACCCCTTACCTTAAAAGGATAGTACTTCTGACTGGTATAGCGGGAATATTCTTGAAGAAAACTTAGCCCCCTTAAATAAATATACATCAAAACCCATTTATCTTAATTCACTTGCTTCATGCCCCCAAAATAAGTATACATGGTAATACAAAAAATTCAAATACAACTTAATTATACAACAGATCGTGTAAAAAATACGACAAAACATAATCTAAGAGTTTTAATAAGAATATTGTCATCTACACAATATCCACACTCAATGGAGTCCTCATTACATTTATTGTCATACTATTTAACAGAATAGTGAGGACTACTAATGCTATCATCTGGACCGTCACTCCGTTCCCCGACTAGTCCCTACTACGTTCTCATTTCCTGAAGAGAACAGTGAAAGAAAGGGTGAGCTCTTTTAGCCCAGTAAGAAATATTATGACTAAGATAATGTAGAATAAATTATCATTAGTCTTCAACAATGTTAAACTGATAAAATACAATAGACATCAAGTTTAACTGCAGGGGAATAAGCAATCCATTAGAAGAGTCAAATAGAGCATGATATCTACTATCTTTTATGATTTAAAATGTTTTCACCAATTTTTATCGTTGAGACTCATCTTTATAAATAAATCACATCATCGAGTCATCCACGCTTCTGGGGCGAGGATATTCATTAAATCATCAATGGTCATGACTATTATACCTGAATAATCCTCAGTCATAATCATACCAAAAAGCGTCCATCAATGTACTACTACAGATCTTGAGGACTTTTACCACATCATTTATAACATTACAGGTTATGATTATACCGAATAATTCCTGGTTATAATCATACTTGTCCATCTATACACGTAAGCCAAAGATGACTTTCATCACAATATAAGCATGAGGATGATGACAATGACATAATAATTTAATAAAACAAGTTCAAGAATAAATTTTAAAGATTTATAAGTTAATTTATCTTGAAATCAATTAAATCCAAATTATCGACATGATCTTTGCTTTGTGGAGTAAAATTCAAGAATGCTCGGAAGAATATTTCCATGAAAATCTTTGGATGAAGCGTAAATATCAAGGATATTCTACTAATTTCATGGAGTATAGAAGCCAAAACTTTAACCAAATGAGTATCATAGAATATATGAAACTACAAATGGATTTTCACCGCATTGTCACGGTAATCCACGTAAACGATCATCATTTCCACAATTTAATAAAGAATGAATACTGAAGGATCATTCACCATGCATGTGATAATCCACATAGGCGAGTTATTCAACGAATAAAAAATGGAACCAGTCATGTGTAATCCGCAGCACGAGAATATTCAATATTCAATAAGAATGATAAAGAATGGAATAATAGAAGAATTCACCATGCATGCGATAGATCCATAAAGAAGAACGTTATTCAACGAATATTCAAATAATAAAGAATGAAACTAGGTCTAGCTTAATCCGCACGGATAGGATATTCAACGAAATAATAAAGAATGGAATAACAAAGAATTCACCATGCATGCGATAGACCCTTGCAGACGAGGTTATTCTAACGAGAATAATAAAGAATGGAACCGTCTAGCGTAATCCACGAAGACAGGGATATTCAAATGAGAATAATAAAGAATGGAATAACGAAGAATTTCACCATGTATGCGGTTACTTTGCAGGCAGTTATTTAACATAATAATAATAAAAATGGAATAATGAAGCTCTCTTCATGAATACGAAAAATATAATACCCTTACCTTAGAATAAATTGGATATTGGAATAGAGAGTAGCGAGACTTCTCTTCTCTTTCTCTCTATAATTTCTCTCTATAATAATTGCTCTAAAGCTTTAGTGAATTGGTGAGAAATGAAGGAAGAATGAGCTTCTATTTATAGGAAAATATAGTTTCGATAATTGCACGTTTTGGGGCTCAAAATATTACAATCTGATACCTTCACTTTTCTTTTCATTTTTAATTTAGTCCTGCAAGTATTATCAAACTTGCACCACCTCCCTAATAGTAAATAATGTGAATCAATAGTTCAATCATGTGAATCAATAGTTATAATCATGTGAAAATACGAATTACGATTATAGTACCTCCATCTATACCTCCATTTTTAACTTAGTCATACAAGTATTATCAATCTTGCACCAACTCCCCTAATAGTACAGAATGTGAATCAATAGTACACACATGTGAACAAATAGTTATAATCATGTGAATTAATAGCAATTAATTGCTCATTTATCCGATTAATTACCCGAGTCGGTCAAACTTCCGACATCAATTAATATCGAAATAAATGTCGATTTCCACTAACACTAATAATTCCAACACAATGGAACTATCAATTTCATCTTTAATCAACACGAACTTATTCATCATTAATATTATAACTCACAATATTTAACAACCAGGTCGTTCCCAGGAAAGAGGGGGCTTTCCGATAAGAATTTCTCCTTATTGACGCGCAATTAGATGACCAAACCTCTCATTAACAGAACTTCTAGACATTGTAAATATTGCAATTTAATAATATGAATAACTTTATCGTCTCAATTATTGATTTAATAATATATCATATTATGCAGATGATACTGTGACAATAATCGAATCAATAATATGAGAGATATGATGCAGCAATTACTGTAGCAATAATTGAGTATAACTGAGTGACTTCTCACGTAAGCATCAATAATCAATACCATGTGCTACTATGCAACCATGCGTATTACTGTACTTTTACTACCGGGTAGTTCAACAGTTTAACGATAAAACTTCCGTCGTTATTTTTATAAAAAGATAATTATGTCATTTTCTAACTACGACAATACTTTCGTTGTGGGGTCCACCAATGATTGTGTCGTCGTATGAATATTCCCTGTTAAAAGGAATATTCCCCGACCAATCGAATATTATATAACCACTTGCTTACTTTGCAAAATTTGTAAATATTACCCATAACTATAACATTATATCAAATCCACACCATAATATTCAAAAATATATTTCGAGAAAATTATTCTTTATTCATAAAATTTGGGGTCTTACAACCTCCCCTTCTTATGAAATTTTGTCCTCGAAATTAGGGTGCGTACCTGGTATGTCGAAGAGGTGAGGATACCTTGATTTCATCTCAGATTCTAACTCCCATATCATTTCCTCCACATCGTGGTTTCTCCACAAAACTTTGACTTGAGGTTAACTTCAGAGCGTAGAATATGATCCTTCTTATCCAAGATTTTAACATGTAACTCTTCATACGTTAAATCTTCCTCTATCTCGTCTGGTTCTAATTCAATAATATGGTTCGGGTCTTTCACATATTTACGTAACATAGATATGTGAAAAACGTTATGAACACGAGACATACTTGGCGGTAAGTAAAGCGAGTCTATAGGCCCACGATTCCTACTAGATCGAGGATTAAAAATGGGCCAATGAATCGAGGATTGAGCTTTCCTCTCTTTCAAATCTTGTAACTCCTTTCCATGGAGCAACACGTAACAACACATGATCTCGATATTGAATTCCACGTCCTTTTCGATGAAGATCGGCATAACTCTTTTGTCGATCTTGTGAGGTTTTTATATGTTGTTGGATCATTTGAATCTTTTTTGTAGTCATACATACCAAATCTGGTCCCAACAACGTTGCTTCACCACCTCATCCTCATCCCAACATCTTGAGAACGACACTTTCTTCCATACTGGCGCCTCAAATGGAGCCATGCCATACTTGTTTGATAACTATTTTTGTAGGAAAACTCCACCAATGGTAAGAACTTGTCCCAACTTCCCTTGAAGTCAGGACACACGTCTTAATAAATCTTCAAGAGTTTGAATAGTCCTTTCCATTTGCCCATCCGTTTGAGGATGATATGCCGAACTAAATCATAAATCCGTTCCCATAGCTTTTTGCAAACTAACCCAAAATCTTGAAGTAAATCTTGGGTCTCGATCAGAAACTATGGATACTGGCATACTATGCAATCTTACGATCTTGTTTATGTACATACTAGCAAGACGTTTAAGTGTAAAAGTTTCTCGTATCGGTAAGAAATGAGCAGACTTGGTCAATCTATCAATAATGACCCAAATTGCATCTATACCTTGAGAAACCTTGGAAAGACCAGTAACGAAATCCATGGTAATGTTCTCCCACTTCTATTCTGGAATTTCAAGTGGTTGCTGAATGGACCTTTTGGCACTTGATGCTCGCGCCTGACTTCGTTGACAAGTTAGACACCTTGAGATAAACCCCGCTATCTCTCTCTTTCATATTGCTCCACCAAAATGTATGTCGAAGATCACGATACATTTTTGTACTCCCAAGATGGATTGCAAACGGTGTGTTGTGCGCCTCCATCATGATTTTATACTTCAAGTTAGAATCGTTAGGAACACAAAGTCTGGAGTTGACTCGAAGTATTCCTTCTTCATCGATTCTTGCTTAGGATAGCACCTTCTTGCACTTTCTTCTTCATACGCATTAGCTCCAGGTCTGTAGTTTGAGCAGCTTTAACTTTATCGATTAAAGTCGGTTCCACTCGTATATTCTCCATCATCATATGGGTCACTGGAGTCTTTAACTCTATTTCCATCCTTTCCAAGTCATACCAAATGGGTCTTTGCATTGACAATATTACATTCGTGCCGTATATGATCTTACTACTCGATCGTCGACTACTTCGTTCGCTTTTCCAGGATGGTATTGGATGGTATGATCATAATGTTTCATCAACTCAAGCCATCGTCGTTGCCACATGCTGAGTTCCTTTTGAGTGAAGAAATATTTGAGGCTTTAATGATCCGTATAGATCTCCACCTTCTCTCCATACAGGTAATGCCTCCAAATCTTAAGCGCAAAAATGACTACTGCCAACTCTAGATCATGAGTAGGATAATTCCTCTCGATATTCTTTGAGTTATCGAGAGGCATAAACTATGACTTTCCCATGTTGCATGAGAACACATCCTAAACCTTTGCACGAAGCATCACTTGTAGATGACAAATCCTCTCGAGCTAGATGGTATTGTCGAGCAGTCTTTGAAATGAGTCTCCTCTTGAGTTCTTGAAAACTCTTTTCATTCCCTCACTCCAACCAAATTTTGTATCTTTTTTGAGTCAATGAGTTAATGGAGTAGCGATTTGAAAAAAACCCTTCTACGAATCTCCGATTATAACCATTAAGCCGAAAAAGCTACGTACTTGATCATTGACTTAGGTTGCTCCCGACTTTGAATTTCTTCAATCTTTGCGGATCAACGGATATTCCATGATTTGATATCACGTGCCCAAGGAATGCAACTTCCTCAAACCGAACTCATTTCTTCAACTTGGCATAAAGCTTGTTTTCACGAAGCTTTTGGAGTATCGACCTCAAGTGTTGCTCATGGTCTTCGCGGGTTTTTTGGAGTATATGAGGATGTCATCAATAAAGACGACCACAAAGTGATCCAAATATTCCTTGAATACTCGGTTCATCATATCCATGAAGGCGGCGGGGCATTAGTCGATCCAAAAGACATGACTAAGAATTCATAATGCCGTCTGCAAGGAGTTAAAAGCGATCTTTGGAATGTCATCAGTTTTAATCTTCAACTGTTGATATCCGGAATGAAGATAAATCTTTGAAAAGAATTTGGCTCCTTGAAACTGGTCAAACAGGTCATCAATTCGAGGCAACGGGTACCTATTTTGATGGTGACATGATTCAACTCCCGATAATCAATACAAAGTCGCATACTTCCATCTTTCTTCTTTACGAATATAACAGGAGCACCCCAAGGAGACGTACTAGGACGAATGAAACCGATGTCTAACAATTCCTATAGTTGTGTTTTTAACTCCTGAAGTTCAATAGGAGGCATTCGATATGGGGCTTTGGAAATGGGTTTTGTACCGGATTCAAGGTCGATATAAAATTTAATTTCAAGCTCTGGGGGTAGGCCAGGAAATTCTTCAAGGAATACGTCAGGAAATTTATTAATAATAGAAATATCATTCAAATCTGACGTATCTTTTTTTAAATCCGTGACATGGGCTAAGAAAGCTTGACATTCGTTTTTCAATAAACGAATAGCTTTATGACTTGATATGACAGTGATTGATTTTAGTGGTTTAGTTGCTTGAATTCGCATAATAGGTTGATTAGGAATATGAAAGCTAACAACTTTACGAAAACAATCGATTTTAGCATGATGAGTAGTTAACCAATCAACCCCTAAAATCACATCAAATGCAAGTATTTTCAAAGAAATAAGATCGACGAGTAAACGTCTGATTTCTGGATTTGAATCAAACAAGACTTATAAACCGTGGATGTAATGAAGGTTTCTCCCAACGGAGTTTCAACGAGATAAGTCAAAGTCTAATTTCTCCAGAGTCAAATTTAAGCGTTGGCATAAGTAGGAGAAATAAAGGAATGGGTAGAACCGGTATCAAATAAAGTATAAACTTCGCTAGAGTTTATGATTAGCTTACCCGTGATCACCTCGTTCGGATTCCTCGCTTTTTGGGAGGTTACAACAAACGCTCTCCCTTGAACTACTGGTTTTTGTCTTGTGCAGGACACCCTTTGATGCCTCCATCCCAATTTGGACTTGACTTTGGTGCACGATAAAAATCGGGCTAGGTGACCTTCTTTTCCATAATTATAACACGCTTTGGGTTGCGCATCGTGCGGTTTGGACTATGTCCTTCCCTCTCCACATTTGTAACATACGTAATGGTGGTCTCCTCTCCTTCCTTAACAACGGTCTTTGATCTTTGACGTCTTTCCATCCTTGTTGAATCTCCTCTTCTTGAAATGTCCACTCTTATTGTCATGGACATGATTACCACCGAAGTGATTATCATTTCTGGCATGTTGATTCCCTCCACGTTTGTTGTCACCGCTTCGATAACTGCTACCACTGGTATTATCGACTTGTCAGTTGTTCTCTCTTGGTTAGGTTAACTCATTATCGCGCTCCAATAACTGAGCCCTATTCACAACATCTGAATACAAACACAGTTTGTGAGAAATTAGGTATTAACGTATCTCAGGTTTTAAACCTCTTAGAAACATCCGCGTCATTCTCTCCTCATTATCAACCAAATGGGACGCAAAACGAGAAAACTCGGCAAACTTAGCTTTGTACTGCGCCACGGTCATATTGTTTTGCTCAAGCTTGATGAACTCTACCTCCTTCATGTGACGAATACTTTCAGGAAAGTACTTGTCATTGAACAGCTCTTGGAACTTCTCCCAAGACATTTTGAGTGTGGTAGGTTGAGTACGCTTTACAGATTCCCACCAGTAATCTGCCTCTGCTCGCAACATGAAGGTGGCAAAGGGAACCTTTTGCTCCTCAAAGAATCCCAAGACATCAAATATCTTGTTGATCTGCTTTATCAACATCTCCGCCTTAAGTGGTTTTGGCTCTCCAAAAAACTTTGGTGGTCCCAGCTCCTTGAACTGCTTAGCGGTGACCGTCCGAGAGTTGTCAGTGTTTCCACTGCATTTTGGATGAGGCCCGCTTTTACTTTGATGTTGCATGAATTGCATAAAGCCTCTGAACATCCCATCGTTCACCATTTCATCGGTGTTATTATTTATATGAGGATTATTATCTTCCTGTTGCACATTATCCTGGGCATTAATCTGTGGTGACTCAAGGGTCCCATGTGCTTCATTGTTTATCTCAACATTTTTGGATGTCATTTTCAAATACTGCCAAAAAATAAGGGTTAATTAACATATCACATATTATCCCTATACTCGTGAGCCAATTAAATACCAAATAAACTTAGGTAGGTGATACTAGCGAAGAAATTCCCCGTCTCTCCCTCCTAGTTCTTGTCTCACATCTCACCAGGGATCATATCCCTAAGCTTTGATACCAACTGTGGCGCCCCAAAAATAGGTATACATCACCCATCTTGAGTCGCTAAAATACATGGTACAAAATTCAAATACAACTTAATTATACAACGATTAATGTAAAATACGACAAAAACATAATCTAAGAGTTTTAATAAGAATATTGTCATCTAGACAATATCCACACTCAATGGAGTCCTCATTACATTTATTGTCACACTATTTAACGAGAATAGTGAGGACTACTAATGCTATCATCTGGACCATCACTCGCTCCCAGACTAGTCCGGCTACGTTCTCATTTCACGAAGAAAACAATGAAAGAAAAGGTGAGCTCAACTAGCCCGATGAAATATTATGACTAAGATAATGCGAGAATAAATTATCATTAGTCTTCAACAATGTTAAACGATAAAATACAATAGACATCAAGTTTAATCTGCGGTGAAATAATCAATCCATTAGAAGAGTCAAGTAGAGCATGATATCTACTATCTTCTATGATTTAAAATGTTTTCATCAATTTTATCATTTGAGACTCGACAATAAATAAATCACATCATCGAGTCATCCACGCACTACGGGCCAAGGATATTCATTAAATTATCAATAGTCAAGTGACTATCTTAAGAATAATTCTGGTCATAATCATACCAAAAACTTTCCATCAATGCACTTTCAGAGCTACCTTGAGGACTTTTACCACATCATTTATAATATTACGAGTTATGATTATACCGAATAATCCTAGTCATAATCATACCACCAAATCCATCTATGCATGCGTAAGCCAAAGATGACTTTCATCACAATATAAGCATGAGGATGATGACAATGACATAATAATTCAATAAAAAAGTTCAAGAATAAATTTTAAAGATTTATAAGTTAATTTATCTTGAAATCAATTACGTCAAATTGTCGACATGATCTTTGCTTTGTGGAGTAAAATTCAAGAATGCTCGGAAGAATATTTCCATGAAAAGATCTTTGGATGAAGCGCAAATATCCGGGGATATTCTACTAATTTCATGGAGTATAGAAGCCAAAACTTAACCAAATGAGTATCATAGAATATATGAAACTACAAATGGATTTTCACTGCGCCATGCGGTAATCCACGTGACGCAGATCATTTCCACAATTTAATAAGGAATGAATACGAAGGATCATTCACCATGCATATGATAATCCACATGAGACGAGTTATTCCAACGAGAATAATAAAGAATGGAACGAGTCATACGTAATCGCATAGACATGATATTTCAACGAAATAATAAAGAATGGAATAACGAAAAAATTCACCATGCATGCGATAGAAGCCACAGAGACGAAAGTTATTCCAACGAAATAATAATAAAGAATGAAACCAGTCTAGCGTAATCCGCACAGACGATGATATTCCAACGAAATAATAAAGAATGAATAACAAAGAATTCACCATGCATGTGATGATAGACCGCATAGACGAGTTATTCCAATAGAATAATAAAGAATGGAACCGTGTCTAGCGTAATCCACATGCGCATACGAGGATATTCAACGAATAAATAAAGAATGGAATAACGAAGAATTTCACCATGTATGCGGTACTTTGCATAGACAAAGTTATTCCAACATAATAATAAAGAATGGAATAACAAAGCTCTCTTCATGAATCTGAAAAAAATAATACCCTTACCTTAGAAAAAATACCCTTACCTTAGATATTGGGATATTGGAAGGTGAGACTTCTCTTTCTCTTCTTCTTTCTCTCTATAATTTCTCTCTATAATAATTGCTCTAAAGCTTTAGTGAATTGGTGAGAAATGAAGGAAGAATGAGCTTCTATTTATAGAAAAATATAGTTTCGATAATTGCACATTTTGGGGCTCGAAATATTACAATCTGATACCTTGAACTTTTCTTTCATTTTTAATTTAGTCCTGCAAGTATTATCAAACTTGCACCACCTCCCCTAATAGTAAATAATGTGAATCAATAGTTATAATCATAGTTATAATCATGTGAAAATACGAATTACGATTATAGTACCTCCATCTATACCTCCATTTTAACTTAGTCATGCAAGTATTATCAATCTTGCACCAACTCCCCTAATAGTACAAGAATATGAATCAATAGTACACACATGTGAACAAATAGTTATAATCATGTGAATTAATAGCAATTAATTGCTCATTTATCCGATTAATTACCCGACTGGTCAGTAAAACTTCTAGACATCATTTAATATCGTAATAAATGTCAATTTCCACTAACACTAATAATTCCAACACAATGGAACTATCAATTTCATCTTTAATCAACACAAACTTATTCATCACTAATATTATAACTCATAATATTTAACAATCAGGTCGTTCCCAGGAAAGAGGGGACTTTTCGATAAGGATTTCTTCTTATTGGCAAGCAATTAGATGACCAAACCTCTCATTGATAGAACTTATAGACGTTGTAAATATTGTAATTTAATAATATGAATAACTTTGTCGTCTCAATTATAGATTTAATAATATATCATATTATGCAGATGATACTGTGACAATAATTGAATCAATAATATGAGAGATATGATGCAACGATTACTATAACAATAATTGAGTATAACTGAGCGACTTCTCACGTATGCATCAATAATCAATACCGTGTGCTACTATGCAACCACGTGTATTACTATACTTTTACTACCTGGTAGTTCAACAGTTTAAAGGTAAAACTTCCGCCCTTATTTTTATAAAAAGATAATTATGTCGTTTTCTAACTACGACAATACTTCTGTTGTGAGGTCCACTAATGATTGTGCTTCGTCGTCATTTAATATTCCTATTAAAACGAATATTCCCCGACCAATCGAATATTATATAACCACTTGCTTACTTTGCAAAATTTGTAAATATTACCCACAACTATAACATTATATCAAATCCACACCATAATATTCAAAAATATATTTCGAGAAAATTATTCTTTATTCATAAAAGTTGGGGTCTTATAGCTTCACTAAATACATTTTTAACAACATTTATTCATCATTAATATTATAACTTGCAATATTAACAACAAGATCATTCTCAGGAAAGAAGGGACTTTCTGATAAGGACTTCTTCTTATTGGCGCGAAATTAGGTGACCAAACCCCTTTCCTCGAAAGAACTTTTTAGACATCGTCAATAATGCAAATAATAATATGAATAACTTTATCGTTTCAATTATTGATTTAATAATATAAAATATTATGACGATTGTAAGACCCCAACTTATTATTAATGAAATTTAATTTTCTCTATTTATTATTTTGAAATAGTAAGGGTTGATTTGATTAATGTGGATAGTTAGGGGTAAAATACGTAAATATTTTAAAATAAGCAAGTGGTTATAAAATATTCATTGTTGTCGAGAATATTCGTTTGGTCGTGGAATATTCGTGCATCGTCGAGAATATTCGCATACTGACGGCGCGACCATGTGTATGGGCCCCATAACGGAAAGTGATTGGATGAAGAAAACGACAAATATAAGTTGTTTAAAATAATAGCAGTTGTAGTTATTACTGATTAATCTTTAAAAAATACTCGATGGTTAAAACACAAGAAGATACCACGGTATTGCACACAATTATTGATTCTTACGTGAAAGGCACTACTCAATAATGGTTACGATAATTCTTGCTCGATATTTTATTGAGTTAATAATTGTTGCGTTGATATTTTATATTCTTTGTTGTTTCAATAATTGTAATTACACGA
Organism: Panax quinquefolius; assembly: GCA_020205615.1. NCBI lineage: Eukaryota > Viridiplantae > Streptophyta > Magnoliopsida > Apiales > Araliaceae > Panax > Panax quinquefolius. The sequence goes on from CM035173.1 coordinate 88,297,626, forward strand.
TATTTTTCATTATCGAAGCAATAATTCATATTATCCTGAATAATATTATTAGATAACATTATTGGCAATGTCTAGAAAGTTACATCAAGGAGAGGTTTGGTCACCTAATTGCGCGTCGAAGAAGAAATTCTTATTGAAAGCCCCTCTTTCCTGAACCGCCTAGTTGTCAATATTGTGATTTTGTAATATTATTTGTGAATAATTAATTATTGATTCATATGATAAGGAAAATATTGATTTTATGTGGATATAGATGGAGAAAATTTTTATGTGACAATTGTTGAAAATTGAAATTTTATCTTTTTCGATAAAATAATTTATTATATTATAATAATATAATAATAGTGATATTTTTACAACGAATGTGGGATATATGAGTATACGAGGAGGAAGAGTATTTTGTTGTAATAAATATTTAAAACATGTTAAACATGCTCGGTGGACCCCATTTATTGATTGAAATTTGATTATAGCACAATAAAATCGCTTGGTTTGTGGATTTCGGTCAATTTACATTTGGAATTCGGAAAAATTTTCTTACGCAAAGTTGTAGAGAATTGAATTTCCTATAAAAACTCTCGAGATTTGAATTTTTTGATAAAAGGGCTATTTATTATGAATTATTGATGTTCCGAAGTTCCGAAATAATTAATTTTTGGGAGTTTTAGTTAATTATTTTGAGAAAAACGTTTTTTGCAACTAAGTTGGCCTCACATGTGATTCAAATGGGCTGAGATCAGTTGTCTAAGGTGGGCTAAAGAAAATGTGAAAAATATATTAATATTATATTCAATTTCTACTTTGGTGTTCTAAGCATTTTCCTATAAATAGGGTGCTTAGGTTAGAATTGAAAAACACACCGTAAACCCAAGTTTCTCTCTATTTCTCTCTCGATATATTGAGCGCATTCTTGTGAGTATACTTTGAGTATTGTTAGGCGGTGCAAGTTCCCTTGAAAGACTATACCCGTGATTCCAAATTAAATACTAATCTTTTCGAGGTAAGGGATGTTATTTTCTTCTCAAATGATATTATTTTTTAATATCATTATCTTTGAAATATTGGTTGAAACTTTTATCAAATTTGGAACTTTTCCATGTCTGGGTTACTTATTCATGAGTTACTATTCACGAGTTACTATTCATGAGTTACTATTCACGAGTTACTATTCACGAGTACTATTTCATGTGAAGCGTGAAGATGTTTTTGGGAAATTTCTAGTTTTTGGTGTCGGAGTTACTATTCACGTATACTGGCACTATTCACGATATCGGCACTATTCATTTAAAAATAAAATTTCTTCTTTTGTCCAAAATATCTATTCGGATACTAGCTTTGATTGTATCCATGTTTTGATCATTCTTGAATTTTACACCACTATGATTATTTTTGAGGTATTTTGAACATGGATAAAATAAAGTACGAATCCTTAATCCTTAATCTTTGTCATTTTGTTTCACAGATTAGTTTCTTTAAAAATATTTTTCATCATCCTCGATCTTAAATGATGATATTATTGAATATCTTTGGCCCAGTAGTGCAAAATGAATGATTCTGAAGAATATCTTTGGTCAGTAGCGCAAAGATGAGCAGTGTTTAGATGAAACATGACCAAATGATGAATATCTTTAGCTTTGTAGTGCAAAGATGAATATTTGATTCGGATGTATATTGATTGATGTTACAGGGGATAAAAGATAGACGATAAACTTTTAAATTCATACATAGAAGATAGTAGTTTGCATTCTCTACTTAACTCTACTAATGAATTATTATTTCCATTCATGAATATTGATTTAAAATTTGTTGTCTATTGTATTCTATTAGATTTTTCCTGTTGAAGACTAACGGTAATTTGTTGTATATTATCTTAGTCATAATATTCTTTCTTGGGCTAGTTGAGCTCACCCTTTTCCTTTTTTGTTCCATTTTCTTCTCGTGGATTTGAGAATATAAGCGAAATACTGAGTCGGGGTATGGAATGAAGGTTTTAGAAAGAATTGTTTAGTAGTCCTCACCATTTTGTAAAATAATGTATCAATAAATGTGATGAGGATTTATTTGAGTATAGATATTGTCTAGAAGATAATATTTGTATTCAAACTCACAGCTTTCTTGTTGTAATAATAAAGTTATAGTTGTTTCATACCATGTATTGACAACTCGTAATGGGTGATGTATACCTATTTTGGGGGCGCCACGGTTGGTATCGAGCTTAGGGATATGATCTTTGGCGGAGATCGGGAATAAAACTTCGGGGGAGAGACGAGTAAATCATTCGCTAGTGTGTCCTACCTAAGCTTATTTTTTAGTTGGTCGGTATATATAAGGATATTATGTGATATATTGATTTCCTTAATTAACCCTTGTTTTATGACAATGTTGAGAATGTCGAATCGAGAATATTAACAATGGAAATGAGACCGTGGAGACGCTTTGTACTCACCAACGAGGAGAACGCGTGCAATAAGTCGGGCAATGTTCCTCCCGTGAACAACACCAATGGCGAGATGATGAACGAGGGGATGTTTAGAAGCTTTTTGCGATTCATGAAAAAATCGACGAGGGAGACTCGTGTTCAAAATACTGAGGAGGAAATGATAGCAATTCACGGGTTGTCACAACCAAGCGCCTCAAAGAGTTGGGACCACGAATTTAAGGGAAAGCGAGATCCGATCATGGCGAAAAAATGGGTCAAGCAAATTACCAAGATATTTGATGTCTTGGGATGCACGGAGGAACAGAAGGTTCCATTCGCCACCTTTATGTTCCGTGGCGAGGCGGGACTCACCGTGGAGATGCGTGAAGCGTACCATCCAGCCGCACTCAAAGATGTCTTGGGAGACATTTCAGAATTATTTAATGACAAATACTTTCCTGAAAGTGTTCGTCGTATGAAGGAAGTGGAGTTCATCGATTAGAGCAAAACAACATGACGGTGTCTCGATCAAGACGAGGCAAAGTTTACAGAGTTATCGAGTTTGCACCTCATTTGGTGGAGAATGAGGAATGTATGGCGGATGTTTCTTAGAGGTTTGAAACCCGTCACGCCGTCGATATCTCATTTCTCATAAACTTTCTCTCTATTCAGATGTTTGTAAATGTGGCTCAATTATTAGAGCGAGATAACGAGTATGGTCAATCGAGGACCATAACCGAGGATCGTACCGAGATAGCGATCAGCAATGAATAATGATAACCAAATGGAGAAAGAAACAGAGACGGACAAAAATGGTAACCACTCGGTGATAATCATGGCCATGAAAATAGAAGAAGCGAGTCGGAGGAGATTTTAAAAGAGAAGATTTAACAAAGACCATGTGAAGACGACGGTCTTAAGCGGAACTAGTTCTAAGGGAGGAGAACGACCACCGGTCATATGCTATAAATGCGAGAAAGAGGGACATATCAGTCCAAACTGTCCACAACAGTTCAAGGTATGCTATAATTGTGGAAAGGAAGGACATATCGCTCGAGATTGTATGGTAGCGAAACCTAGTTCAGTGGGGACGGTGACTCAAAAGACTGTCCCAGAAAAGTCAAAGTCAATGATTAGGAAGAGCGTTTGTTGTGATCGGTCAAAATGGGAGGAACCAAACGAGGTGATCACGGGTAAGCTATTTATAAATTCTTGCGAAGTTTATACCTTACTTGATACTGGGTGCTACCCATTCATTTATCTCTCTCACCTTGTGCTCAACGTTTAAACTTGACTCGGGAGAAATTAGACTTTGACCTATCTGTGGAAACTCCGTTAGGAGAAACTTTCATCACATCCACTTGTTTATAAATCTTGTTTGATTCAAGTTGGCACCATTACCTTACTGTTGACCTTATCTCTTTAAAGATACTTGCTTTTGATGTGATTTTAAGGATTGATTGGTTAACTACTCATCATGCCAAAATTGATTGTTTTCGTAAGGTTGTTAGTTTTCATATTCCTAACCAACCTGTTGTATGCGAATTCAAGCAACTAAACCATTAAAATCAATCAACGTCATATCTAATCATAAAGCTATTCGTTTATTGAAAAAGCGGATGTCAAGCTTTCTTAGCCCATGTTATGGATTTGAATAAAGACACGTCAAATTTGAATAATATTCCTGTTGTTATTGACTTTCCGACGTATTTCAAGAAGAACTTCGGTCTACCCCCCGTAACGTGAAGTTGAATTCTTTATTGATCTTGAACTCGGTACAAAGCCCATTTCTAAAACCCCATATCGAATGGCTCTATTGAACTTCGAGGAGTTAAAGGTCCAACTACAGGGAATTATTGGACATCGGTTTCATTAGTCCTAGTACATCTCCTTGGGGTGCTCTGTTTTATTCAGTAAAGAAGAAAGAGCGGGAGTATGCGACTTTGTATTGACTATCGGGAATTGAACCATGTCACCATCAAGAATAGGTATCCTCTACCTCGTATTGATGACTTGTTTGACCAATTGCAAGGCACAATTCTTTTCAAAAATCAATCTTAGCTTCGGATATCATCACCAAGATTAGAACGAGGATATTCCAAAGACGCCTTTAGAACTTCGATGCGGGCATTATGAATTCTTAGTCATGTCTTTCGGATTGACTAATGCTCCTGCGACTTTCGTGGATATGATAAACCGAGTATTCAAGGAATATTTGGATCGATTCGTTGTTGTTTTTATTGATGACATCCTCATATATTCCAAAAGTCGTGAAGATCATGAGCACCATTTATTTGGTCGGTACTCGAAAGGCTTCGTGAAAACAAACTATATGCCAAATTGAAGAAATGCAAGTTCGGCGAGGAAGTAGCATTCCTTGGGCGCGTGGTGTCGAAACATGGAGTATCTGTTGATCCGTGAAGATTGAAGCAATACAAAGTTGGGAGCAACCAAGTCGGTGATCAAGTACGTAGTTTTTGGGCTTAATGGTTATTATCGGAGATTCGTGGAAGGGTTTTCTCGAATCGCTACTCCATTAACCCAAATAACTAGGAAGGATACAAAATTCGTTTGGAGCGAAGATTGCGAGAAGAGTTTCCAAGAGCTTAATAGAGACTTATTTCGCACTGTTCTAACAATATACCATCCGGTTCGGATGGATTTGTTATCTCTGACGATGCTTCGGTGCAAAGGGTTACGATGTGTTCTCATGCAACGTGGGAAAGTCATAGCCTATGCCTCGCGACAACTTAAAGAGTATGAGAGGAATTATCCTACTCATGATCTAGAGTTAGCAGCAGTCGTTTTCGCGCTAAAGATATGGAGGCACTATCTATATGGGGAGAAAGTGGAGATATATTCAGACCATAAAAGCCTTAAATATTTCTTCACTCAAAAAGAACTCAACATGCTGCAGCGACGTTGGCTCGAGCTATTGAAAGACTATGACCACACTATTCAATACCATCCTGGAAAAGCGAACGTGGTAGCTGACGCGTTGAGTAGAAGATCATATGCAGGAACGAGTGCGATGATGTCAAGTATACGCATAGAGCCAACTTTAATAGAAAAAGTTAAGGTTGCTCAAGCCACCAAATCCGGAGGTGATGCGTATGAAGAAGAAAGTACAAGAAGGAGCTATTCCGGGCGAGAATTGATGAAGAAGGAATACTTGAGTCCACTCTAGACTTTGTGTTCTAACGACTCGATTTGAAGTACAAGATTATGATGGAGGCACATAATACACCATTTGCAATCCATCCTGGAAGTACTAAAATGTATCGTGATCTTCGACATACATTTTGTGAAACAATATGAAGAGAGATTGCAAAGTTTATCTCAATGTGTTTAACTTGTCAACGTGTAAAGGCGGAGCATCTAGTACCTAAGGGTCCGTTGCAACCACTTGAGATTCCGAAATGGAAGTGGGAACACATTACCATGGATTTCGTTACGGGTCTTCCTACGGTTTCTCAAGGCATCAATGCTATTTGGGTTATTGTTGATAGATTAACCAAGTCCGCTCATTTCTTGCCGACACGGAGACTTATTCACTGAACGTCTTGCTAGTATGTGCGTGAATGAGATTGTGAGGTTACGTGGCATGCCCAGTATCCATAGTTTCGGATCGTGACCCAAGATTCACTTCAAGATTTTGGGTTAGCTTGCAAAAAGCTATGGGCACAGATTTACTGATTGATTCGATACCATCCTCAAACGGACGGACAATCAGAAAGGACTATTCAAACTCTTGAAGATTTATTAAGACTCTGTGTCCTAGACTTCAAGGGCAGTTGGGATAAGTATTTACCATTGGTGGAATTCTCCTACAACAACAGTTATCAGGCAATTATAGGTGTAGCTCCATTTGAAGCATTATATGGACGAAAGTGTCGCTCTCCAATATGTTGGGACGAGGTGGGTGAAGCAACACTGTTGGGACCCGAGTTGGTACGTATGACTACGAAAAAGATCCAAATGATTCGACAACGTATAAAAACGGCACAAGATCGACAAAAGAGTTATGCGGATCTTCATCGAAAGGACGTGGAATTTAGTGTAGGGGATCATGTATTGTTGCGAGTTGCTCCATGGAAGGGAGTTACAAGATTTGGGAAGAGAGGAAAGCTCAATCCACGATTTATTGGTCCATTTCAAATTCTTGACCGAGTAGTAGGAAATGTAGCCTATAGACTCGCGTTACCTCCTCGGTATGTCTCGTGTTCATAATGTGTTTCACATATCTATACTTCTTAAATATGTGAAAGACCCGAACTACGTTATAGAGTTAGAACCGGACGAGATAACCGAAGACTTAACGATGAGGAGGTACCATCAAGATCTTGGATAGGAAGGAGCATGTCCTACGCTTGAAAGGTCATACCACAAGTTAAAGTTTTGTGGAGGAATCATGCTATAGAGGAAATGACACGGAAATTGAAACTAAATGAAAGCGAGGTATCCTCACCTTTTGAAACACCAGTATCGTCGTCGTCCAATTTCGAGGACGAAATTTCATAAGGAGGGAGGTTGTAAGACCCCAACTTATTATTAATGAAATTTAATTTTCTCTATTTATTATTTTGAAATAGTAAGGGTTGATTTGATTAATGTGGATAGTTAGGGGTAAAATACGCAAATATTTCAAAATAAGCAAGTGGTTATAAAATATTCATTGTTGTTTGGGAATATTCGTTTGGTCGTGGAATATTAAATCGCTTGTCGGAATATTCGCAATGCAGACCCAGCAAGCGACCATGTGTGGGCCCCATAACTTAAAGCGATTGGATGAAGAAAAACGATAAATATAAGTTGTTTAAAAATAATTGGTGTGGTTGTTACTGTTAATCTTTTGTTAAAATACTCCTATTGGTTAAAACACAAGAAGCACGCCAGTATTGCACCAATTATTGATTCTTACGTGAAGAAAGGCACTACTCAATAATGGTTACAGTAATTACTGTTCAGTTATTTTATTGAGTTAATAATTGTTGCGTTGATATTTTATATTGCTGTTGTTTCAATAATTGTCATTACACGGTATTTTTCATTATCGAAGCAATAATTCATATTATCTGAATAATATTATTAGATAACATTATTGGCAATGTCTAGAAAGTTCGCCTAAGGAGAGGTTTGGTCACCTAATTGCGGCGTCGATGAAGAAATTCTTATTGAAAGCCCCTTTTCGAACCTAGTTATCAATATTGTGATTTTGTAATATTATTTGTGAATAATTAATTATTGATTCATATGATAAGGAAAATATTGATTTTATGTGGATATAGATGGAGAAAATTTTTAATGTGACAATTGTTGAAAATTGAAATTTTATCTTTTTCTGATAAAATAATTTATTATATTATAATAATATAATAATAGTGATATTTTTACAACGAATGTGGGATATATGAGTATACGAGGAGGAAGAGTATTTTTGTTGCAATAAATATTTAAAACATGTTAAACATGTCGGTGGACCTCATTTATTGACTGAAATTTATTATAGCCTGTAAAATCGCCCGTTTGTGGATTTCGGTCAATTTCTGTTTGGAATTCAGAAAAATTTTCTTCTGCAAAGTTGTAGAGAATTGAATTTACTATCAAAACTCTTGAGATTTGAATTTTCTGATAAAATGGCTATTTATTATGAATTATTGAAGTTCCGAAGTTCCGAAATAATTAATTTTTGGGAGTTTTAGTTAATTATTTTGAGAAAAACGTTTTTTGCAACTAAGTTGGCCTCACATGTGATTCAAATGGGCTGAGATCAGTTGTCTAAGGTGGGCTAAAGAAAATGTAAAAAATATATTAATATTATATTCAATTTTCTACTTTGGTGTTCTAAGCATTTTCCTATAAATAGGGTGCTTAGGTTAGAATTGAAAAACACCGTAAAACCAAGTTTCTCTCTTTTTCTCTCGATATATTGAGCGCATTCTTGTGAGTATACTTTGAGTATTGTTAGGCGGCAAGTTCCTTCAAAGACTATACCCAGTATTCCAAATTAAAAGTACTAATCTTTCGAGGTAAGGATGTTATTTTCTTCTCAAATGATATTATTTCTTGAATATCATTATCTTTGAAATATTGGTTGAAACTTTTTATCAAATTTGGAACTTTTCCATGTCTGGGGTTACTATTCATGAGTTACTATTCATGAGTTACTATTCACGAGTTACTATTCATGAGTTACTATTCACGAGTTACTATTCACGAGTACTATTCATGAAGCGTGAAGATGTTTTTTTGGGAAATTTCTAGCTTTTGGTGTTTGAGTTACTATTCACGTATACTGGCACTATTCACGATATCTGACACTATTCAATAGAAAAATAAAATTTCTTCTTTTTGTCCAAAATATCTATTCGGATACTAGCTTTGATTGTATCCATGTTTTGATCATTCTTGAATTTTACACCACTATGATTATTTTTGAGGTATTTTTGAACATGGATAAAACAAAAGTACGAATCCTTAATCCTTAATCTTTGTCATTTTGTTTCACTAAATTCGTTTCTTTAAAAATATTTTCATCATCCTCGATCTTAAATGATGATATTATTGAATATCTTTGGCACGTGTGCAAAGATGAATGATTTCTGAAGAATATCTTTGGTAGTAGCATTGAAGAGATGCGGTGTGTTTAGATGAACATGACCAATCGATGAATATCTTTGGCACATAGTGCAAAGATGAATATTTGATTCCGTATGTATATTGATTGATGTTACGAGGATAAAAGATAGACGATGAACTTTTAAATTCATACATAGAAGATAGTAGTTTGCATTCTCTACTTAACTCTTCTAATGAATTATTATTTCATTGCTAATATTGATTTAAAATTTGTTGTCTATTGTATTCTATTAGATTTTTCCTGTTGAAGACTAACTTGTAATTTGTTGTATATTATCTTAGTCATAATATTCTTTCTTGGGCTAGTTGAGCTCACCCTTTTCCTTTTTGTTCCATTTTTCTTCTCGGGGAGGCGAGAATATAAGCGAACGCAGTCTAGGTATGGATGGAATGAAGGTTTTAGAAAGAATTGTTTAGTAGTCCTCACCATTTTTGTAAAATAATGTATCAATAAATGTGATGAGGATTTATTTGAGTATAGATATTGTCTGTAAGATAATATTTGTATTCAAACTCACAGCTTCTTGTTGTAATAATAAAGTTGTAGTTGTTTACGTACCATGTATTGACAACTCGGAATGGGTGATGTATACCTATTTTGGGCGCGCACAACAATAATTGAATCAATAATGTGAGATACTGTGTAGCAATTACTGTGGCAATAATTGAATAAAACTGAGTGACTTCTCACGTAAGCATCAATAGTCAAAGATATGTACTGTACAATACTGTGAGACCCCAGATTTTATGAATAAATAATTAATTTTCTCGAAATAATTTTTTTGAATATTAGGGTGTTGATTTGATATAATGTTATAGTTGTGGGTAGTATTTATAAATTTTGCAAAGTATGCAAGTTGTCATATTATATTCGATTGGTCAGAGAATATTCTTTTTGTCAGGGAATATCCGTACGACGATGCAATCATTGGTGGACCCCACATCAGAATTATTGTCGGATTAAGAAAACGAAAAAAATATTTTTATAAAATTAACGGCGGAAGTTTTACCATTGATACTGTTGAACTACTCGGTAGTAAAAGTACAGTAATACGCGTGGTTGCATAGTAGCACACGGTATTGATTATTAATGCTTATGTGAGAAGTCACTCAGTTTGATTCAATTATTGTCGATATTTTATATGATGACGAAGTTTTATTTTATTCGTATTATTAACATAATAAAGCAGAAAAACTTTTTATATAAAACATAATACTTTTATAAAGTTATTCATTTTATTAGGCTAATAGTAAAATCTTTTTATATAAAGCAGAATACTTTTATAAAGTTATTCGTTTTATTAGACAATAATTAAATTATATTATATTTTATTATGCATAGTATTTGCATAAGTATACCATAGTGTTTTTAGATAGTAAAATCTTTTTATATAAAACAGAATACTTTTATAAAGTTATCTATTTTATTAGACAATAATTAGAATATATTATATTTTATTATGCATAGTATTTGCATAGTGCCTGCATAGTGTTTGCATAGTAAAATCTTTTTAAAAGTTATTCGTTTTATTAGATTATAAATAGAATATATTATATTTTATTTAAAAGATTTTTCTTTAAATATGGACCGTCAGATTAAAATAAATCAACCTGGACTGTTCATGAGTTAGTTACTATGCAGTTCATTTTTCTATAAATAAAAGTTCATTCCTTCATTATTTTCTTACGAATTCACTAAAACTCTAGAGAGAGAAATTATAGATAGAAAGAAAAAGAGTATTCTGCTACTTCACTACTCCGATATCAAGTTTCTTATACGGTAAGGAATATTATTTCTTTTGTATTCATGAACAGAACTTCTATTATTCCATCTTTATTATTACATTGGAATAACTCAGATATCTGTGAGCTACCCTATACTTGGTGAAATTCTTTTGTATTCCATTCTTTATTATTACATTGGAATATCATGTATACATACTTTCTGCCGGGACCGGTTCCGCCTTTATTATTCATTGGAATATCCCATGCATCAGGCTTTACTGTGGGACTGGTTCCGTGTTATTATTCTTTGGAACATCCTGTTGGTGTGAATTTCACGACACAGTTCCGTTATTTATTATTCATTGGAATAACTTTGCCTACATCAATCTACCGCATGCATGGTGATTTCTATTGTTATTCCATTCTTTATTATTACATTGGAACATCTTGTCGGTGTGAATTTCGCTTTGACCGGTTCCGTTACCTATTATTCTGTTGGAATAACTTTTGCTCTGTCTGGCAATCTGCGTGCATGGTGATTTCTTTTGTTATTTCATTCTTTATTATACTCGGTTGGTTAAAGTTTTGACTTTTATACTCCATGAAATTAGTGGAATATCCTTGATATTTGCGCTTCATCCAAAGATCTTTCATGGAAATATTCTTACGAGCATTCTTGAATTTTACTCTACAAAGCAATATCATGTTGACAATTTGGGCGTTATTGGTTTCTCGGACAAATTAATTCGTGAACTTGTTTTATTGAATTCTTATATCATTGTCATCATCCTCAATTTATATTATGTTGAAAGTCATCTCGTGGCTCAGAGTGCGTAGATGGACTTGGTATGATTATGACCGAGGATTATTGGGTATAATCATGACCGTAATATTACAAATGATGTGGTAAAAGTCCTTATTGGCCCGTAGTGCATTGATTGACAGTTTTTGGTATGATTATGACTATGGATTCTCTTCGGCCAAGGGAGCAAAGATGAATAGTTTTATGGCATGATCAGGACCGTTGATGAAAACACGATTATCTTTGGCCCGTAGTGCATGGATAATTTGTGGTCGTGATACTAAAGAATATCCTTGGCCTATAGTGCAGGGATGATTTAATGATGTGGATTATTTATTAAGCTGAGTCTCAGCGATAAAAGTGATGAAAAACCTTTTAAATCATAAAAGATAGTAGATTTTATTCTCTACTTGACTCTTTTAATGGATTGCTTTTTTCGCTGCAGTTTAAACTTGATGTCTATTGTATTTTATCAGTTTAACAATGTTGAAGGCTAACGATAATTTTTCTGCATTATCTTAGTCATAATATTTCTTCTTGGGCTAGTTGAGCTCACCCTTTCTTTTTCACCGTTATTCTCTTGAAAATGAGAACGTGGTTTGGAGACAGTCGTGGAACGAAGTGATGGTCTTAGATGGTGTATTAGTAGTCCTTACTATTCAGTTAAATAGTGTGACAATAAATGTAATGAGGACTTATCCTGAGAGTGGATATTGTCTAGAAGACAGTATTTGTATTAAAACTCACAGCTCTCTTGTTGTATTTTAAAGATTGTATTTGTATTTTGTACCATGTATTTGGCGACTCAAAATAGGTGATGTATACCTATTTTGGGGCGTCAAAAAATCTGCAGTGCTACTATTAACCACGCCAGACATTCTTGTACTTTTATCACCGGGTATTTCAACAGTTAACGATAAAATTTTTGCCGTTATTTTTATAAAAAATTATTTCTGTCGTTTTCCAACTCCGACAGTAATTCCGTTGTGGGATCCACCAATGATTGTGCCGTCGTACGAATATTTCCTGATAAAACGAATATTCCTCAACCAAATGAATATTTTATGACATAACTTGCTTACTTTGCAAAATTTATAAATATTACCCACAACTATAACATTATATCAAATTCACACCATAATATTCAAAATGATATTTAAAGAAAATTAATTTTCATTCATAAAAGTTGGGGTCTTACAGAAGGCAGTCACTATATGACATAGTTGCCTCATATGAATGAGAGAAAATTAAAAGTATATACTCGTTAATTGAATGAAATTTAATTAATTTTGAAAGTCTCTTTTAAAGTAAATATTATATAAGTTTGACTAAGACTACTTAACAAACGACGTAAGTTTGTATAAAAATTATAATTAAAGATTTTTTAATATAAAATCCTAAAAATGAACCAAAACAGTTAAAGGCGTGATTAAATGCTTCATTTCACTAAAAGTTTGATTCAATATTGACTCGAAATATATACGATTTAAATATGATCAAATTTTAAAGTTCGATAAATTAATTACTTGAACATCTTCAAATTTTAATTTTATATTGATATTCGAATCATATTCGTTCGAAAAATTAAAATAATTCTGCCTCGATTTGAGATCTTGTTCGACTCAGTAGCTAAACGAAGCTCAATGAAACGTTATTTTATATATACTCATTAAATTTTATAAATCAAATATAAGTAACTCAATACTAGGCTCAACTCGATTCATTTATACATCTATGTTAGAGTATATATGTTGTCCAATATAATATATAATGAGTACACATTATGTACAAAGACATAATTTCTCAAAGTATTTGATGCGTCCAACGCATTATATATTAGATTTATTTTCTCAAAAAAATATTTGATGTGGGATAATATATATACTTTTAACACAACAAAAATAAAATTCAAATTCAAATGCCATATATTTGGCAAGAGATGTTTTTCAGCACTGTAAATATTGATTATTGACTATGTAATTTTCAAAAACATAATATTTAAAAACATCAATTTATTAATATGATTTTTTTATATATAAATATTTTACATGGCTAACGTTTTCAGCCTGCTCGACTAATTAACTTGGGATAATTTATTTTACTTTTTTGTTAAATTGAATTGAGTACTTAAATGGGAAAAATTTATGACAGAATGTATGAACATACTTTGAAAGAATTCATGTATTCCTATATAAGATTAATATTAATTTTAAAAATTAATTTTAAATATTTTAAATATAAATCTTATAATTAATATTAGTTTTTAACTAGTTTAACAGTATAACAGTTCGTGTTCAAATTTGTTGAATATTATCCCGGAAGTTGACAATGAAATCTCATTAACAATATACTTCATTTTCTTGCCTTGTTACGATTATAATATTTTTTAACTTCATTTTTCTTGGTACGTTTTTCATTATAATATTTTTTAACATCAAATTTTTTCATCAGGCGGCTAAACGAGAAAAGTCAATTTTTTTAACATCATTAATTATTACTCCCTCTATCCTTTAATATAAAATATTTTAGACAAGTTTTTTATCCCTTAATATATAGCGTTTTAGAATTTTAAATAAGTATTAATTATTTAGTTTTCAATATTACTTCAAATATTAAATATAATTTTAATTCTCTCACTATTTTTTACTCAATAAATAATAATTATTTTTTTAATACAAAAGTAATATAGACATTCTTTAATACTTATGCTAAAAAGTCTTATGGAGGGAGTACTACAAAAGTGGAGTAACTAAAGAGCGAAGGAAATCTTAAATGAACGACCGAGTAAAGGTACTTCTCGGGAAAAATGGATGAAAAAAGAGTAGAGACAGATTAAACAAAAACAAAAAAAAAAAAACCCAAGGGAAGCTAAGGATTGTGCAATTGTCTATAAACAATTGTTCTTGAATCAGTTGCATTTTAATATGCTAATAATTTTGTATGGAAAATTTAATGTTTTAAAAAGTTATTGTGATTAAAAAAGACATTGTTGAATTGAGTTTTTTTTTATATAATAATCATAATTATTTAAAACTATAAAAAAAATATATGCATATTTCATTTGGACACAATCTATTGCATCGCATGAGTGTAACATAAATGTATTTTTTTTTAAACATATTCGATACTATTGGGAGAGCCCCTCATAAGATATAAGTGAATTGCATAACATAAATGTATTTTTTAATATATATATATATATATATATATATATATATATATATATATATATGATTACGATCTTAAGATTATGCTTTATCTAACATACCTTGTTCATCCCTTTAGCGACGACCGACGACGATTACGTCTCGTCGCTATATATAAAAAATCATCTTCTTAACTTTTAGCGACGAGATAGAATCATTCTTTCTTTCCGTCGCTAAAGGGGGTGAAGCAAGTATGTTAAATAAAGGGTGAAACAAGATCCTGACCATATATATATATATATATATTTTTATATATATACACACACACACACCGTTGATTGCGACATTAGATGACAAGGATTAAAATGAATTTTTCCCCTGTCGTTACAGTCTGTAGCAACAGTAATATAACTTGTAGTGACATGGGAAATTATTCATTTACACCTCATTTGTCCATGTGCTATTATGTCTGTCACTACAAGTAGTAGTAGCAGTGAAGTTAATTGATAAATTATAGTGGCGGAGTGGTAGCTTAGTGGCCCAATATCCCATATGTCCCAAGATCAAAATATGGCTGTATTTTTTGTGTATTATATTAATTCTACTTCCATGAACCATCTATATATATAAACGTTTCTCATTATAAAAAAAAGTATTTTTCGTAGTCTCCAATATTTTTAAATTTATTCTACTAATATACATATACATATATATATATATATATATATATATATATATATATATATATATATCATGATTTTCTAAAAGTTAATTTTTGAAGTTTTCAAATTTAAAATTGATATAATTTATGTAAATTTTGATAACAATAAATCTTATAACTAATAATATTTTTTAAGTAGTTTAACAACATACCCTATATTTCTTCAAACCGGTCAATATCTTTCAACAATTTAAAAAGGGAATTTGTAGAAATTGCTCAAGGAAATCTGACTGCAATATCTTTCAACAATTTAAAAAGGGAATTTGTAGAAATTGTTCAAGGAAATCTGACTGCAATATGTTTCGTCAATTTAAAAACGGGATTTGCAGAAATTGTTCCATGTTTATAGGGACTTAATGATAGTTTAAGTTCCTGTAGGATTGCAATTAGGTCAATTACATGCCAAAAAATTAATTCAATGCATGTTTAAGCAAAAATATTTCTTTTAAGCAAAAATTAATCCAAAAAATATTTAAGCAAAAATATTTCTTTTAACAAACAATCTCTTATCATCTAATATAAAATAATTAGGCTGAATGACACTTTTGTCCCTTAAAGTTATTACCCACTTTTAAAATCGTCCTTAAAGTTCATTTGTCGCCAATTAAGTCATTAAAGTGACATTTTTTTGGCGTTTTTATTCTTTTTACCCGATTTGACCCTAACCCAACCCATTTTGACCATTTATGAAACTTAATTTACTAATTTTTGAAAAAAAATAAATTTTCTAATATTTTTTCTTAAAAATAGTAATAATTTTTAAAAACTTTTAAAAATAATATTTTATTTTAAAATATTAAAAATAATTATTATTTTAAAAAATATTTTATTTTAAAATATTTGAAATAATTATTATTTTAAAAATACGATTTATTTTAAAATATTAGAATTAATTATTATTTAAAAACTAATATTTTATTTTATAATATTAAAATAATTATAAAATAATTATTATTTGAAAATTATTTTAAAACTTTATAGTTTCTTTTTTTTTTATAAATTAATTGGTGAAATAAGGATTGGATCAAATTGGGTCGGGTTGAGGTCAAATCGGGTAAAAGGGACCGAAATGCCAAAAAATGATACTTTAAGGACTTAATTGATAAAAAATGAACTTTAGGGACTACTTTAAAACTGGGTAGTAACTTAGAGAGATAGAAGTGTCATTCATCCAAATAATTGTGTGAAAAAAACATATAATCTCTCCATTTCAAAAGGATGAACAAAATACAATTTGGACACGGCATATTTTTTTTTTTTTAATACTAATAGACCTCGCTAAATAATTTAGTTACTCTTCACTTTATGTATTTTATTTCATCCATTTGGAGACAAATTTGTACGCTTATAACAAAAAAAATGCATAAAAAGTATGACTCATATATTTCTTACGGATGAAGATGTATAGAACATCTAATTGTATATGCCGTGTTTTATTTTCTCTCATTTTTTATACCATGTGTGCCCAACTTTTTTTATACTTTGTGTCCATTGCATTATTGTTCGACTTTGTACGCTATTTGGTCCTTTTTGTACAAACGTTGGCTTGTATAGACGGACTAAATAACATGGAAAAGTATAGAGAAGATTCAATTAATTCGTCCGACTACTTGGTCAAATAACATCAATTTAATATTAACTTCAAACGAATGCAGGAGTATAAAATGACATGCAGATACTAATCAATCTATCTCCTCACTTGTATGCTAGCAGAAATGGAGCTCCATTATTCCCTATTTACTGTCATATCTTCCCTTGTCCTCCTCACCTTCACCTTCTTCCTTCTTAAGTTAGCTAAGGAACTGAAAGCTTCCAAAACACAAAAACTCCCACCCGGGCCATGGAAGTTACCTGTAATTGGAAATATGCTCCATTTGGCAGGTACCCTACAAATTACTCATGGTCTCCGAGACTTGGCCCTTAAACACGGACCTCTCATGCATCTACAACTTGGTGAAATTTCCGCGGTGGTTGTATCATCGGCCCGAGTAGCGAAAGAGGTATTGAAAACTCATGATATTGCCTTTGCAGACAGGCCAAAGCTTGTTTCCACCAAGATTCTCTTGCGCAATGAAAAAGACTTGGTTATGTCTATCTATGGTGATTACTGGAGGCAAATGCGTAAACTATGTACGGTGGAACTCCTAAATACCAACAAAGTCTCTTTCTTTCGCTCTATTCGAGAAGAGGAGGTCTGGCGTCTTGTTCAATCAATTCAGTCATCATTAGAATCACCTATCAATCTCTCCAAAAGATTTTCAGCTTTTACAAATGCTGTAACTTGTATAGCTACAATAGGGAAGAGGAGCCAGTTACAAGATGAGCTCGTACAGGTGATCGAAGATATAGCATCTTTGGCTGGAGGTTTTGATGTTTCTGATTTGTTTCCTTCAATAAAGTTGCTTCACGTCCTGAGCGGGATGAGGCCTAAGTTGCAGACAATTCGGAAGAAGCTTGACAATATATTTGACAACATAATCCTTGAGCATAAAGAGAATCGGAACAGGACAAACAAGGGTTACGGTTTGACAGGGGAGGAGGACCTAGTTGATGTTCTTCTGAGTGTTCAAGAGAGAGGTGGCTTTGAGTTTCCCGTCACAACTGACGACATCTATGGTCTTATTTTGGTAAG
This sequence comes from Panax quinquefolius, assembly GCA_020205615.1. Classification (NCBI taxonomy): domain Eukaryota; kingdom Viridiplantae; phylum Streptophyta; class Magnoliopsida; order Apiales; family Araliaceae; genus Panax; species Panax quinquefolius. Next base: position 88,315,710 of record CM035173.1, read on the forward strand.
ATTTTTGGCTCTCCATAGTAATTACTAAAAAACCGGATTTCATGAAATTGCCAATAATTTATCATATGTAAAGCCTGTAGGAATCAATTGCATTTGTATAGCATGTGATTTAAATTCATTAGCCTTTCATTAATTGTGACCATCTTCCTACACAAATTGCAATTCATTCTTATAGGCCTGACAGATGATTAGTGAAGGACGGCTTTTTATAACTAGTTTGCATATATTCGGTAGATATAAACTTAAATGTTATTGCTCTTAGAATGCCAAAACATCATACACATCTTTACTATTACAGAACATGCTCATCGGTGGAACAGACACTTCTGCAACAGCCCTTGAATGGACAATGTCCGAGTTAATAAGAAATCCCCGAGTATTGGAGAAGGTACAAGCTGAAGTGAGACAAGCTCTCAAGGGAAAGACAACAATACATGAAAATGATATCCAAGGCTTAAGTTATCTAAAACTTGTGATCAAAGAAACTTTACGGTTGCACCCACCTCTAGCCTTATTACTCCCTAGATTATGCAGAGATGAACGTCAGATTGATGGATACCAAATACCCATCGATACCAAACTCATAATTAATGCATGGGCGATTGGAAGGGATCCTGGATATTGGGTTGATGCCGAGAGTTTTGAACCAGAAAGATTCGATAACATATCTGCTGATTTTAATGGCGTTAACCTCAACTATATCCCATTTGGATCAGGAAGGCGAATGTGTCCAGGCATCTCATTTGGCGTTGCCACTGTTGAGCTTCCTCTTGCTCTTTTACTCTACCATTTTAACTGGAAGCTTCCCTTTGGGATGAAGCCAGAAAGTCTAGATATGAGTGAGACCTTTGGAGCTACTCTTAAAAGAAAAAATAACTTGTGCTTAATTGCCACCTCTTGCATTCCAAGCAACAACTAAAGTTGAACAACCAGCCATGCAGAAATTCATGCGGAAGTTTTGGAGTTTAACATAAAGGAGCTGCAATGGCATGACAGTTGCATTTGTATTAAAACAAATAAAACATTCAAAAAAGTTCAAGTGAACAATATGTACCTTGAATTTTTAAGCTCTGCTATATAAAATGCAACTTATTTTTCTAGACTGTCAAAATGAACTGCCTATTGTTAACTAAACCAAATATTTTCTAGATTGTTCAAGATTTATCTTAATTAATATTAGTACATGAATTGGTGATATCCAAGTACATGAATGTATTAAAAATGTCTTGGAACATGTAATGGTTAGGTTCATGTTCACAAATATAATCATTATTAATGTGGTTCTAGAAATACCTTATGAGTCCTATAAATAGCTTTGTACTTGAATCATTTTTAATCAAGTGTAATAAAAATATTCTTATATTCTCCAAAGTTATATTTCACTTCCTTTCTAAAATATATTTTCTTCCTAATTATTCCAACAAAGTGACATCAGAGCTTTGGACGTTGAAATCAGTGACCACCGCTGGGAGCTTCTAACTCAAGTGATTTAAAGTGAGCCAACCATGTTTGTTTTTCAATTACAATAACTACATCAGCAACTCCTGTTACTCATTTTACGTGGGACCACCAATATTCACCAATTGTGCTCCTGAGCCGGTGAATCAACTTGTGGGTTCCAGTAACTGTCATATATGAAAACAATATCAGCATAATTGACATTCAAAGCAACATTGTGATGGAAAATTAAATTTAAACAATTTAGTCTCTCTAATTACTCGCTTCAACGGAGAAGACTTTGATTATTGAAGCCATAATATGAAAGTATTATTGAAGTCCTTCAAGTTGTGGAGTATTGTTGAAGATGGTTATGAAGAACCAGAAACTGAAGAGGGTTTGTCACAAGCCCAGAAAAATAGCCTGAATGAGAAAAGGGAGAAGGATAACAAGGCGCTCTTCCAAATTTTTCAAGCAATTGAAAGACCAAATTTTGATAGAATTTCGAAGGCAGTAACTTCAAAAGAAGCTTGGGATATTTTGCAATCAATATATAAAGGTGAAGAAAAGGTAAAAAAAGGTACGACTCTAATCTTTGTGTTTAGAATTTGAGAAGTTGCAAATGCAAGAAAATGAGACTATTGCTGATTATTTTTCAAAAGTTACTTCAATTGTTAATCAAATGACAACCAATGGAGAAGTTTTGCAAGTTCAAAAAGTAGTTGAAAAAAATTCTTCGGAGCTTACCACAAAAGTTTGATTTTATCGTGGTAGCTATCGAAGAGTCCAAAGATGTGTCAAAATTGTCTTTAGAAGATTTGCAGGGTTCTTTAAAGGCACATGAGTTCCGTGTTAATCAAAGAAATCCACCTTCAAATGATCAAGCTCTCAAGTCTAAAATTACGGGAGGCCGAGGTGCTCCTCGTGGTCGCGGTCGTGGAGGAGGTCGTGGACGTGGAAGAGGTGGCTTCCAAGGAAACAGAGGTAGAGGCTCTATTTTTCGTGGCAATGGAAGAAGATCACAAGGTAACAATAATAATTTTAAGGAAGAGTCATTTGAGTATTCAAACAATTCTCAAAGAGAAAGAGGAAGAGGTCGTGTTATTAATCAAAGAGGGAGAAAAGGTTATATTGAAAGTTTTCATTGTCATAGGCCTGGTCATAAAATTAGTGAATGTTGGTGTGCACCATCTAACAAAAACAAATCTGGATTGGTGCATGAAAATGAATCAGTTGAGAAAGATTGTTCAAAGTCATTATTAATTGCTTGTCAAGAAAATAATAATCATGTTTGGTATTTGGATAGTGGTGCGAGTAAACATATGATAGGGAATAAGGATTTATTTTCTACCTTAGTGAAGTCAAATTTTGAGCAAATAAAAATTAGAGATGCTAGAGCCTATACAATTAAAGGAGTTGGAGAAGTCACTTTCAAAACAAAATTTGGAAATTTTGAAAAAAATGTCAGATATTTATTTTGTTCCAGGCATCAAAAGCAATTTGCTGAGTACTGGACAACTTTTGCGAAAAGGATTTGATATATTCTTTCATGATAAATTATGTACTCTGTCAAAAAATAATTAGGTTGTGGCAAAGATTAGCTTGGCATAGAATAATTTATTTCCACTTCCTCTCCAAGTGGAAAATTTTCATAGTTTCGTTGGTTTTAATGAAGAAGTTTCCAAGTTGTGGCATGACAGGTATGGCCACTTGAATTTCGACAGCCTACAATTGTTAGCGGTGAAAGGAATGGTGAATGGATTACCCCAAATTAATAAAACGGAGGAGACTTGTGAAGCATGTCAATTAGAAAAGTTGCACCGTAATTCATTTCCCTTAAAATCTTCTTGGGGTGCAAAGCAGCCACTTGAACTTGTTCATTCAGACCTGTGTGGACCTATGACAGTGTCATCTTTTGGAGGTAATAAATACTTCATTTCTTTTATTAACGATTACATAAGAAAAGTGTGGACTTATTTTCGTCATGAAAAATTTGAAAGTTTTCAAGCTTTTAAAATTTTTAAAGTAGAAGTTGAAAAATTTTCTGGTTGTCACATAAAGACTTTGAGAACAGATCGAGGGTCAGAGTATCTTTCAAATGATTTTCAGCATTTTTGTAAAGATAATGACATAAGGCATGAATTGACAGTTCGCTATATACCGCAACAAAATGGTGTTTGCGAAAGAAAAAATTGTACAATCATGGACATGGTTCGATGTATGCTAAAAAGAAAAAGGTTGCCACACCAATTTTGGGCAGAAGCTGTTTCTTGTGCAGTTTACTTGATCAACAAGTCACCAACAAAAAGTTTAAAAAATTGTACTCCTCATGAAGCTTGGTATGGGAGAAAACCAAGTGTCCAACACTTGAAGATTTTTGGAAGTAGCTTTTGCTTATATACCAAATGCAATAAGGACAAAACTTGACGACAAGGTAGAAAAATATATTTTTGTTGAATACAGTGAAAGGTCAAAAGCCTACAAGCTGTATAATCCAATAACAAAGAAATTTTTTATTAGCAGGGATGTAAACTTTGATGAAAAATCATTTTTCAATGATGCTGACATAAACACTGTAGATGAGGTACCATTGCTCGTGGAGGATTTGGAAGGTCGTAGCAGTATGCCAAGTGAAGATGATTCATCCTTGAACCCAACTAACGTTCCATCATCCTCAACAGGAGCGTCTTCTGGTAGCAGCCCCGAAGGAATCAAGACAAGAACTTTGCAGGAGATTTATGATACTACGGAGCCGGTAGATGCAGGAGCTATTTTCTTTGCTTTCTATGCAGGAGAAGATCCAATCTCTCATGAAGATGCAGCAAAAGAAGAAAAGTGGAAACAATCCATGAAGGAAGAAATTATGGCTATCGAAAGGAATGACACATTGGATCTCATCAGTTTACCACCAAACAAAAGACCCATTGGAGTTAAATGGATTTTTAAGACAAAGTTAAATTCAGATGGCTCCGTTAATAAGTAAAAAGCGAGGCTCATTGCAAAGGGGTATGCACAAAAGAAAGGAGAAGATTTTAATGAGGTATTTGCACCTGTTTCAAGACTTGATACTGTTCGTTTAATTATATCACTTGATGCTCAAAATAATTGGAAATTATTGCAAATGAATGTCAAATTGACATTTCTAAATGGGTTTCTTGAGGAAGAGATCTATGTTGATCAGCCACCCGGTTTCGTGAATTGAAAAAAGGTGAAGAAGAGAAAGTTTACAAGTTAAAGAAGGCTTTATATGGTTTGAGGCAGTCACCGAGGGCTTGGTATAGCCGAATTAATTCTTACTTTGAGAAGAATGGCTTTCAAAAATGTCCTCAAGAGCATACTTTATACACCAAAATTGATCCTACAAAAGGAAGATTTATGGTGGTAAGTCTCTATGTTGATGATCTCATTTTTACTGGAAATGATATGGAGATGCTTACTGATTTCAAAGCTTCAATGAAACAAGAGTTTGACATGACTGATTTGGGAGAATTACATCATTTTTTGGGTATTAAAGTTAGTCAGTCCAGTAAGGGAATTTTTATTTCTCAAGGGAGATATGCAAGGGAAATTTTGAAAAAGTTTAAGATGGAGAATGCTAATTTTGTTTCAACTCCATGTGTTACTGGGCTTAAGTTAAAAAAGAAAGGTGAAGGAAAGCTTGTGGATCCAACTATTTACAGGAGTTTGGTTGGAAATTTGATGTATTTAACTACCACAAGACCATATTTAATGTTTGTTGTTAGTATGATTAGCAGGTTCATGGAGAAGCCTCACTCATAACATTGGGAAGCAGCAAAACGAATTTTGAGATATGTGAAAGGCACAGTTGATTATGGAATTTTTTATGAAGTTGGTGTTCCAGTTAGTCTTACTGGATTCACATACATTGATTTTGGAGGTAGCATTGATGATAGCAAAAGTACTTCAGACTATGTTTTTATTATAGGAAGCGGAGATATTTCTTGGAGTTCAAAGAAACAACCAATTGTTGCTCTTTCAACAACCTGAAGTTTGAATATATATATAATTTTTATCTTGGATGTCATCTAGTTTGGTTAGAAGGAATTTTGAAGTATCTTAAGCAAAAGCAAGAAGCTGATATAACTTTGTTTTGTGATAATACTTCAACAATTTCAATTATCAAAAATCCAGTTCTTCATGGGAAGACAAATCATATTCGCATTCGATATCATTTCTTAAGAGAACTTGTGAATGATGGAATTATTAATATCAAGTATTGTAAATCTGAGGAACAACTAGGTGACATTTTTACAAAGCTGGTTTCTGGAGAAGTATTCAAGAAGCAAATCGCTAAGCTTGGAGTGAAGAATAAATTTGGTTTACGGGAGGCCTTGTTAACTAAACCAAATATTTTTTAGAATGTTTAAGATTTATCTTAATTAATATTAGTACATGAATTGGTGATATCCAAGTACATGAATGTATTTAAAATGTCTTGGAACATGTAATGGTTAGGTTCATGTACATGAATATGGTCATTGTTAACGTGTTTCTAGAAATATCTTATGAGTCCTATAAATAGCTTGTACTTGAATCATTTTTAATCAAGTGAAATCAAAGTGTTCTTATATTCTCCAAAGTTATATTTCACTTCCTCCCTAAAATATATTTTCTTCCTAATTATTCCAACACCCATGGACTACCTAAAATCTAGATCAGTAACACTCTATATGTTACAAATTTTAAGATCATTGTTAACTTTTGATCTTATATATTTACAATTATAGTTGTCCTATATATACACGTATGATAACCACCTAAGTCAGAATCAAGGGATTTACAAAATCAACTAAGTAGAATCAAGGGATTTACAAAATTAAAGATTCTCAAGAGATAATTATGGTAATTCATAAACAATATCTTAACTACATGCTTATTATTAGCTAGTGTTAATATTGTTAGAGTTTGAGCCAAAATTAAAGTGGGTTTAATTAATTATTTAAAGTGAATTCACATATCAATGTGTTCTACTCCATGAGTAGATAAAATTAAGTATTTGTAAGCTCAAATCCATGGAGTAATGGATGATATATTAACTCCCAAAGATCATCATTGAAAATAATAAATGACAATAAATACATGTGGGAAGCCAAGTCCCACATCAGTTAAGAACTAAAGAATTATTGAGTTTATATACTAGAAAGTTGCTCTTGGGTTTGGGCCCTAAGGGGCACCCCACTTTTATGGAAGGAAAAGGACCTAGCCAAGGCTTGGTTCGAACCCACATGCGCGCCAATGTCGATCGACTGGTCTGGCTCGAGGCTCGAGGCTCGCGGCTCATTGGTCTGGGTCTTTGTATATAATATTTGGACAAAATTTATTATTTTATTTAGTTATATTATCAAAACTGTGTCGTTTTGATAAATATTATTTATTATCAAAATTGTGTCATTTTTGGAAAGGCTATCTGCTTGGACAGGCGCTGCAAAACTACGTCATTTTTGTAAGACCCCAACTTATTATTAATGAAATTTAATTTTCTCTATTTATTATTTTGAAATAGTAAGGGTTGATGTGATTAATGTGGATAGTTAGGGGTAAAATACGCAAATATTCAAAATAAGTAAGTGGTTATAAAATATTCATTGTTGTCGGGGAATATTCGTTTGGTCGTGGAATATTCATACTGTCGGGGAATATTCGTACTGATGCGTATGAAGAAGAAAGTACAAGAAGGAGCTATTCCGGAAGCGAGAATTGATGAAGAAGGAATACTTCGAGTCCACTCTAGACTTTGTGTTCCTAACGACTCGATTTGAAGTACAAGATTATGATGGAGGCACACAATACACCATTTGCAATCCATCCTCGAAGTACTAAAATGTATCGTGATCTTGACATACATTTTGGTGGAACAATATGAAGAGAGAGATTGCAAAGTTTATCTCAATGTGTTTAACTTGTCAACGTGTAAAGGCGGAGCATCTAGTACCTAAGGGTCCGTTGCAACCACTTGAGATTCCGAAATGGAAGTGGGAACACATTACCATGGATTTCGTTACACGTCTTCCTACTAGGTTTCTCAAGCATCAATGCTATTTGGGTTATTGTTGATAGATTAACCAAGTCTCGCTCATTTCTTGCCGACACGGAGACTTATTCCTTGAACGTCTTGCTAGTATGTACGTGAATGAGATTGTGAGGTTGCATGGCATGCACAGTATCCATAGTTTTGGATCGTGACCCAAGATTCACTTCAAGATTTTGGGTTAGCTTGCAAAAAAGCTATGGGCACGGTTCTTGATTTAGTTCTACATACCATCCCCAAACGGACGGACAATCGAGAGGACTATTCAAACTCTTGAAGATCTATTAAGACTCTATGTCCTGAGACTTCAAGGGCGGTTGGGATAAGTATTTACCATTGGTGGAATTCTCCTACAACAACAGCTTATCGTGCAAGTATAGGTGTGGCTCCATTCAAGCATTATATGGACGAAAATTTCGTTCTCCAATATGTTGGGATGAGGTGAGTGAAGCAACATTGTTGGGACCCGAGTTAGTTAATGCGTATGACTCACCGAAAAGATTCAAATGATTCGACAACGATAAAAAGCGGCACAAGATCGACAAAAGAGTTATGCGGATCTTCATCGAAAGGACGTGGAATTTAGTGTGGGGGATCATGTATTGTTGCGAGTTGCTCCATGGAAGGGAGTTACAAGATTTGGGAAGAGAGGAAAGCTCAATCCACGATTTATTGGTCCATTTCAAATTCTTGACCGAGTAGGAAATGTAGCCTATAGACTGCTAAGTTACCTCGAAGTATGTCTCGTGTTCATAATGTGTTTCACATATCCGTATTCAGAAAATATGTGAAAGACCCAAACCACGTTATTGAGTTAGAGAACCGACGAAATAGCCAGAAGACTTAACGTATGAGGAGGTACCGCCAAGATCTTGGATAGGAAGGAGCATGTCCTACGCTGAAAGGTCATAACACAAGTTAAAGTTTTGTGGAGGAATCATGCTATAGAGGAAATGACACAGGGAATTGGAAACGAAAATGAAAGCGAGGTATCCTCACCTTTTCAAACACACAGTACGTCGCACGTCAATTTCGAGGACGAAATTTCATAAGGAGGAGGTTGTAAGACCCCAACTTATTATTAATGAAATTTAATTTTCTCTATTTATTATTTTGAAATAGTAAGGGTTGTTGTGATTAATGTGGATAGTTAGGGGTAAAATACGCAAATATTTCAAAATAAGCAAGTGGTTATAAAATATTCATTGTTGTTTGGGAATATTCGTTTGGTCGTGGAATATTAGATCTGCTTGTCAGGGAATATTAGTATGCGACGACGATCGCAGCCCATGTGTGGGCCCCATGCTTGAAAGCGATTGGATGAAGAAAAACGACAAATATAAGTTGGTTAAAAATAACGGCGTAGTTGTTACCAATAATCTTTAAAATACTTTGTGGTTAAAACACAAGAAGCTACTTGCAGTATTGCACCAATTATTGATTCTTACGTAAGAAGGCACTACTCAATAATGGTTACGATAATTACTATTCATGATTTTATTGATTTAATAATTGCTTTGCGTTGATATTTTATATTCTTTGTTGTTTCAATAATTGTCATTACACGATATTTTTCATTATCGAAGCAATAATTCATATTATCCTGAATAATATTATTAGATAACATTATTGGCAATGTCTAGAAAGTTCTGCTCTAGGAGAGGTTTGGTCACCTAATTGCGGCCAAGATGGCGAAATTCTTATTGAAAGCCCCTACATCACCGAACCGCTGGTTGTCAATATTGTGATTACGTAATATTATTTGTGAATAATTAATTATTGATTCATATGATGAGGAAAATATTAATTTTATGTGGATATAGATGGAGAAAATTTTAATGTGACAATTGTTGAAAATTGAAATTTTATCTTTTCTCGATAAAATAATTCATTTAAATATATTATTATATTTTAATAATATAATAATGGTGATATTTTTACAACGAATGTGGGATATATGAGTATACGAGGAGGAAGAGTATTTTTTTGCAATAAATGTTTAAAACATGTTAAACATGTCCATGGACCCCATTTATTGATCGAAATTTGATTATAAATTTAAAATTGCCCGCTTGTGGATTTCGATCAATTTCTTTTGGAATTTGGAAAAACTTTCTTCGCAAAGTTGTAGAGAATTGAATTTCCTATAAAAAATCGCGAGATTCAATTTTCTGATAAAAAGACTATTTATTATAAATTATTGAAGTTCAAGTCTCAAAATAATTGATTTTTGGAAGTTTTAAATATTTATATTCACAAAACGTTTTTTGTGTTTGGTGGGCATCTTTAACACATGTCATGTTGCTGAATTCAGATGCTTGATGCGTGGGAGGATGTAGAAAAAATTATAATATTAATTTATTAAATTTTCGCTTTGGTGTTCTAAGCAATTTCTATAAATAGGGTGCTTAGGTTAGAATTGAAAATCACACCGTAAACTCAAGTTTTCTCTCTCTATATTATCGAAGCGTATTCTTGTGAGTATTTTGAGTATACTTTGAGTATTGTTAGATTTGTGTGAAGTTCCTTCAAAGACTATACCCGTATATTTCGGCCAAAGTACTAATCTTTCGAGGTAAGGGATGTTATTTTCTTCTCAAATGATATTATTTCTTCAATATCATTATCTTTGAAATATTGGTTGGAACTTTTATTAAATTTGGAACTTTTCATGCTCTGGGTTACTATTCATGAGAGTTCTTATTCACGAGTTACTATTCACGAGTACTATTCATGAACCGTGAAGATGTTTTTGTGGAATTTCTATCTTTTGGTGTCGGAGTTACTATTCACGATACTGCACTATTCATAGAAAAAATAAAATTTCTTCTTTTTGTCCAAAATATCTATTCGGATACTAGCTTTGATTGTATCCATGTTTTGATCATTCTTGAATTTTACACCACTATGATTATTTTTGAGGTATTTTTGAACATGGATAAAACAAAATACTGAATCCTTAATCCTTAATCCTTGTCATTTTGTTTCACTTTGGATTCGCTTTCTTTAAAAATATTTTCATCATCCTCGGTCTTAAATGATGATATTATTGAATATCTTTGGCTCAGTAGTGCAAAGATGAATGATTTCTGAAGAATATCTTTGGCCCGTGTAGTGCAAGATGAACAGTGTTTAGATGAACATGACTAATCGATGAATATCTTTGGCTGTAGTGCAAAGATGAATATTTAATTCGGATGTATATTGATTGATGTTACGGGGATAAAGGATGAGCGATGAACTTTTAAATTCATACATAGAAGATAGTAGTTTGCATTCTCTACTTAACTCTTCTAATGAATTATTATTTCATTGCATGAATATTGATTTAAAATTTGTTGTCTATTGTATTCTATTAGATTTTTCTGTTGAAGACTAACGGTAATTTGTTATATATTATCTTAGTCATAATATTCTTTATCTTGAGCTAGTTGAGCTCACCCTTTTCCTTTTTGTTCCATTTTTTTCGGAGGCGAGAATATAAGCGAGTAATGCAGTCGGGTATGGAATGAAGGTTCTAGAGAGAGTTGTTTAGTAGTCCTCACCATTTTTGTAAAATAATGTATCAATAAATGTGATGAGGATTTCTTTGAGTATAGATATTGTCTAGAAGATAATATTTGTATTTAAATTCACAGTTTTACTGTTGTAATAATAAAGTTGTAGTTGTTTCTGTACCATGTATTGACAACTCAGAATGGGTGATGTATACCTATTTTGGGGGCGTCACAATTTTTGCCTGAACTGACGCACCTTTTCTATTAAACCTTAAAATACGTCATTTCTATTCTGATGAAACTAAAACTACGTCGTATTGTGGCCCGAATGGACGGGCTCATTCTGCAAAGGATCAAAACTATGTCGTTTTGACCAAAAAATGCCATGCCATTTCATGCCTTTTCAAGGGTTAGTACCCCATCCGAAGTGTCACCAACCCCTCCTATAAATAGATAGGGGGTAACCCATTCGATTCATTCATTTTACAAGCTTACAAGCTTTCAAGCATTACAAAGTTCATTTGTTCATCAGTTTTTCATAGTTAGTTTGAGAGAGAGTTCTGAACTTTTATTTGGTTCTTGAGTATACTATTTGGAGTTCTAATATAGTATACGTTGTCATTGTATTCTAGGAGACAAGTGCTATCAACTCTGAGCACCATATGGAGGGCATAATTGTCTTAAAGACATAGTACCAAGTACTAGTCTTGACAAATTAAGTTTTACAATTTGAGATAAGTTTATATATATATATATATATATATATATATAGTGTTCATTCACTTTCGATAATAATCTTAAGACAATTATTTTGTTTGATTATTTCTATATATATATTTGAGATATGACTGTCGATACTTTATCTATAATTGGTTCTTCTTCTTCTTCTACACCTACTATTCCAAATGTTCTTGTGAACCATGGTGAAAAACCAGAAAGGTTCAATGGTACATAATTCAAAAGGTGGCAATAAAAGATGTTTTATCTTACTACTCTGAACTTGGTAAGGTTTATTCACGAAGATCCCCATATTCACAAAGAAGATTAAACATATAGGCAAGTTGTTGCTGCAATTGATGCACGAAAACATGCTGACTTTCTATGTCAGAATTATATTCTTAATGGATTGGACAACACATTATAAAATGTGTATAGTTCTCTCAAAAATGTAAGAGAATTATGGGATTCCTTGGATAAGAAATATAAAACTGAAGATGCTAGCACGAAGAAGTTCGTAGTTGACAGATTTTTGGACTACAAGATGGTGAATTCCAAGGCTTTCATCAACCAAATCCAAGAATTAAAAGTTATCCTGCATGAAATACATATAGAAGGTATGCCTTTAAATTAATCTTTCCATGTTGCTACAATTATTGAAAAACTACCACCAATGTGGAAACATTTTAAAAATTATCTCAAGCATAAACGTAAAGAGATGAAACTTGAAGATTTAATAGTAAGATTAAGGATAGAAGAGGACAATCGTGCCTCTGAGAAGAAAGCAGGAAGGACCTTTGTGGAACATAAACCTAATGTGGTGGAACAAGGTCCGAAATCTAAGAAAAGAAAGTACTTCGACAATGGTCCTCAACAGGGAACAAATAAAAAGTTCCAAGGCAAATGCTACATTTGTTACAAGTCCGAACATAGGGCAAAGGATTTTTGTAAACGCAAAGACCAGAATAAGAAGTCTGCACAAGACAATGTAACGGAACTGGATGATCTTCTTCAAGATGTTTCAGAAATGAACCTTTCAACGGTTGTTTTTGAGATTAACATGGTTAAAAATCTCAGGGAATGATGGGTAGATTCTGGAGCAACCCTCCATGTGTGTTCTGACAAGAAGATGTTCTCCACATATCAACAAATTGAGAATGGAGAACAATTGTACATGGAGAATTCTTCCTCATCCAAAATTGTTGGACAAGGAAAAGTGGTTCTGAAGATGAATTTTGGAAAAGAACTCACCTTCAACAACGTGCTCCACGTGTCTGATATTAGAAAGAATTTAGTGTCAGGATCCCTTCTTAGTCAAAAGGGATTTAAATTGGTTTTTGTATCAGACAAATTCGTCCTAACTAAAAATTGGATGTATGTGGGGAAGAGGTATATGAGCAATGGACTTATCAAGATGAATGTAATGACTGTTATACCTTCCAGTATTAATAAAATTACATATTTTGCTTATATGATTAAGTTATTTAATTATGGCATGGTAGATTAGAACATGTTAATTATAATACTATACGTAGATTAATTAATACAGAATGTTTTCTTAAATGTGAGATTAACTCTAATCATAAATGTGAAGTTTGTGTTAAGGCAAAACTTCAGAAATCTTCTTTTAAATCAATTGAAAGAAGTATAAAACCTCTTGAATTGATACATACTGATATTTGTGATTTAAAATATATACAAACAAGAGGAGATAAGAAATACTTTATCACTTTTATATATGATTATACAAGATATTGTTATGTTTACTTATTGAGAAGTAAAGATGATGCTTTGGAAATGTTTATACATTACAAAAATGAGGTTGAGAATAAACTTCATAAAAAAAATCAAGAGAGTTAGAAGTGATAGAGGTGTGGAATATGAATTTCCTTTTGTTAACATTTGTTCACAACATGGTATAGTACACCAAATAACTGCACCTTATTCACCACAACGAAGTGGTGTTGTAGAAAGAAAGAATAAAACTTTGAAAGAAATGATGAATGCATTATTATTAAGTTTTGGGCTACCTCTGAATTTGTGGGGGAAAGCAATTCTTTCAGCAAATTATATTCTCAACCGAATACCTCAAAAGAAGTCTAATGCTTCACTCTATGAATTATGGAAAGGACGTAAGCCTTCTTATAAACACTTAAAAGTGTGGGGGTGTTTAGCAAAAGTATTGGTTCCTCCACCCAAAATGGTGAAAATAGGACCAAAAATAATAGATTGTATATTCATTGGTTATGCTAATAATAGCAGTGCATATAGATTTTTGGTTAATAAATCAAAAATAGAGGAAATATATGAAAATAGTATTATTGAGTTAAAAGATGCTGAATTCTTTGAAAAAATATTTTCTAATAAAAAGGAACAAGAGCCAAGATTTAATGAACAAAAAACAAGTTCAAATAAAAGAACTTATGACACTGTTAGTGATAGTGATAATGGATTATAAGATATTGATGAACCTAAACATAGTAAACGTGCAAACACATCAAAATTTTATGGTCCGAATTTTTTAACTTATTTGTTAGAAAATGAGCCTCAAACTTAAAGAGAAGTGGTATCAATTCCTGAAGCTCTATATTGGAAATACACAATAAATAGTGAAGTAGAACCCATTCTGCACAATCATACGTCGAAATTAGTAGATCTCCCACCAGGCTCTAAACTTCTTAGATACAAGTGGATATTCAAGAAGAAAATTAATGTAGATGGATCTATAAACTATGATGACCCGAAAATTTTGCTTAATTTATGAATTAAGTATAATCAAGGATATAGGTCACAATGTAAATGAGGATTTTTTTAATACTTTGTGACTTGTGTGAAATATGTATGTGATTAAATAAATAAATATTTTATGTATATATATTTATTTATTACATAAAGAAAATTAAGTAGAAAGCTACATAACCTAATTATACATTAGATATAATAATTAAATAACCTAAGGGTTATGGTATTGAAGAAATTTAGTATTTAAAATATAGACTAACCTAAGAGATTAATTTTATTATCTCAACTTATTATTTATTTTAAACCTAATTAAAGCAAGTCTAATTGGGTTATAAAATTAAATGTACATGAGTAATTATTTAAATTCCAAATGAGTGAAATAGAAACTCTAATTAAATGATTAGGGTAAGATAAAAATTAAAGTATTGAAAAAAAATTAAAGTATTGAACTATGGTTAATTACATGGCCCAAGAATTTTATTAGAAAGCCCAAACCATTTAAATGAAAACCCACCTTTTAAGGGACTTTTATGTCATTTGATTAAAACAAATTTAGCAAATAAAAATAAACCAAAAATGGGGGATAAAGGAGGGAGTATACCTGGCTATTTGAGGAAGAAAAAGAAGAGATCACATGTTGGTTTATTTGGTCAAAAGTTGTTCACCAAGTACACTTAGGTGTCACTAAATTATTTGTCCACCTTATTTCTCCAAAATTACAAGTAATGGAAAATATAAGAGAGGGGAGAGTTGGAAGATTAAGTATAGATATACATATGGTAAATCTACACATCTTTACTAATAATAAAAACTACCATCTCATTTGTTAGTAAAACTTTACTTCATCTCTCTTTCATTCATCTCCAAATTTGCTAAATAAAATAAATAAAGAGAGAGAGAGAAGAGGGCATTTTCGACAGGCACAGGGAGGTAAAAGGAGAGCAGATTTCATCTTATACACCCTAGATTCATCAACTACTTTGGAAGATCTAGGAAGGGTAGCCATTAAATCAAGGTAAAAACTCTAGATCTTAAGCTTTTGTTTACATTTCTTGTGATGGTTTGATGAAATAGAGAGTTGAAGTTTTTGAACTTCCAAAACTCTAGATGTACATGTTTTCTAGTGTTTCATGTAAGGATATGACCATTTTGAGTGTTAGAATGTTAATCAAAAGCAAAGAAAAGAAAAATATGTTTTTAAAAGTTAGAAAACCCTAACTTTAATATATTTTGAAAAGCTACCATTTGAAATCTACATATTCTTTTTGCGATCCGTCAAAGAGGGGTGATAGATATGTAAGTTAGCTTTCAAACCCAAGTGGTAGATTTCAAATATGATGATTTTACAAGTCATAGTGGCTGTTTTAACCAAAACTGTCCAGGAAAAGACAAAGGGGGAAAAACACACTATTTTTGGGCGGTCCATTGTAGGGGTAATTTCGTCTGATTTTTGTGCTCTAAAAATTTTGGAAAGATTTGGGATGATAATATGATGAGTTAAATGAGTGTTGTAAAAAGATGAAGATTTTTGGATGTGTAGAATGAAAATTATGGATTTTACGAAAAAAGACTACTTAAAAAGCAAAAGGGAATAACTCTTAGTGTGTAACTTCAAAAATTTTGAAATTTTTACTAGAAGTACATATGCATAATAAGAGCATCCTCTAAAAGTTTCGGAATTTTTGGACAAAAAATAAATTCATGAAAATTGTTGCAATATCTAACTGTTGTGGCCGTTTTAAGCATAATACATGAAACTAAAAAATTTTGGAAATATCGTATGTTCATAAGGGTAAAATTAGCTGATGTTTCCCAGAAAAGTAGAATTTTGGGAGTTGATTTGATATTTTTCATGTAAATGATTGAGTTATAAATAAATGAATAAAATAAGTAATTAGATGTCATAAATGACAAAAATGTAATTTTATGGCTTAAGGACCCTAAACATGATAGTTACAAATTTATGGAGGGTATTTTGGTAATTTTGATGAGATATTATATTTATAGCATTTTATGACTAATACATAAATGAATTATTAAAGGATAAACAAATAGAATAAATTGTTTATTAGTTTAATAAATGATTATAATATTATTAAGAGCTTAATAATATTAGATTAAGATATTATTAAGTAATTAATAATTTTAGATTAAAATTGAATTAAAATATTATTAAATGATTAATAATATTAGATTAAAGCTAAATTAAAATAATATTAAATGATTAATAATATTAGATAATGATTTAAAATATTTTTAAATGATTTAAAATATTGTTAAATGATTAATAATATTATTAATTGATTAAAATATTATTAAATGGTTAATAATATTTGTGAATGGATAAGATATTAAAGATTGATTAAAATATTATTAATTGATTAATAATATTAGTAAGAGATTAAAATATTATTAAATGGTTAATAATATTAGAAAGTGAATAAAATATTATTAAAGGATTAATAATATTAGACAAGAGTTTAAGACAATGAGTATATGATAATAATATTATCAAGAGATGATAATATTGCTAATGAGTAATGTATTATTGAATGTTTGATTACATAATTACATGTTAGATAATTTATTATAAGAATAATGGTGTTATGATGTATAATATGATATACTGATTGAAAGAGCAATCTTATTAATGATAGGTCTCTCATAAGAAATTAAATTAGATTGCGTAGTAGTAATTGACGGTACATGCAAGTTCCCTAACTCAAACTAGAGTTATTATATTTCAAGCATGCTAGTAGTTCAATTATTTATAATTATTCCACATCTTTAATTATTGATTCGCACTTAGTGCAAGTTGCATATGTTCATCATGTATGAAGGGTTGATCACCTTCATTACCATAAGGTTCAGTTAAATTTGTTCATGGTCATTGTTGACCACTCCGCATTATTGATTCAATCATTCGATCAGCTCTTTCACAATTATATTACATTGTTGAAAACTTGAAAGCTTATTCATCTTCAATCATGATATATCCTTCTTATATTTAAACTTGCTGGGCAAAGTAATTGCTCACTCTTGCTATATCATGATAACATTTTCAGATTAAGACGAATGTTCGAAGAAAGACAGAGACAAGGATAAATTCCAAGAGTAACTTATTATGCGTTAACTATTATGTTACCTTAAATAGGTTTATTATGTAAACCTTTTTAATTATTTAACGTATGTAATGAGTTAAGATTGTAGACCTTGGGAAAATGTTGTAGAATAATTTGAAATGAACAATATATATTTATATATTCTGCGTTAGTTATAGAATGTGTAAGAAGATGTTGTACCGTGATGCACCAGATACGATGTTTGAGGGACTCGGAATTGGGAGAGCTACAGTTGGTATCAAATTTGTAGGTTATAAATCTTAGGTAGGGGTACCTTAGGTTATAACCTCAGAGATAAGGATAATGAATAAACTCAAATAGAGTTTAAGTGCTAAAAGATAAATTTGGGAAATTCATTATTAAGTAAAGAAGAATATAAATAAGATTCAAAGAAGAATCTCAAGGAGATATAAAAGATAAAAATTCGAAGTTACCTGACTCCAGTAATAAAGATGAAAAGATTAAATAAAATCATAAAATGATATTATTAAAGTGAAAAATAAGAATATCGTAAAATAAAACGATCCTACGGTAGGAAATAATCTTAATATAACACAATTATAAGAAGAGATCACAACGTGATCTGATGAGGTCATAGAAGGATAGAAGATCAATCGAATGAATGAAAAATTTATAGCAGAATTGATGTACAAAAGTTGTACTATGAAATTGTACTATGTAAACTCAAGAAAGAGTTGTAGATGGTGAGATACGGATTAAATGAAATCTCTATTGTGAAAAGAGGAAGATAAAATTATGTGGGATTTCAATTGAGGACTCATGTGATAGCTGAGTTGTACAAACCTTTGTTTGGGCAGGGGTTTTGTGCTTGGTCTAACGACTCAGTTTATCACATTGATAATCATTGCAACCTAGTGTCGCGCTATTCGCTATATGCATGTTAAGAAGTTTTTCTTTTCTCATGTGTATAACCGGTAGGTAGAGGATATAAGAATTAGGTAAGAGTTCTTAAAATTCATACTTATGGTAAG
Source organism: Panax quinquefolius (assembly GCA_020205615.1). Lineage (NCBI taxonomy): Eukaryota > Viridiplantae > Streptophyta > Magnoliopsida > Apiales > Araliaceae > Panax > Panax quinquefolius. Next base: position 88,334,266 of record CM035173.1, read on the forward strand.
TTTATGACTCATAATTGTACGAAATATTTTTGAACCCCTAAGCATATGGACAGTTCCTGTTTGGTTCTTGGACTAAGTATTGCTAGGACAAGTTCCTAAACTCATAATGTGTGGTAAGTTTGATGAACTATACTGGGGTATAGCTAGAAAGTTATGAATAGAGAATTTAGGATTTTCAGTGTAATAAACTTTAAGGATAGAAATAGATAGAATTATTAAGAAATGAAGAATTGGAGATTAATGGAGGAAACATGGTATTCCAAATCTTCTAGCTATGTTAGACTTTGAAATTTATTGACATCGTGCTGATAAAAGCATTTTTGAAAAATATTGAGTCAGATTACTGAACCAATGAGTTTTAAAAGTTCTATTATTTATATGTTTATGCTAATTGTTTTGGCTAGATGAAAGTGATTGGAAAATATCAAAATGTATTTTTATATCATTAATGCATCACTGAACTTGGTGTAGAGATGATAAAAACGATGGAGTTATCAATGCAGTCTTACCTAGTGTTGGATGTGATCTAAGGATCGTCAACCCACTATGGTATGTTGTAGTATGAAAAAGTCACAAAATGACGAAATCCTCAAACAGACTGTAAATATAATGCGTTATAATAAAATGATTTTTAAAATTTTGAACCAGATAAAGAAAAGGCAATGCTAATTAAAGTGGTTAGACAAATGTTTCAATTGAAATTCGAATTATTGGTATACATCTAAACATAGAACGTAATTAAAAGGGAATTAATTTAAATTATAAATATTTAAATATATCAATATGATTGATAGTATTTAAATTACGAATTTAAATTAATAGGATAATTTATATATAGGTATATTAATTAAGTAAGACTTAATTAAGATATATATATATATATATATTTGATTTTATTTTTGAATAATATTTTTTAATGGCTATATATATGATATGTAGCGACCATTTTAGGTATTATTCATAAATCTGAAAACCCTAGCCGCTCTCTTAGAGAGACTAGAGAAACAAGTTCTCAAAATCCTCATCCTTGGTGGCTAGTACCACGCCTTCTTCTTCCGCGAGATCGTGGACGATTCTCGGGCGTTCGTGTGTGGTTCTTCACCGTAGAGGCGCCGATTCATTTGGATTGCGTTGGAGATTCGAAAGCGCATCAATTTTAGTATCAAAATCGGTATAATTTCTAACCAATCGAGTTAATTATTTTTGCATGGATCCTGTTTTGGGTTTGAAATTGCTTTAAATTGGTTTATTTTATTTGCGTTTCGTGGTCGAAACCTATAGTGGTATCGAGCTACTTTCAAAAAAGATTAATTGATTACGTGTTTTAATTGTATTCGATATATATGATATATGATATGATGCATGTTTACTGATATATGAAATTGAATATATGATATTCCGTTGTATGTGTATTACGTAATATTTATGATGATCACATTAATCGTATCTTTAATCGGTGGAATAACAATATAAGCTGTTTCTAATCAGTTAGAGTCATGAAGAATCGTTTTAATATGATTAATCGAAAGCGACATATATGATAAATTAAGGTGTCTTCGTTATTCGTTTTAATATGATTAAATCGCCTCGGACATATATGATTTGTTATTATGGGTGTTTTGGGGGATTAAAATACTTGATTCTCAAACTGTTTCAAAGAATCATTTGGAAAAATTCTGCAATACAGATTGTAGTTCTAAAAATTTTTCAGTATTTTCTGACCACCTTCATTGGCCAATGTCGTGAGACCACCACCATACCGACGGTGATCGGTCACGGACCATCGCTGTGGGGAGACCCCCCCTGGACCCCCTAGATAAATGGCCTCGTGGTCCCCTATATGTTATATATGGTTTTCTTTAATTATATATAAATTTTTATGTGCTTATTGTGATATGCATGGTGCACAGTTATGGCCTTTTGACCCATAGGTTAGTGGTTTTGGGTTTTGAAATACGGCTTACATGTCGTGCCTTTCTATAAATTCTAATGTAATATTCTCTTCTCATCTAAATCCCCTCGAATGTAACTCGAGGTTTCTTTATGTCATGTAATAATCTGTAATCGATGAAGATATCAAGATGGAGAACATGATGGAAAGATGATGATGGAGAGGAGGCACATGCTTGAGGAAGATCCAAGGAAGCTATTTATTTTAAGATCTTTTACCACCTTAGATTGACCTTCAATCTTTCATTAGCTTGAAAAGATTGACAGTGGATTGGGCCATAACTGTGACACATTTTATTTTGCACTTTATTTATGCTTGTATGTGATATGATATGATAAATAATGTGCATGTTTAATAAGATTAAAATTGGTGAGATCTGATTTTTTTTTTTTAAAATCCCTCATTAAATTATTAAGTCTAAATCAGATGCCTTCCAATGAATAACACTCATCAAGACCTTGATCAATAGATGTAGGTTTGCCAAAGAAAAGTACCCTATGTATCTAGGTAAGATGCGATAGGATAATTGTGATATCCAAACTATTAAAATCATTGGGCCTGACTTAACTAAGTTATCTCAATAGGATTGTGGACTTAGAGGCATGGAGTTTGGTTGGTACCATTAGATGGACTAGAAACAAATGTGTTTTACCAAACTATCCAAGAGTTATATATGATATAATTGACAAAAGGGTTGTCTACCTAAATAATTATGTTTTAAGAGATTAGCCAAAGCTAACTTAGGGCATAATGAAACATGGATCTTGGCTCACTAGAAAGATTTAATTGAAAAATGCTTTCCGAATTAATGGTGAGGGCTATTAATTTGAATAAAATAGTGGGAGGTATATTTTGAATGTACTATTATCAATTACATAATATCAACTCTACAATTTGACTTATTATTTTTTTGCACTTATAAATTGTAGATATCAATGGCAAACAACAACAATACAAGTAGTCTTTCACTATGATCAGTCCTTGAGAAGGACAAGCTGAGTGGAATTAATTTTCTTGACTGGCATAAGAACTTGAGGATTGTCCTCAAACAAGAGCGCAAGCTATATGTCATTGAAAAGCCCATTCTGCGCATGATGTCGGTGATCTTTTGCACCACGTCGGATCATAATGCTTACAAGAAGCATCAAGATGATGCTCGGGCGTGAGTTGTCTCATGCTAGCAACCATGAGCGCTGAGCTTGAAGCAACATGAGTTGATGGATGCTTATGAGATGATCGAGCATCTCAAGAAATTGTTCGAAGGGCATGTTCGACAATAGAGGTATGATATAAGTAAGGCATTGTATCACTGCAAGATGGGTGAACGTGATCCAGTTGGTCCACATGTGCTGAAAATGATTGGGTATATTGAGTACCTTGATAGGTTGGGTTTTCCAATCACTCCGGACGCCCAAACAGATCTTGTTTTGCAATCCCTGAACAGCAGCTATTCTCAATTTGTCATGAATTATCTTATGAATAAAATTGTGAAACCCCTTACTGAGTTGTTGAGCATGTTAAGAACTGCCGAGAACAACATGAAAAAAAGCGGACCCGCTCCCATAATAATGGTGCAAAGGGGAATGCTAAGGGAAATTGGAAAGGCAAGAAGAAGATAGGATCTAAATCGGTGCCAAACCCAATTTCAAAACCAAGCGACTTTAAAAGCCTAAAGGCGGGGTGGCTAAAGAAGGTGATTGTCACTTTTGTGGAAAACTTGGACCTTTGAAGAGAGAATTGTCTTGCTTATTTAGAAGAAGTGAAGAAAAGGAAAGGAAGTGGGACTTCTGATTCAGGTATATATGTTATAGAAGTCAATTTGTCTACTTCTACATCATGGGTATTGGATACTGGATGTGGTTCTCACATTTATGTTAATGTGCAGGAACTCCGAAGGAGTAGGACTTTGGCAAAAGGAGAGGTTAACCTACGTGTTGGGAATGGAGCAAAAGTTACTGCACTGGCCGTAGGAACTTATCATTTATCTTTGCCCTCTGGGCTAGTTTTAGAATTAGAAGATTGTTATTTTGTGCCTGCTATAAGCAAAAATATTATTTCTGCTTCTTGTTTGGACAAGAAAGGTTTTTCATTTATAATAAAGAACAACCATTGTTCGTTTTACTTAAATGATATATGTTATGGTGTTGCACAATTGTTTAATGGTCTTTATATTCTTGATTTGGAAATGCCTATCTATAACATAAATACAAAATGATTTAAATCAAATGATTCAAATCAAGCATATCTCTGCAGCATCGTTGTTTGGGCCATATAAATGAGAAACGCATATCAAAACTCCATAAAGATGGATTTTTGGATTCATTTGATTTTGAATCATATGAAAAATGGGAATCTTGTTTATTAGGCAAGATGACTAAAGCCCCTTTCACTGGACACAGTGAACGGGCTAGCGATATATTGGGACTTATACATAGTGATGTATGTGGACCCATGAGTTCGTTAACAAGAGGTAGGTTTTATTACTTCATTACATTTACTGACGACTTCAATAGATATGGATATGTGTATCTTATGAGACACAAATCCGAATGCTTTGAAAAGTTCAAGGAATTCAAGAATGAAGTTCAAAACCAATTTGGCAAAAGCATAAAAGCCCTTCGATCCGATCGAGGAGGTGAATACTTAAGCCAAGACTTTGATGACCTTCTAAAGGAGTGTGGTATTATATCACAGCTCACTCCACTTGGAACACCACAATGAAATGGTGTGTCTGAGAGGAGGAATCTAACCTTGTTGGACATGGTACGATCAATGATGAGTTAAGCAAATCTTCAAATAAGATTCTGGGGTCATGCCCTAGAGACAGCTGCATTCACACTTAACCGTGTTCCTATAAAAACGGTTCAGAAGATACCATATGAGATGTGGACTGGGAAACATCCTAGTATGTCGTTCATGAAGATTTGGGGTTGCGAGGCGTTTATAAAACGTCTAGATTCTGACAAGCTCGGACCCAAATCTAACAAATGTAATTTTGTGGGATACCCAAAGGAAACAAAAGGGTATTATTTCTACAAACCTTCTGAGAACAAAGTGTTTGTTGCTCGAACTGGTATTTTTCTAGAAAGAGAATTTGTCTCTAAAGGAAACAGTGGGAGGAAAGTAGAACTCGAAGAAATTCGAGAACCACAGAATATCATTTAACTTGAGTTAGAACGTGAGCAGGAACCACAAGATGTTGTGGAAAGTGAACCTGTTCAAATTACACAAGGAATTCATAGATCTGGTAGGACACGCCAAGAGCCGAAGAGATATTATGGATATCTTATGACTCAAAACGGCGATGTGATGCTCATAGATCAGGATGAGCCTGCTTCCTACCAAGAAGCTATGAATGGACCAGATTCTGAGAGATGGCTTGAAGCCATGAGATCTGAAATGGACTCCATGTATACTAATCAAGTATGGATTTGGTTGATCCACCCGAAGGGGTAAAACCAATCGGGTGCAAGTGGGTTTTCAAGAAGAAAATCGACATGGATGGTAATGTACAAACCTACAAAGGTCGACTGGTAGCAAAAGGTTACAAACAAGTTCAAGGTGTTGACTATGATGAAACCTTCTCTCCAGTGGCAATGGTTAAATCCATCAGGATCTTACTTGCTATTGCAGCCTTTTACGATTATGAAATCTGGCAGATGGATGTCAAAACTGCTTTCCTTAACAGAAATCTCCTTGAGGATGTGTACATGACACAACCTGAGGGTTTTGTCAATCCAAAGGATGCTGGAAAGGTATGTAAGCTGCAGCGATCCATTTATGGATTGAAGCAAGCCTCTCGGAGTTGGAATCTTCGATTTGATGAAGCAATCAAAGAGTTTGATTTTATTAAAAATAAAGATGAACCTTGTGTATATAAGAAGGTTAGTGGGAGTCACATTGTATTCCTAGTATTATATGTTGATGACATATTAATTATTGGGAATGACATTCCTTCATTCTGATCAGTAAAAACATGGTTAGGAAAATGTTTCTCCATGAAAGATTTAGGCGATGCAGCCTACATTTTAGGTATCAAGATCTATCGAGATAGATCGAGAAAAATGCTCGGCCTAAGTCGGAGTACATATATTGATAAAGTGCTGAAATGGTTCAGCATGCAAGAGGCAAAAAGAGGACACTTACCCATGACTCATGGTATAAAGATCTCTAAGGCCCAATGTCCTAAATCACAAGATGATGAGGAGCGTATGAGAAAGATCCCTTATGCTTTGGCAATTGGATCTATCATGTATGCAATGATATGTACTCGTCTGAATGTCTCGTATGCTTTGAGCATGACGAGAAGATATCAGTCGAATCCAAGTGAAGGTCACTGGACAGCAGTCAAGAATATCCTCAAGTATCTAAAGAGGACTAAGGATTCATTCTTGGTATATAGAGGTGAAGACAAACTGGAAGTAAAGGGTTACACAGATGCTAGTTTCCAGGCTGACAATGATGACTATAAGTCTCAGTCAGGTTTTGTGTTTTGCCTTAATGGTGGTACTGTTAGCTGGAAGAGTTCGAAGCAAGAGACGATGGCGGATTTTACAATGAAATTTGAGTATATTATCGCTTCTAGTGTAGCGAGGAGGTCAGATGGATTAAAAAGTTCATCACTGAACTTGTTGTTGTTCCAACCATTGTTGATCTGGTTGCTCTATACTATGATAATAATGGAGCCATTGCACATGCTAAGGAACCCAAATCTCACCAATGAACCAAGCATATACTTAGGCGGTACCATCTCATCCGTGAAATCATTGATAGAGGAGATGTACATATAGGAAGAGTGCTAACAGATAATAATGTTGTAGATCCACTGACCAAGGCTTTGTCGCAGCAGAAGCACGAAGGTCACACTAGTTCCATGGGTATTAGATACATGAGTGATTGGCTCTAGTGCAAGTGGGAGACTGTTAGAGTTTATGCCCTAGAGGCCAATTATTTTATATAATTGCTTAACATTTTGATATTATATTTGATTGAATAAATGAATGATTTTATTATGGTTTTATTTACTGCGTTATATAAATGTTAACATAATAAAATTCCTTAGAATAGTGATACAAATTATATAGTTTCAAGTATGTGACTTGAACATGAGATTATATAATTATAATTAGTATCATTGTTCTTAAATGTCCCTAGTCGAGTATTATTGTTGATGGGACAACAGTGATGCATTGAGACTAGTATGTGGATTGACTGATGACCAAATCTCATTGGTCATAAATATATGAGATATTAAGTCAATGCATAGAAGTACATGTTGAAACGATGTCTTTGGATGGACCCACCATGAGAATTCTATATGGAGCATTATGCGAAGTGTCATTAGCAATTCTCATAGTGACAATGATGTAATGGTCCTCCAACCTGAAATCACTATATTACTACACGGGAATTTATGTACTTTGATAGCATCAAATGTCATCTTTAATAGGGTAGACTATAAAATTGATTATTGGGTACATCATGAATCGTGTGAGGAATATGAGTGATCTAGATGGAATTTAACCATCCTATATATCAGGGGTGATATCCATAGGCCTCTTGATTGAGTAGGACTATGAAATGCATGACCATTCTCAAATAGTGATTTGTTTCATATAGTCTACTCATTGATCAAGAAAACTCAGATTAAATTATGAAGAGTATGACACATTCCATGACTCGAGTTTAATCTAGGATATTAAGGTTAAAAGGATTAAATTACATTGAAACATTGGTCACGAAAAGGTTGCATCGAATCATCGATCTTATTATTACTTGGGTAGTAGTGATGCATTACTAGATGCCGCTCACTGTTTATAATTTTATAATATGATTTAAAATTATTGCCAACGTAATAATAACCTATAGGGTCACACACATAGAACATAATTAAAAGGGAATTAATTTAAATTGTAAATATTTAAATATATCAATATGATTGATAGTATTTAAATTATGAATTTAAATTAATAGAATAATTTATATATAGGTATATTAATTAAGTAAGACTTAATTAAGATATATATATATATATATATATATATATATATTGGATTTTATTTTTTGAATTTGAATAATTTTTTTAATGGCTATATATATATATGTATGTAGCCCATTTTAGGTATTATTCATAAACCTAAAAACCCTAGCCGCTTTTAGAGAGAGACTAGAGAGAAAAAGTTCGAAAATCCTCATCCTTGGTGGCTAGTACCACGGTTCCTTCTTCTTCCTGCAGATCGTAGGATGATTCTCGGGCGTTAGTGTGGATACCGTAGAGGCGCGATTCATTTGGATTATGTTGGAGATTCGAACGCATCAATTTCGATATCAAAATCGGTATAATTTCTAACCACTGAGTTAATTGTTTTCGCATGGATCCTGTTTTGGGTTTCGGAATTGCTTTAAATTGGTTTATTTCCGCTGCGTTTCTGTGTCGAAACCCTACATCTAAGCTATTTGATTCAGCTAGAAAAATGTTTATGAAATTAAAAGTATTCTTTGAGAGCTTATGCCAAACCAAATTATTTTGGTGCAGAATCTCGTGTTGATTCTGTGGGCCATGGTGCAAGTTGGTATCAAATGGGTACAAGTTGGTATCCGACACAAGTTGGAGACAACATTAAGTGATATAAGTTGGTATCAAATTGACACAAGTTGGTGTCAAGTTAATGAAAATTGGTATCAAATTAACACAAGTTGGTTTCAAGTAAATGTAAGTTGTTATTAAAACAAACACAAGTTAGTTCACCTAAACGCATGACTATATAGGGATGATGATAAGAGATTTCCTGGTCAGGTGATTAAGGAATACTCTAGTATGGATATAAGGAAGTTGATCTTAAAGATGCAAGCTCAAAAGATTTAGTCTGAAGATTTTAGGACTCTCAGTGTAATAAGAGGATTGCGTAGGTAATAGCAGAAAGCTATAAAATGAAAAGATAGGTTTACATGGAGATGCATGTTAATATAAATATGTGTATTAATATATGCTATGATGTGATTAAATTTTAGCATTAATACTGAATGGTTTAAAATGAATGATAAGAAAATAATGTATTTTTATTATACAAAATAATGCCACCGAGGAGAAATCAGTGCAATCTGAGGCAGAGAACAAGAATAGAGAGCAAGCAGATGTTATGCAACAATTTACGGATTGAATAATAAGAGCTATAAATAGAAACCCCATCAAGATAAATAATCCTCCAGCATTGCCAGTAACAAGCTTTAAGGATTTTAAGAATGTTGGACCACCTAAGTTTAAGGGGACCACTGAACCTATAGAGGCTCAACTTTAGATTAAGGAGATTAAAAAGGCGTTTGCTGTTCTCAAAGTGGGAGAGGAGCAAAAGACGGATTTTGCTACCTATATGATGAAAGGTGAAGCTATTTTTTGGTGGGAAGTCAATATGAATAGAGCTGGTAAGAAATTAGTAACTTAGGAACGATTCAAGAAGTTGTTCTTCGAGAACTTCTTTCATAAGGGCATGCAGAATTAGATGGAGGTAAAATTTCTTAAGCTGAAGCAGGGGGACATGTCAGTTTCCCAATATGCTACCAAATTCAATGAACGTGCAAGGTTTGCCCCCACATCAAGTGGATACTAAAGAAAGAAAGGCGCGTAGGTTTGAACAAGGTTTAAAACCTTCATTATACAATAAATTATCGGTATTACTGGTCGAATCGTTTGGGAAAATCTTAGAAAAGGCTATGATAGTCGAGGGAGGAAGCAAAAAGTTAGATCAACTTCATTGCGAAGGAAAGATCAAGAAGAATCAAGCTGAAGGAAGCCGTAAACAGAAATGGAATAGCCATGCTAATATATGGCGAGGAGACTCAAAGAAAAGTAAAATAAAGATGTGTTATAATTATGGGCAAGAGGGACATATCTCTCCAAATTTCCCCAACCCAAAGAAAGGTGTATGTTTTACTTGTGGATCAGAGGATCATCAGGTAAAGGATTGTCCAAGAAAAATGATCGGTGGAAAAAGCAGTGGCAATTTGACACATGCAAAATATGTAAATATGTAAGATTATACCTTTAGTGAAGGTAGTAATGAAAATTTATATGTACTTTTGATGCAATAGTGATTTCGAGGACGGAATCCTTATAAGGGGGAAGAATGTGACTACCCAGAAATTTTGCTTAATTTATGAATTAAGTATAATCAAAGATATAGGTCACAATGTAAATGATGAATTTTTTTAATAATTTATGACTTATGTGAAATATTTATGTGATTAAATAAATAAATATGTTATGTATATATATATATATATATATATATATATATTATAAAAAAAATTAAGTAGAAAGCTACATAACCTAATAATACATCGTATGGTAATTAAATAACCTAAGAGTTATGGTATTGAAGAATTTTAGTATTTAAAATATATACTAACCTAAGAGATTAATTTATTATCTCAACTTATTATTTATTTTAAACCTAATTAAAGCAAGTCTAATTGGTTATACAATTAAATGTACATGAGTAATTATTTAAATTACAAATGAGTGGAATGAAAACCCTAATTAAATTATTAGGGTAAGATAAAAATTAAAGTATTGAACTATGGTTAATTACATGGCCCAAGAATTTTATTAGAAAGCTCAAACCATTTAAATGTAAACAAAATTTTTAGCCCAACTTTTAAGGGACTTTTATGTCATTTGATTAAAGAAAATTTAGCAATTACAAATAAACCAAAAATGGGGGATAAAGGAGGGAGTACACTTCAAGAAAAGATCTTATTTCCGATAAAATATTCTGTCGAGGTTAAGGGTATTCTGTCGATTATAACGTATCCCCGACGGAATATTCAGCGGGGGATGTAATACCCAAGAATTTCTAAATATTATTAATGAATAAATTAATGAGAGTCGAATATTTATTTGAATATAATTAAGAATTGTTGTGGCATGAGTTGTAAAACCTTGATTAAATTAAATAAGTATTGAGATCTATATGACTTTGAAACAATGTGATGAGACTAATAAAGATCTTATCATAAAGTCATGAGAATTGCCTAGTGTGGCATAATGAGGAACGAATAAATTTAATAAGTGAATTAGAAGAAAAATAGTCTAATAAGAGGAAGATTAATTATGTGTAAGTATATAATTTCATAGATTCTTTAACTAGTAGTATTATCGATTTGGAATTTAATTCATGTTATGTGAAACTAGTATGGTGATAGAAGTCGGAACTGGCATAAAGCTAAACCAGTTTGGCACTGCCAGAGACCGGCGCAGCTGCGCCCTCCTTGCAGTACAAACTGGTGCAACTACACCAGTGGCCAGAGCTTGAAGAGTTAGTTATTGCAGTGGCTATTAAATGAAACATTATTGTAATGTGTGACATCATTAAAATCATATGATAAGAGTACATTTAAATGGTATGAGGTACCCAATAACACTATAAAATCATGTGGGGTATTCTAATAAAGAATTAATTAATTAACTGTGTATTCCAGAAATTTGGAAAGGGATTAAATATTTAAAATGGACATTTAATATTGGATAGTGACATAATATTGATATATGTGCACTAATAATATCTATGGGGAATACCCGATCAATAATATCTAACTGCGTTATTTTATCTGCATTAAATATTAAATTATGTGGACCCAATGTACATGAATTATATGATATGGGTATATATTAAATCCCTAACTTTTCATATTGTAGTAGCATTAACATATTAAAATCATATTTTGAAAATCAAAGAAACCAAACTAAGCATTATTTAACCAAGTTGTTGAGCACTTAAACCATTGTCCCAAAATTAGTTACCAAATAATAACCTATATTTCCTTTACGTGATCTGCTAAGCTGTGAACAGTAAGCTACCGTGGAGGTTATCATTGCTATGAAAATGGATGAGGAGTGGTAGTTGAGCAACTCCTTATTATCCATTGTCTTCTACTTCTACACCATGGATTCCAACCATAGGGTAAATCCATTCACCAGTCCACCATTGTTCTATAAAAAGGTAGCTACCTTTTCATTTTCACGTTACTTTAAAATTGCCTGTTGATTTCCAAGAATTAGAGTCTGAGTTGCTTGTTGTTTAAGGAGGAGTTTTGCAAATGCAGAAGGTAGAAACTAAGCTAGCTAAGCTTCTAAGAAGGTGAATTCTTGTTTTTAATACTTAATTTTAATTTTGGCAAATCATGAAAATTCTACTAAATTTTTGCAAATTAGATTTGGAATTCTGGTACCATAGTGTTTGTGAAGTGTTTATACATGTATGGAACCTTTAATAATGAACTTAAGCATGGTTAAACTGGAGAAATTGAAGTTGGGTGATACTCTGTAGAATGCAGCACCTTTCTACGGTTCTCGTCCAGAAGAATACAATTGCTACCAATTTGATTAAAGGTCTTGACAACACTTTGCACCCGATCCCTAGAACCAGATTCTGGTTTCTATTATGTTGTGTTGTTTCTAACATTGTATTATGACCTATACATGCATGAAAAGAAGTATAATATATGATATAAAACATTCTTATGGGATATAAATTCTCCAACATGATTTAGTAGGAGTTTTTTAACATAAACTTAAAGTTTCAAAAATGAAATTTAATGGAACTTGTATTCTGCAAATTCTGAGCATGATAGTATACATATATGACTGACTTCTGAACATAAATGAGCATGAGTGGTGATTTATAGTTCCTTTGTTCATGACCAACTTGTTTAGACTTTGAGTTAAATGATTTTTTTTCAAAGAAAACTTAATATATTGAGACTAATATCCACGAATTCCACATGAAGTATGTTCTAACCTTGTGAGTATGCAAACATGACTCAACTATACGTGAAAAGAGATTTAAAGATGTTTTGTATGTGTTAGATTGCATTGTTCAAAGTTTAAAATAATTTCAAAAGAAAACTCGGATGTATTTTCAAACTAAGTTGCATTAGCGTAAGTAGTTAAGTTCTGAAGATTTAAGATGGCATGTTTATGTGCATAGTGTCTCTAAACATGATTCTTATGTGTTAGACGTAATGAAAGTTAACCAAGCATGAGTTTAAGTATGTTTTAAAGTGATACACGATGCTAGCTATGAATAAATGATGTGAACACTTATAAGCATGCATAGTACAGATTATGTGATTTCTTTATGTGGACTTATGGTTAACCTAGTAGGCCTTGTGATTTTATGACCCTATTTGGCCTTAATGCCTTAGAAATCCCAAACTAAAACCATGACATGTAAAGGTGAACTTAAGATGGTCATAAATGTATGTAAATTTTTCTAGCATGTGTCATGATAATTTTTAATGTCTTCGTATGCTAAAAATTGGACTAAAACCAGGCGATCAGAAGCTCAACTCTGGTTAGGCTAGAGGACAGCGCAGCTGCACCACCTTGCAGTGTTATCTGTTTAATTTGTTTATGACCTGAGATGTGATGTATGTTTGTATTGTTGTCTTAATATGTAATACATGTCTAAATACAGTATTCAAAGTATCAATAAGCATGCTAACAATGGAATCATATGTTTGAGATGTGTTTATGAACTTTTAAATGTTAAGTCAAGAGGATGATTTTGAACTATGTTATTTAATTTCATAGTGTCTTACAGACTGATTTTTGTGTTATATAGGTGTAAGGTATGTGATGAAGTATGTATAGGATTATAAGACTAAGTTAGACGTTTATGTATGCGTTTAAACTTACATATCATGTATGGGTATACGTAGCTAATGAATATCCTATACGCGTAACTATGTTATGATAGGATTCAAAAAGTGTTGATAAGCTATACTTTTGTAAACTACGTTTGAGGCAAGTTTCCTAACTTATACAACTTTGGATTTTGTGCAAGCTCTCAAACTTCGGTTAATTCTCATATTGAATGCAAGTATCCTAAATTTTTTACACTATATATATATATATATATATATTGTATAATCCGAATTGTTTCCATATCAACCATATATATTTCCAATAAATGTCTAGTACTATTCAGAAATCATTGGTATATCTTGATGATTGTTGCAAGCATTGAATTTATCGTTCTTAAATGCATTATAAAAGCTGTCTAAGCCATTGATTCGGCTAAACTATTATCGTATGTTAGAAAGCTATCCAAACAAAATTGACTTGGTGTGGACTCCTATAATTGACTGAGATGAACAACCCTCCTTGAAGGGGAAATTATAAAATTATCGGAAGACCGACGTGCGCACATGAGTATGATTAAATGTTATGCATAACATAGGGTACTTTAGGCTGATCACCTGTTGTACTTGTTTTTGTTGGATTTTCAGTATAATACTATTAATTCTGGTAGAAGTTCATAGTCCTTAGTGATTGCTCAGTATTCTTTACTCTGAAATCTAGAAATGATTAAGCATGGATATCTTTCAGTCCATAGCGACCTGTATTGAGAATTATTGATAATTCCTAAACTGTTATCATACCTTTGAAGATTTGAACTCTATATATGATTACCCTTTTTGCGATATTACTTGCTAGGTAAAATTGTTGCTCATCCTTGCTTTTCTTAAAACTTTCTGTTAAGGCAGAACGTGGTGAACCCTCAAGTAAGGACAAGGGTAAAGAAAAAGCTTCAAAATAGTTTTATTTCCTAGTGTTAGGAATTTATTATTTTATGTTGTAGAAGGACTTATTTACTATGATGTATTAAGCTATGCTTAATCTAAGTTGTAATGTAATAGAAACGGTTGCGAGACCTTGGGACAAGAATAATTATGTTATAACAATGTAATTTATTTTATTTTTTGTTGTGTGAGATTTTGATTTATTATTAGAGTTCTTACGTGATGAACCAAATTTGAGATATGAGTGTTTGATTTTGGGGGCGTCACAGGTTGGTATCAAAGCTGTAGTTATAAATTTTAGGAGCGAGAGTCCTTAGATTATAACTTAGATGATAGGAAGGGATGAAACTCTTGTAGAGTTTTCATAGAGAGAGACTTAATGTGTTATGGAATATAATTTCATTCTATACAATGAACTTATGTTTATTTAACATTCTAATAGAGTTGTTGTTTGTTTGTCTTATGTTGGTGGTTGTAGGATGACAGACTTGTGAGGACCCAGTAGAGTGATAGAAAAGGAGCCGCGTGACATACACGTGGTGTATGAGGCCCCATTGATAACTGAGCCCATTTCGGCAGTGGCTCCTATCGATGATGATGACGAGGAGGAGGATATGGATCCCGTTCCCGTAGAGTCTGATCCAGAGGAGGAGCCTAAAGCAGATGAGCCCATGGAGGACTCTAATGAGGCTACATTCAAAGACCGAATGTTGGGAGAATACGAGGAGCAGATCCTAGAGTTGGACTGTAGAGTCCAGAAGCTGGAGGATGAGGCCTAAGAGAGGGAGTCCGAGTTCCAAAAACTGAGGGACGAGGACCACTAGAGGAAGATAGCGATGTAAGAGTTGGAGGTGGAGATTGCCCACCGCAAGGAGGCAGGGATCCAGATGGGGACTCTGTTTCACAGGTCGGTGTCCCAGAATGTAGAATTAGCAGAAAAACTGGAAGAGATGGAGCAGAGAGAGTTGAACGAGAGAACGGAAAAGGAGGCACTCCGTACTTAGCTAGAGATGGAGGTGATGGATAGGATTCACTTTGAGAAAAAGTGGGAAGAAGCCAATGATAGGGCTAATGATTTAGAAGAAGAGGTGAGATGTAAGAGAAGGATGATGAACAAGATGGGCTATACTTTGCGCACGGCCATGGAGAAATTGATTTATGGGGTATATTATTACCCAGCGGAGCAAGGATAGACCCGACATACCATAAGCCGAGATTTGGTGGCGCACATAACACAGAAGGAATACAAGAGCGTTGTAAAGCGTGAAATGATAGATTGAGGTTTAGGTGTTATTAGTTTAGTAGTAGTAGTTGGTAGTCATATATGATTTGTTGTTGTAACCCAAATCTTTTGTGTGAGATATGGGATAGCTATGTGAACCCCAAACTTTTGTAAAATTTTAGAGGGGTAGTATATTAGTATTTGTCCCCATCTTTTGTGATATTAGGGGATATATGTTGACATTTATAGAAGTATGCTAGGAATGATCATGTTGATATAATGATTTGGCATATGAATATAAATGATCTTATTTCAGAAACGTGTTATGAAATCTTATTCCTTTTTTCATTTAAGAAACGTTTAAATAATAAAACAAGATAATAAAAAAATGAAAATTTTGTGATGTAGAAAATGCCGCCCAGACGTAGACCAACGACACCAGAAGAGTCAGTCAATAACGGGAGAGAACAAGTAGACCCTATACAAAGGCTAGTAGATTTGCTAGGAGAGACCCTGCGGGGAAGAAACAACAAGCCTGTACCACCCAATCCCCAAGTAGTTCCAGTCACAAACTTTAAGGACTTTAGGAGTGTAGGACCTCTGGAATTCGTGGGTACTACTGATCCTATCGTGGCTCAAACGTGGGTCAAAGATATGGAGAAGGTCTTCACCATCGCTCGTGTGGGTAAAGACCAGAAGACGGTGTTTTCCACCTACATGATGAGAGGCGAGGCGAACTACTGGTGGGAGGAGAATCAGCAGAGAACAGGAGAAGGGATAATAGCATAGGAGAGATTTAAGACTTTGTTTTTCGAGAATTATTTCCCGAAAAACATGAAGAATAGGATGGAGGTGAAGTTCTTAGAACTTAAGCAGGGAGATATGATGGTGGTGCAATACGCGGCTAAGTTCAATGAGCTAGCCCAGTTTGCAAAGCACCAGGTAGGGGATGAAGAGAGGAAAGCTAGACGTTTTGAGCAAGGGCTGAAACCTTGGTTGTTCAACAAGGTGTCAGTTTTTTAGATCGATTCTTTTGCGAAATTGCTGGAGAAGGCCATTATTACGGAGGGAGGTAGTGAATCTTTGAGTTTGTATAACAAGGAAAAGAAGGGTAAGAACATGGGAGAAGATAGCCATAAAGGAAGTAGCAGCAGGGAAAGTAATTTAGGAAAGAGGAAGTGAGAGAATAAATACAACAAAAATTTCGTGGAGAGTTTAATGATAAGTGAGTTTTATACCCATGAATTGAATGCGTTTGAGCTTAATATTTTGGATGTTTTTAAGTGTTTGTGTCTATTCATGCATGTTTTATGTTGTTTTATAGGATTTGGGACAAAAGTTACTTGGATCGACATTTGGGGTTGCTAGATTCGCATTTTCGGCTTGCCATTTACATAGCAGTCACTTTAAGGCCAATTTCAGCATTGCTCCGGATCTTATTTCAAAAAACTCAAAGAATGAAAGTTGTAGATCTATGTCTCCTCTTTTCGGAACATCTTGAATCATCAAAATTGTAGTTCGGACGAAGAAGTTATGGTCATTTTTTCAAAGGACATTAGAGCAGAAAATTCTCGAAAAAGGTCGGTAGGGGCGCCATTTGTAGTTCATTTTCAGTCTTGAGCTTAGGGAGCAGACTTTCCAAAGATGGTGAGCAGCGCTGGGGTGCTGGGCTAGGGCCTGGTCAAGCTTGGACGCGTTTTGGGACGAATTTTGACACTTTTTTGACTCCAAATTGGATTGGGTTTGTTCCTAAACTAAAAATTGGACTTGTAACCTATAAATACATGATGTAAGGTATAAAATAAAGGGAGATTACATAGATTAACTTAGATAAAATATTCCATTAGATTAGAACATAAACCCTAGTTTATATTGGATTGTTGGAGATTGAAGCAACTTGAGGATCATTGAAGATTCAAAGCATGAGCGAAAGATGAGTCTCAAGACTACTTACAACAGATTCTATTATCTTCTCTTCTCTTACTTTTATCTTTTAATGTTTATTTAGTTGTGGATTCTTGATTTTAATTCAATGACAATGAACTAACTCTTTTATTAAGACTACCAATTGAACCTTTTATGTCTATGAATTAATTATTTGAATTATTCCAATTATTTATGTCAAGGTGAATTGTTTATTATGTCTTGTGCTTATTGATTAATTATTTGGCCAGTAATTACCTTGTTACTCTAGAAGGATTCGGGAGAGGAGATCTAGGGTTAGAACTGGACATGATATCATGTATGCTTAATTATTTGCATGAGACGAATAATTAGGGTCGTGAATTGAATAGGAATATCTGTTCACTGTATGTAACAAATTGGGAATTGGAACTTAATGGGTTTAATTTAATTATTTTGCATAGGAATATCGCAAGATTAATTGAATTGAATAAAAGTTAACTGATCACTTGGGAAAGAGCTTTTAACACTTAGAATTCCTGTTAACAATTCAGTAGGCATAATAATTGGATTAATTGAATAATTGGTTTATAGTTCATAATTGGGGATATTGTAGTCTTAACATTTATTTATTTGAATTCATTTATAAAGTAATTCAGTTTAATTAGTTAATTTAGTTTGCTTAATTTTAAAAATCATAAATTGCAGCTATTTAAATAAAATTAGTTTGGTTAAGAACTAGTACTTGATGAATTTTATTAAATAATTCCTCGTGGAAATGATACTCTACTTTCACTTTATTACTTGTTGACCGTGTATACTTGCACGTATGTTTTGATTGTGAAATCGATCAACATTTAAGAAGAGGGCAGAGGGATGCCCGAAGTGTGGAAAGAATCACCAGGGCGAGTGCTGGAAAGGGCGTAGTACTTGTTATAACTTCGGCCAAGAAGGGCACATTTCACCTAACTGCTCGAAGCCCAAGAAGATCAAAGGTTGTTTTGGTTGTGGCTCAGCAGACCACCTGATTAATGATTGCCCAAAGAAAGGGAACGACGGAGGAAGCGACCAGCAAGGGGGAGGCAACAAACTGATGATTGGCAGACCAACGCCATCCAACCGCCAATCATCGCGGGACCTTTAACACGATCGTATCAGGACGCGATGGTCAAGGGCGTGGTGTCAGGTATTATCCCACTTAATGATATAAATGCATATTTATTATTTGATTCGGGTGTCACCTGTTCTTTTGTATCTGAAGAATTTGCTAGTCAACTTAATTTGCCTCGAGAACAATTAGGAAATCCTTTGAACGTAGAAGTTGTGAATAAGGAAATAGTCCATGTAGAATAAGTTTACAGAAATTATCGCACAAATATTAGAGATCATGAAATAAGCGTAGACTTGATCCTGATAATATTGGGAGAGTTTGACATAATATTGGGAATGGATTAGTTGTATAGCCATGCTGTAATATTTGATTGTCAGAATAAAAGTGTAAACCTTCAGACTTCGAATAAGTCTAAGGTGGTGTTTTATGGTAGCTCATCGCTTAAGCAATCGTGTTGCCTTACGATGATGCAGGCCAAGAAATTGTTAAGGAAGGGATGTGTAGGTTATTTAGCTTGCATTGTTGATACTCGAAAAAAGGGAGTAGAAATTAAGGATATATTCGTAGTGAGAGAATTCCAAGATGTATTTCCGGACGATCTTCCAGGTCTTCCGCCAGATAGAGAAATCGAATTCGTAATAGATTTAGCACTAGGAACGACACCGATTTTGAAAGCCCCATATCGTATGGCGCTAGTAGAAATGAAGGAATTGATGATACAATTGCAAGAGTTACTAGATAAGGTTTACATTCGGCCAAGTGTGTCTCCTTGGGGAGCACCAATGTTGTTTGTAAAGAAGAAAGATGGATCGATGAGTCTCTATATTGATTATCAAGAATTGAACAGGGTAACGATTAAGAATTGATATTTGTTACCAAGGATAGAAGACCATTTCAATCAACTGAAGGGAGCGAAGTGTTTCTCGAAGATAGATCTACGGATGGGTTATCACCAGTTGAAGGTACAGGAGGAGGACATATCAAATATGGCGTTCCGAACTCGTTACGGACATTTTGAATTTCTGGTGATGTCATTCGGGTTGACAAATGCTCCAGCAGCATTTATGGACTTGATGAACCGAGTCTTCAAGCCATTCTTGGATAAATTCATAGTAGTTTTCATCGATGATATCTTGATCTACTCAAAGACGAAAGAAGAACACGCCGAACATCTGAAGATGGTTTTGGAGGCGCTAAGGAAGGAGAAACTCTATGCAACGTTTTCCAAGTGTGAATTTTGGATGAAGAATGTTCAATTCTTAGGACATGTGGTGGATAAGGATGGAATTTCAGTAAACCCTGAAAAGGTAGAAGCAGTAAGTAATTAGGATCAGCCAAAGACGACAACTGAAGTAAGAAGTTTCTTAGGGTTAGCTGGGTACTATTGAAGATTTATTCAGGATTTTTCTAAGATAGCAATCCCGTTGACCAATCTAACGAGGAAGACAGTGAAGTTTGTGTGGACGGACAAGTGCAAAGAAAGTTTTCAAGAGTTGAAGAAGAGACTAAGCGAGGCGCCTGTATTATCATTACCAGATGATACGGGAGGATTTGTGGTATATAGTGATGCGTCGCACAAGGTACTTGGCTGTGTGCTAATGCAACATGGCAAGGTCATTGTGTATGCATCACGATAATTGAAAGATTACGAAAAATGATACCCTACTCACGACTTGGAGTTAGCAAAAGTAGTTTTTACGTTAAAGATTTGGAGATATTATTTGTACAGAGAGGAAATATGAGATATACACGGATCACAAGAGTCTGAAATATATCTTTACACAGAAGGAGTTGAACATGCGTCAAAGAAGGTGGTTAGAATTAATCAAGGATTATGACTACGCTATTCTTTATCACTCTGGAAAGGCAAACGTAGTAGCCGATATGCTAAGCAGGAAAGAAAGGGAGAAGTTATTTCAACTAACAACTCAGGAGGAGTTAATAAGAGAAATGGAGAAATTGGAGATAAAAGTAAAGGGACCGGAGAGGTTTGAAGAAAAATTGTTTGCAGTGGAAGCTCGTCCAACCTTATTGGATAGAGTAAAGGAATCACAAGAGAAGGATGAAGAGTGCGAGAAAATCAGGAAGAAGATCACAGAAAATGAAGAAGAGAGATTCAAAATGGATAAAGACGGTATTTTGATATTCAAAGGGAGAGTGTGGGTACCAGCGATAACCGAGTTGAGGGAAGAAATTTTGCACGAGGCACACAATACGAAGTATTTCGTTCATCCAGGAGGTACAAAGATGTACCAAGATTTGGGGCAACATTTTTGGTGGCCCAATCTGAAACAAGAAATCGCGGAGTGCATTAGTAGAGATCTTACTTGTCAACGGGTCAAAGCAGAGCACTAGAGACCGAGTGGTTTACTTCAACCGTTGGGAATACCAGAGTGAAAATGGGAGCACATTACCTTGGACTTCGTGGTGGGATTTCCAGTCACGTAGAAGGTTTTGATGCCATTTGGGTTATCGTAGATCGACTAACGAAGAAGACTCATTTTCTATTGATCAAAATCCGATATAATTTGAATCAATTAGAAAGCCTGTACGTAAAAGAAATTGTTTCACGACATGGAGTGACGGTGTCAATTGTCTCCGATCCGCGCTTCACGTCAAAATTCTGAAAAAACTTATAAGAGAGGATGGAAACACAGCTGAAGTTGAGTACTGCTTATCATCCGAAAACAGATAGATAAACTGAGCGAACGATACAAACGCTAGAGGACATGCTTAGGAATTTCGTGATGGACTTCAAAGGAAGTTGGGACGATCACACAACTACAAAACAGTAAATAGATAACGCCAGAAACGTCGTGGTCAAGGGTGTCATCTATTTGACACCCTTTATACAACGTTTTTAAAACATTGTAGTTTGACACATTATACAACGTTTTTTCTTAAAAAACATTGTAGATTTATTTTTCATAAATTATTAGATGCTTGAAAACGTTGTTGTAGATGGTATAATTCCACAACGTTTTCTGGCTTAATATGTTGTAGTTTAATATATCAGGCAACGTTTAGACACATTTACACAACGTTTAAAATGTGTCATTTATTTAGACAAATTTATATAATGCTCACTTATATTACCAGTGCACCTGCAATCTGCTAATGCCATGATATATAGCTAAAAAAGGTCTAAATTCTCATTTAAATTTAAAGCCAAAATGTATCAACCATTCAAAATACATCCCAATAATACCATTCGTTTACAGTTTCAAATTACTACATCCACAAAATATATACCAAACTATCCAGAACAATACCAACTTCATCACCAGCAACAGAATCTTCCAAGAACTCACTCCTAGTGTAAATAGCTTTTATCACACTTCTATGGTCCTGACATAGAACAAAGGATGCAACCTCAGTAGGTGGGAGATATTCAACGATAGAAAAAATGTGGAGATGTTTAATATAGATCATTGATACAAGCAAAATTCATTAAAGTATAGGATATCAACAATGAAAATCTGGCCAAAATAAATGCAAGCATGTCTATTTTGTAAGTTATTGCTATGTTCATTTACTCTTTACCAATACATACAATAAATTATCCAAAGCTACCAACAATCTGCAAGTTAACATTTATATCAAATTTATATTTTGAAAAAACAAATAACATATCACCTTATAGGGTTGCTGATACACAAAGGATAGATACAGAAGCAGGAAACGAGGATCAGCAAGAAACACATCATCAAACACAAACAGACATGCTATACATATAGGTTAATAGTAGAATAACAGTCATGGCTTATCGTTGAAAATTGGTAGAATAACAGCTCATGAAATGTCAAAAGCTATACATATAGGATAATAGTACTCCTCCTAGCACCTTACATTCAAGGGAGCACAGTTGGTAATGGGCTTCTTATTGATGGATATAAAACAAAATAGAAATGCTAAATTTGTTACCTTATTCTGAGCATTTCTTGACCTTTCCCTTGCCTCATTTATTGCTTTATTGAAACCCTCAACATCAACCACTAGGCCTCTTTCTTCTGCCATTAACTGGTTGAAAACAGACCACGAGTAGCTAGTTATAAAAGAAAGTTTGAACAAAATATAACAGTGTTTCCACGCACCTTAGTCAGATCCAATGGAAAGCCAAAAGTATCCCACAATTGAAATGCATCCTGCAACAAAGAGATAAATAAATAAGAGGCCTGTGAAGAAGACACAAACATAAATAACTTTAGTTCTGCAATACAAATTTATCATGTAGCCTCGGTTCAAACTAGCTTCGTAATTTTAAATCTAGTTACAAAACCCATCTTGCTTTGATTTTTTTCTCTCCAATGCATCTTGCTTTGGTAAACATGCTTGCAGTGGTTCTCGGGTCAAGACCCTACAAGCAGATGATAGGTTAGATCTTCCATTTCCTAATGGATAAGCGAATAAAGAAACAAACAAATGAGACATGACTGAGGCATGAGCACAGACAACTTCACCTGAAGAGCACGACGCAATGGTCTAACAGGCCCTTTTGCAACATGTGAACCAAGCCATGGTGTGTGCCTCCACACAAGCTTTCCATTGCAACCAGCATGAACCTTGCTACCACCAAGCGCAAGCTCCACGTACCACATGTCTGGATTCATCTGCCATAGCACAAAGCCATCGAACTCTACTGTTTTGGAGGAGTTTCTGCTCTTTATCACCTTTGTAGCAGTCTCCATATCAAAGGCTAGCATTCGCACCTTCCCCATTGCATAAGCATTCTGAATAGAGTTTTGAAGTTTCTGGCCTCACGATGTTGCTATGAATTGTTGCAATATGTATTGAGCAGATGAAGTTGCAATATGTGGCTTTGGTTGCGCTCAGTTCCAACTGAGTCTAACAATCTTTACACTACATTGGCAGTTAGCTAAGGCTTTCTGCCATAGCTAACTAACAGCAGCTCTGCCCCTTCTTTGTTCAATATTTAATTTTAAGATAGCTTACAAGATGTACTAATATATAAGTTATACAAGCAGCTCTATATGCTTGTTTATAACCATTTTTAAATATGTAACACAGAACATATGGAAGTATTTTAAGCATATAAAACCCCTCCATTTTAGCCTTAGTATGCTGCCAAATCAGTACCCAAAGTTGTCTCAATATGATAAAATCTCAACTATTAACTTTAGCCTAAAATGTGCACAACATTTAAGTTTAACATGCTGACACACTTTAATTAACATCACATATGATAACTAAATTAGGCCCATGCTTTACCTTGTTCTAATATTCAATTTTTAACCAAAAAGTTCTTATAGAACTTTTATCGAACACTTGGTAGGCATAGTTTCAGGCTATCAGTTTCACAACCACTTGTTTATGTCACCAACCCATTTCATTCTCCTTATATCTCCTCAGCCCAACCTAAACCCCTTTGTTCTAACTCAGCCCACGGCAGTCAAATACACAGCAAAGTTCATATCTGATCAACGAATTAGTAGCTAGTTAGTTCATGCTACCATTATACAATCACATTAGATTCAAATTGATGCAATATAAACTGAACATAGACTTCAAACATAGCACAGTTGCCAAAAAATTCATTCTTTTTTCATAGTAAACCCATAGTGACGTAGGAGCATTGTCATGAAAATTACTTAAAGCATGTCCCAGACTCTCATCTCTTCTGTAATATAGTAGACCCAGAAAAATAATAGCAACGGGCTCATAAAAAGTGTCGCATCACATTTATTATCCTACTATACAGATGCATTGAAATAACTTTCCACAATACTATAATCAGAAATCCAACACATTCCTTCAAGCATTTCCAGCCTACATAAATTTCAAAATTTAAGTTCTGCTTTTAAAATAAATCTTAAAAGGCACAAATAAGAGCAAATAATTTCCTTTTGTTTCAAAACTTAGTCATCAACTGAGTAATATTTTGACCATCTAACTTACTACCATAGTCCAACTTCCAAATGTACATTTTACGTCAACTGTAAGGCATCAATAGTTGTACGTCAGTAACTCGTTGTGCTTGGACACACAAGCTAAGCTAGAGAAGTTCAAAAGATTATATAAGGTGGCCTCACAATGCTTTGCATGGTTGAGGGTTTTGCACTTGAAAACCTAAAAACAAAGTTGTACTAACTTTCTTCTATTCTTACAATAACAGAAAAGCATATGCAATACCAATTGAACACGCTTGAATGAACATTCTTTTTCACAGTAGAGAAACATAAGAATACAAAATTCAAAGCCTTTACAAAAATTATAGTACTATCAAATTTAAAACTAATCAAAATTCATGGCCTTTACAAAAATAGTAGAACTAACAAATTAAAAACTAATCAAAAGAATAACATCAAACAAACTTATTCATAGCAATTTCCAACATAACCACACATCTAAGTATCAAATTACAATAAAAATTCATTATTCAAAACTAAAAACTCCAAATTCAGCCAAATGAATTAACTAAAAAAGCTATAACTTTCACTGAAACATTAAATGAACCACTCAATTACCTTCTCAGGAGTAACAACAGGAAAAACATAAACCTCCCCTTCAAAAGCAAGAGTGAGCTCACTTGTCCGAGAAGCTACCACCACTACCCCACCACCACCACCACCACCACCACTATGAAAAAAGAATGAATTGTAGCCTTTTTCTTTATTTGCGACTTAGTAGAAGTATATTCAAAAAGATAAGTCTGAGATTCCTATTCCAAATATATGAAAAGCATACACCGAAGTAAACTTTAGCTTTCCAAACACCAAATTCAATTTATTTACTTTTGCTAGCCTACTCAGTAGAGAGCAAATTAAAAGTGCAAGAGAAAGCTGAATATGGAAGGGTAATGATAGAAAAACAAAGCAACAAACCTCGTTATGGCCATATTTGTGGCGATACTGAGCCTGAACAACAAAGCTAAAGAAGAGTAAGGCATTGTAGATGAGATAAGAGGAGTGCTTGGTCAAATTCAGCACGACAAAATCAAAATTCAGCCCTACCTCTTGATGAGCAGATCTTCTGCAGCGCTCTGTTTGCCGAGTAAAACGAATCTTCTTAAGCACATACCTATTTTATGCCGAGCAAGACTCACTGTGAAAAGGGTTTTCCTTTTACCCTTAGATGTTTGTCCTTTTTGCTTCATCTCCTTCGAAGAAGCACCCCAAATCAGATGCAAGCTTAAAGAGGTTCCGGTTCAATCGTCTAGCTTCTCTGGGTGCTAAGGTTGACTCTGTGCTTCGTTGAACCGACTGTCGATCGGTGTTAAAGGTGTGCTCTCCCTATGTCTTTGCCATGGATCTAGAGATTTGAGAGTTACAGGAAATCTAGGCAAACCCTAGCTTTTGTTTTCCAGATGGAACGAAAAGAGGCTAAATAAAGAGAGATGAGAGACGAAGACACTCGGTGAGAAAGAAAATAGAGGACTTGAATCTCTTTCTCTGCGAAAGAGAGCAGATTTAATTTTAAGTTTTCATTTAAGTGCATATTTTTGCTCCGTGTGTTTTACATAAATAACGTTTTTTTTATAAAAAATATTATCTATTTAAAACCAAAAATTACCCTTATAAATAGATAATATTTTTTTATATGTATCTACAATGTTTTGTTAAAATACGTTGTGAAAAAAAATACCACAACGTTTTTTCTAAAAATATTATTATTTAAGTGTTGTCTATTTACTGTTTTGTACTAGTGTCACCTACCCATAGTGGAATTTGCATATAAAAATAATTACCGTGCGAGTATTGACATGCCACAATATGAAGCTCTTTACGAGAGAAAGTTTAGAACACTATTTTGTTGGGATGAATTCGAAGAACGAAAGATGTTAGGACTGGAATTAGTTCAAAAAACAGTCGACATAGTGAATGTAATAAGAGCCAGACTAGTAGTTGCACAAGATCGCCAGAAGAAATACGTTGATTTGCATCATCATGATTGCGAATTTGAAGTCGGAAGTTACGTATTTTTGAAAGTATCTCCCTGGAAAGGGAAAATATGTTTCGGTAAGAAAGAAAAATTGAGTCCGAGGTACATAAGACCATTCGAGATATTGAAGCGAGTGGGCGAGGTAACATATAAAATTGCATTACCACCGGAGTTGGAACACATTCATAACGTGTTTCACATTTTTGTGTTGTGTCCGTACAAGCCTGACTACAAACACGTAATTTTCTACGAGCCCATTCGAGTAGAGAAGAATCCAGCATATGAAGAGATTTTTGTCCAGATATTAGATAGGAAAGAGTAGACATTAAGAAATAAAATTATATCTTTTGTAAAAATACTTTGGCGAAACCACGGCGTCAAGGAGGAAACGTGTGAATTAGAGGATAAGATGAGGAAGGACTATCCTAATTTATTTATGTAACTTTGTACCAATTCCGAGGACAAAATTTTTATAAGGGGGGATGATGTAATACCCGAGAATTTTTGAATATTATTAATGAATAAATTAATGAGAGTCGAATATTTATTTGAATATAATTAATAATTATTAAGGCATGAGTTGTAAAACCACGATTCAATTAAATAAGTATTGAGATCTATATGACAGTGAAGCAATGTGATAAGACTAATAAAGATCTTATCATAAAGTCATGAGAATTTACTGAGTGTGGTAGAATGGCGCCCCAAATCCGTGTATCTTCCAACCCGATGGATGGTGCTATATCTTTGTCTGAACATTCATACATTCATTCAATTGAATAGTCTCAAAGAACGAACATAACGCCTATATATTAAAGGTAATATTTACATTTCCCGTGTTCTAAACTCATTATAAAGGTTCTTTGTCATAATATTTATTACATTACAACAATAGACCTATACCATTACAAGACAAATGACAATAATCGCTTTTAGCTTTTCCTTTATCCTTATTTGATCTTTCTGGACGTTCGGTCTTAGCCGCATTCATATGGTTCAAGCAAGAGTGAGCATAACTAGCTCAATGAAGTATAACAATTTCAATAACAACATGCTTGATACATATGAATCGTATATCTTCGATAAGCGAATAATAGTTATGAAGTACTATTGATAATTCAAAATAGCACTTCATCTTTCTTTCAAAATGTTTCACAATGAATAATATTCAAAAAATATTCACTCCGGCCAAAGACCTCGAGTATTCATTCTTTCTTTAAAAAGGACAACCTTTAACTAAGTCCGTAAGCCTGGTGTTACTTACGAGCACTTCTAGGTGATCGACTGTATTGTACTCTATGTTGATCAACACTACATCCATTAAACGTATGTACGTTTAATCATTTAGCAACCTCACGTGCTGCTGCTTTTCTGACAAAACATTTGTTTAACATTTCAGTCTTCTTTTGAAAACCATATCAAGTAGTTGACAAAAGATAATCACATTTGATAACAGATGAATAGATTATCAACAATCCACTCAATATGTCAAGTCTAGCCAAAAGAACTGGCTTTAACTTCATTGTACTTCAATTCATGCGTAAGGATACATGAACTTCAAAAACTTGTTCAGATTGAACTGAGACAAGAGTTAGAATACTTGCCTTAAGCGTCTGCAACGATGTAATTTACTTTACGTTCAAGTCTTTCAAGTCTCTACAATACATGATCACATAATGCCTTACATTAGGTCACACATAATCAAATATGTATCTGACTATATCTTACCCTTCATCTCAATCTAATTTGTATATTAGACTTGATTACTATTCATTCTGATTTCATCATTCTATTTGCATTCATAGATGGATAGGTTATTACCGCTCTTTACATATTACTCTTAAGGTTTAATAATGCTTTAGCAATGTTATTTTAGGTTTCTTAAGGTAGGTTTAACTCAACCTAATAACCTTATCTTGCTTTACATTCATAAATATTCTTCACTATCATTTGTCAAAGACCTAGTAAATGCAGTCACCAACTTTATACTACATCTCGCGTTCATGTACATGAAAGTTAACAATGGGATGGCCTCGACTTGGCGTTCATGGGCGCGAGTCCTTGCTTCTCGCAGAGTTAACATGCAAGCACCAATTTCCAGTGTGACATAGACCATTCATGGCGCTGCGGCGTGACTAATTGGTCTAGGGTTGGCGCCGCGACGCCAACTCTGTGCACCAGAAAAAATTTTCAGTCTTTGAATTTGGTGAACTTCCCGGACGCATAACTCTTTCGTTATAAGTCCGAATTGGCTCGTTCAAAAGCCTATGGTTCACAAATTACGTAATCTACGCGTTTATGCAAGAATTTCATCTATTTGACTTTGTTTGCTAAAAATTCACCTATTGGTTCATTTTTAACGTAAACGATAAACGTTCGTGAACGTTCAGCGCTCGTTTCTTCGTTCTAAGTCAAAATTCGCTCATTTTCTAGTTCGCAACTCATAAATGACAAACATGACTTGTCTCCATTGGAAAATAACATTTTCGAGCTCAAACTCAAAATTTGACTTCCATTCCGAGAATTTTACGAATTCGACGATTATCGTCTAATCGTACGATTTTCGGCAAATCTTCATTCTTATGACTTGTTCAACATTACAAATGAATTTCATTCATCATGTGAACATATTAACCTACTTATTCCAACAACTTATACTCATGGTTGGACTTTGACTTATTTCTTCATAAGCTTATAACTTGATAAATTTATAAACTACTTATGAACTTATCATTCATAACTTATGACAATTAAAGTTTCTTAATCATCATACATATATGTCCTCATCATATAGCTTTACTTATGTATACTTGATACATATGATCATAAAAGTTTATTTACTTCCATATTCCTTATATTGCAAAACTCATTATAAGTTCATAATTCCTTCACATAAGTTTATAACTTATGCTAGCTTAAATGACTTATTACCAACTTATATGGCTTAAGTTCATTACTTACACATACTTCTTACTTTTTATCATTCATGTTCCTTAATCCAAACTTTTCTTATCAACCTATCATGTTAGAGATAGAAGATAATTAGAGAAGAGGATCTTACTTTAGAAGTTCTTGATAAATAGCTTCTTTCTTCTTCTTATGTAAGTAGCTTATTACAACTTACTCACCCTAACAATTAAGCACTTTGAGAGAGAGTGTTTAGATTATTTGAACAACTAGCAAATGACTTGCCAACCTTCACTATTTATAGAACTTGCAAGGTTTAAGGCAATTTAGTCAATACACTAAACCACCTCCTTACTATTCATAACTTGATCGACACAAATGCTATCCTTTGCTTGGTCATTACTCACCTAACTTGGCCATTACTTTATTTACTTGATCACCACTTATCTTGGTTATCACTTATCTTGATCACCACTCATTAATCATATTACTATGGGTTGCCCATGGGTTAGACAACTCATGGAATCTAGTTTGGGCCTTAACCCTTAATTCATTTGGGCTTGTACCAATTATAATCAATCTTCCAAGTCCATTTTCATTACTTAATACATATACTTATAGTTTATGTATCATCATCGTATTATACTTCGTATACTACTTCATAATATACGATATTTCTTCCTTCAAACAAACTCGTATAATACCCCGTATTATACTCGTTTTCTTTCCTCGTACAATACTCACATATCATACGATTATCTCTTAACGCATTAATTCTTCACTTTCCTTACATTCTCAATTTAAGTCCGCAAGCGAAACATTACGTTTTCCATAACTAGATTATTATTGCATAATCCGTCTTACGTTAATATTCTATCATCACGTATTTCTCGGAAATTCATAAATAATTTCCGAACAAATACCGATGAATAGTGTTTTCGGAAAATTTCTCGGAAAACTTTTATTTTCGTCTTAGAAATTCAAACACCTTAATTCCTTTACGTAGCTCAAATACTACGACATTCCAACATCAATAGGTTATAGAACAACAACCATCTTGATATCACATAAAATATGATTTTATTATTATTTAATTTAATAAAATTATTTTACAATAAAAATCCAAATTTCTCGGTCGTTACAGTGGCATAATGAGGAACGAAGAAAGTCACAAAGTGAATTAGAAGAAAAATAGTCTAATAAGAGGAAGATTAATTATGTGTAAGTATATAATTTCATAGGCTCTTTAACTAGTAGTATTATCTATTTGAATTTAATTCATGTTATGTGAAACTAGCATGGTGATAGAAGTCAGAACGGGCATGAAGCTAAACCAGGTTTAGCCTTTGCCGAGGGCCAAGAAATTGCTGCCTCCTCCCATGAAGATAAATCGCACAAATTACTGCTTAGTGGCCAGAGCTTGAAGAGTTAGTTATTACAGTGGCTGTTAAATGGAACATTATTGTAATGTGTTACATCATTAAAATTATATGATAAAAGTACATTTAAATGGTATGAGGTACCCAATAACACTATAAAATCATATGGGACATTTTAATACAGAATTAATTAATTAACTGTGTATTCCAGAAATTTGGAAAAGGATTAAATGTTTAAAATAGACATTTAATATTGGATAGTGACATAATATTGATATATGTGCACTAATAATATCTATGGGGAATACCCGGTTAATAATACCTAACTGCATTATTTTATCTACATTAAATATTAAATTATGTGGACCCAATGTACATGGATTATATGATATGGTAATATATTAAATCTCTAACTTTTCATATTGTAATAGAATTAAAACATTAAAATCACATTTTGGAAATCAAAGAAACCAATCTAAGCATTATTTAACCAAGTTGCTGAGCACTTAAACAATTGTCCCAAAATCAGTTACCAAACAGTAACTTATATTTCCTTTACGTGATCTGCTAAGCTATGAACAGTAAGCTACCATGGAGGTTATCATTGCTATTCAAATGGTTGAGGAGTGGTAGTTAAGTAACTCCCTATTATCCATTGTCTTCTACTTCTACACCTTGGATTCCAACCATAGGGTAAGCCCATTCACCAGTCCACCATTGTTCTATAAAAAGGTAACTACCTTTTCACTTTCACGTCACTGTAAAATTGCATGTTGATTTCCAAGAATTAGAGTCTGAGTTGCTTGTTGTTTAAGGAGAAGTTTTGCAATTGCAGAAGGTAGAAACTAAGCTAACTAAGCTTCTAAGAAGATGAATTCTTATTTTCAATACTTAATTTCAAATTTGGCAAATCATAAAAATTCTACTAAATTCTTGCAAATTAGATTTAGAATTGTGTTACTAATAGTGTTTGTGAAGTGTGTATACATGTATGGAAACTTTAATAATGAACTTCAGCATGTTTAAACTGGAGAAATTGAAGTTGGGTTGATACTCTGCAGAACAGATCACCTTTCTGGTTCTGGTCCAGGAATGGCACAACTGCGCCCAGTTTGTACTAGGGTGCAGCGCAGCTGCGCTAGTCCCCAGAACTTGATTCTGGTTTCTATTGTGCTGTGTTGTTTCTATCATGGTATTATGACCTATACATGAATGAAAAGAAGTATAACATGTGATATAAAACATTCTTATGGGATATGAATTGTCCAACATGGTTTAGTAGAAGTTCTTTAACAAAAACTTAGTTTCGAAAACGAACTTTAATGGAACTTGTATTCTGCAAATTCTGAGCATGATAGTACACATATATGACTGGCTTCTGAACATAAATGAGCATGAGTGGTGATTTATAGTTCCTTCGTTCATGACCAACTTGTTTAGAATTTGAGTTAAATGATTTTTTTTCAAAGAAAACTTGACATATTGAGACTTATATCCATGAATACCACATGGAGTATGTTCTGACCTTGTGAGTATGCAAACTCCAAAATACAAATCCATTCATATAACACAAAACTTAAACAAATATCCTTACGTATCAATAATATTTACCTCGTCTTTATTATACTTATAATATTATAGGCTCATTAAATTTATTTCAAAAACATGATTAGAATATATAAATATATATAGCCCATTCAATCAACAACTTAATTTTTTTTTATTAAAATTAATTTAATTTAATTAATTTTATTTTATTTTATTAAATTTATTTTATTTTATTTATTTTGTATTATATTTTATTTTAGTAAATTTAAGTTAATTTATTTATTAAATTATATTTATTTCATTTATTTTATTTTATTTTATTCTAAATTATATTATTATATTATTATATTAAATATAAAATATAAAATTTATTTTATTTTTTAATTAATTTAATTAAATTAATTGATATTTGAAGTATAAATTATTTGATTTAATTTGATTTTATTATTCGGAAACTAATTAAGTAAATGATACTTAATTAGTGAATTTTAGTATTAGAAAATTAAGTAATATATATAAATAGTTAGTAGAGCCCACAAGTTTTGCATTTTAAGAATTCTGACAGAATTTATGTGGGAATTTTCGTCGAAAATATCAAGCATCACACTCCAATTATCTTTACTGTTATGAACATACAATATTATAATTGAAGAAGTACATTGCAATTAATTGCATAAAGAAAAATAATATAAACAATAAAATGGATGATATACACTTACAGAAGCTACAATATTGCACAAAATATACCAAATTGGTCAATATTAG
Source organism: Panax quinquefolius (assembly GCA_020205615.1). Lineage (NCBI taxonomy): Eukaryota > Viridiplantae > Streptophyta > Magnoliopsida > Apiales > Araliaceae > Panax > Panax quinquefolius. The sequence goes on from CM035173.1 coordinate 88,367,532, forward strand.
AGCAACTTTAGACCTTTCACTAATTTGAGACCTTTCAGACCCAAATGACCAATTTCAGATAAATTATAAACCAAAATCTCCCAATATTAGAGCATTTTCATAGAAAAATTAAACCCTCATACCCAAATTGACCAATTACATAACCAAATTGACCAACTTCAAACTAAAAATTGAAGTAATTCTAATAATACCTTGAAAATTAGGAGAGAACAGACAGTTGAATGGAATGGAGTCGGAGGTCGCAACTGTTGACGATGGTTGGGACTTAGATGGCAACGAAGACGACTATCAGGACTAAGTAGGTGGTGGCTGTACGGAGGCAGGTGGGAGCGGGGGGTACCAGGACAGGGAGTAGAGGGACCGGGGGAGAGGGGTGGGGGTACTGGGGGTAGAGTAGGGGGACCGGGGGGAGGGGGTTGGGAGTGGGGGTGCAAGGGGTGGGGGCTGAAAGAGAGAGAGAGAGAATGACTAAAAACGAAAAAGAGATATATGAAAATGAGATCGGCGCTGGAGAAGAAGAGCCGTATAGGTTTTAAGATTTATTTACGACAGAATTTCTGTTGGAATTAATTCTCTCGGAAATAACTTAATACAGACGGATATTCCCTTGGAAATAACCCTAGTTCCGTCGAGGTTATATTTCATGCTGGCGGGAATCTTGGCGCCAGTGATGGAGTTATACTTCTGACAAAATTCGGTCGGAAATATACTATTGTCGAGGGAAGTAAGGTCGACGAATTATTGTCTTAGAAATAACTTAAACTCGACGGAATCAAGTCCGTCAGAAATATCCTTTTTCCTTGTAGTGACCCGACTATTAGAGGAAGAAAAAGAAGAGATCACAAGTTGGTTTATTTGGTCAAAAGGTTTTCACCAACTACACTTAGGTGTCACTAAATTATTTGTCCACCTTATTTCTCCAAAATTACAAGTAAAGGAAAAGATAAGAGAGGGAAGATATATGGTATATCTACACATCTTTACTAATAATAAAGACTACCATCTCATTTGTTAGTAAAAATTTACTTCATCTCTCTTTCATTCATCTCCAAATTTGCAAAATAAAAGAAATGAAGAGAGAGAGAGAGAGAAGAGGGAATTTTCGACAGCCACAAAGAGGTAAAAGGAGAGCGGATTTCATCTTATACACCCTAGATTCATCAACTAATTTGGAAGATCTAGGAAGGGTAGCCATTAAATCAAGGTAAAAACTCTAGATCTTAAGCTTTTGTTTTCATTTCTTGTGATGGTTTGATGAAATAGAGAGTTGATGTTTTTGAACTTCAAAACTTTAGATCTACATTTTTTCTAGTGTTTCATGTAAGGATCTTACCATTTTGATTGTTAGAATGTTAATCAAAAGCAAAGAAATGAAAACTATGTTTTTAAAAGTTAGAAAACCCTAACTTTAATATATTTTGAAAAGCTACCATTTGAAATCTACACATTCTTTTTGCAATCCGTAAAAGAGGGGTGATAGATATGTAAGTTAGCTTTCAAACCCAAGTGGTAGAACTCAAATATGATGATTTTACAAGCCATAGTGGTTGTTTTAAGCAAAACTATCCAGGAAAAGAAAATGGGGGAAAATACACTATTTTTGGGCAATCCATTGCAGGGGTAATTTTGTTCGATTTTTTGCTCTAAAAATTCTGGAAAGATTTTAGATAATAATATGATGAGTTAAATAAGTTTTGTAAAAAGATGGAGATTTTTGGATGTGTAGAATGAAAGTTATGGATTTTACGAAAAAGGACTACTTAAAAAGTAAATGGGAATAACTCTTAGTGTGTAACTCCAAAATTTGTGAAATTTTTACTAAAAGTACATATACATAACAGGAGCATCTGCTGAAAGTTTCGGAATTTGTGGAAAAAAACTCAGTTCATGAAAATTGTTGCAAGATCCGACTGTTTTGGCCATTTTAAGCATAATAAACAAAACTGAAAATTCCAAAAAAAATATATGTTCATAAGGAAAATATTAACAGATGTTTCCCAGAGAATTAGAATTTTGGGAATTGATTTGATATTTTTCATGTAAATGATTGAGTTATGAATAAATAAATAAAACAAGTAATAATGTGATGTCATAAATGACAAAAATATAATTTTATGGCTTAAGGACCCTAAACATGATAGGTGCAGATTTATGGAGGGTATTTTGGTGATTTTTGATGAGATATTATATTTATAGCATTTTATGACGATTAAATAAATGAATTAGTAAAGGATAAACAATTAGAATAAATTATTTATTAGTTTAATAAATGATTAAAATATTATTAAGTAATTAATAATATTTAGATTAAAATTGGATTAAAATATTATTAAATGATTAACAATATTTACATTAAAGCTAAATTAAAATATTATTAAATGATTAATAATTTTAGATAATAATTTAAAATATTGTTAAAAGATTAATAATATTAGATAATGATTTAAAATATTGTTAAATGATTAATAATAATATTAATTGATTATTATTAAATGGTTAATAATATTTGTGAATGGTTAAGATATTAAAGATTGATTAAAATATTATTAATTGATCAATAATATTAGTATTAGATTAAAATATTATTAAATGGTTAATAATATTAGAAAGTGAATAAAATATTATTAAAGGATTAATAATATTAGACAAGAGTTTAAGACAATGATTATATGATAATAATATTATCAAGAGATGATAATATTCCTAATGAGTAAGGTGTTTCTGTTCTGATCAAAATAAAACTACGTCGTATTGTGGCCCAAATGGACGCACCCATTCTGCAAAGGATCAAATCATTCATTTTACAAGCTTTCAAGCATTCCAAAGTTTATTTATTCATCAGTTTTTCATAGTTGGTTTGAGAGAGAGTTCTTGTGACGCCCCCAAAACAGGTATACATCACCCATCTTGAGTCGCCAGATACATGGTACATAAATCCAAATATAAACTTAATTATATATCTGTCGTGTAAAATACGACAAAACATAGCTGAGAGTTTAACACGAATATTGTCATCTAGACAATATCCACACTCAAATTCAATCTTATTACATTTATTATCACACTATTTCACAGAATAGTGAGGACTACTAAAGCCATTTATCTTGGACCATCACTCCATTCCCCGACTCGTCCCAGCTATATTCTCATTTCCTGAAGAGAACAATGAAATAAAGGGTGAGCTCAACTAGCCCAGTAAGAAATATTATGACTAAGATAATGCAGAATAAATTATCCTTAGCCTTCAACAGTATAATAACTAATAGAATACAATAGACAACAAGTTTTAGATCAACAACTGCAGCAAAATAAGTAATCCGTTAGAAGAGTCAAGTAGAGCATAAAATCTACTATCTTCTATGATTTAAAAAGTTTTCCATCAACTTTATCGCTGAGACTCAGCTTAATAAATAAATCACATAATCGAATCATCCCTGCACTATGGGCCAAGGATATTCATGTAATAATCAATGGTCATGATTATACCGAATAATCCCTGGTCATAATCATACCAAGTCCATCTATGCACGTAAGCCAAAGATGACTTTAATCACAATATAAGCATGAGGATGATGACAATGACATAATAATTCAATAAAACAAGTTCAAGGATAAATTTTAAAGATTTATGATTTAATTTATCCAGAGATCAATAACGTCCAAATTGTCAACATGATACTTCTTTGTGGAGTAAAATTCAAGAATGCTCAGAAGAATATTTCCATGAAAAGATACTGGATGAAGCGCAAATATCAAGGATATTCCACTAATTTTATGGAGTATAGAAGCCAAAACTTTAACCAACTGAGTATAATAGAATATATGAATCTGCAAATGGATTTTCGCCCACCATGCGGTAATCCACGTAGACAGATCATTTCCATAATTTAATAAGGAATGAATACGAAGGATCATTCACCATGCATGTGGTAAATCCACATAGTAGCGAGTTATTCCAACGAATAATAAAGAATGGAATAATGTAAGAATTTCACCATGTATGCGGTACTTCGCATAGACAGGTTATTCCAATATAAAAATAAAGAATGGAATAATAGAAGAATTTCACCATATATGCGGTACTTGATGTATGTGTTATTCCAACATAATAATAAAGAATGGAACCAGTCAATACGTAATCCGCCGCATGCATGTGATATTCCAAATGTAATAATAAAGAATGGAATAATGAGAATTTCACCAGCATGTGATGTAGGCAAGCATGCATGCGAGTTATTCCAATGTAATAATAAATAATTGAACGGGTGTCATGCGTGTACGCATGCATGTGATATTCCAATGTAATAATAAAGAATGGAACCAGTGTCATGCGTAATCCGCATGCAGACGTGATATTTCAAACGAATAATAAAGAATGGAATTATAGAAGAATTTCACTATGTATGCGGTTGATTAGAGAGAGAGTTATTCCAACATAATAATAAAAATGGAATAATGTAAGAATTTCACCATGTATGCGGTTGCTTTGCATAGACATGTTATTCCAACATAATAATAAAGAATGGAATAACAGAAGCTCTCTTCATGAATACGAAAGAAATAATACCCCTTACCTCAAAAGAAGACTGGATACTGGAATAGTGAGGTATCAGACTTCTCTTCTTCTTTCTCTCTATAATTTCTATCTATAATAATTGCTTTATAGCTTTAGTGAATCGGTGAGAAATGAAGGAATAATGAGTTTCTATTTATAGGAAAATATAGTTTCGATAATTGCACATTTTAGGGCTCGAAATATTACAGTATAATACCTTCCTCTTTTCCTTTATTTTTAATTTAGTCCTGCAAGTATTATCAAACTTGCACCACCTCCCCTAATAGTAAATCATGTGAATCAATAGTAAATCATGTGACTTAATAGTTCTAGACATGTGAAAATATGAATTACAGTATAGTACCTCCATCTATACCTCCATTTTTAACTTAGTCATGCAAGTATTATCAATCTTGCACCAACTCCCCTAATAGTAAATGAAAGTGAATCAATAGTACACACATGTGAACAAATAGTTATAATCATGTGAATTAATAACAATTAATTACTCATTTATCCGGTTAATTACCCGATTGGTCAATATAACTTTCAGACATCAATTAATATCGAAATAAATATCGATTTCCACTAACACTAATAATTCCCACACAATGGAACTATCAATTTCATCTTTAATCAACACGAACTTATTCATCATTAATATTATAATTCACAATATTTAACAACCAGGTCGTTCCCAGGAAAGAGGGGGCTTTCCTATATGGATTTCTCCTTATTGGTGCGCAATTAGGTGACCAAACCTCTCATTGACAGAACTTCTAGACATTGTCAATATTGCAAATAATAATATGAATAACTTTGTCGTGTCAATTATTGATTTAATAATATAACATATTATGCAGATGATACTGTGACAAAAATTGAATCAATAATATGAGAGATATGATGCATCAATTACTATAGCAATAATTGAGTATAACTGAGTGACTTCTTACGTAAACATCAATAATCAATACCGTGTACTACTATGCAACCACGCGTATTACTGTACTTTTACTACCGGGTAGTTCAATAGTTTTAACGGTAACACTTTCGCCGTTATTTTTAAATATTGATAATTCTGTCATTTTTTAACTACGACAATACTTCTGTTGTGGGGTCCACCAATAATTATGCCGTCGTACGAATATTCCCTGTTAAAACGAATATTCCCCGACCAATCGAATATTATATAACAACTTGCATATTTTGCAAAATTTATAAATACTACCCACAACTGTAACACTATCTCAAATCCACACCATAATATTCAAAATAATATTTTGAGAAAATTACGTAACATCGATACGTGAAAAATGTTATGAACACGCGACATACTTGGCGATAAAACGAGTCTATAGGCCACAGTTCCTACTCGATCGAGGATTTCAAATGGGCCAATTAAAATCTAGGGTTGAGATTTTCTCTCTTCATCGACTCTTGCTTCTAGAATAACGCCTTCTTGAACCTTCTTATTCACATTCATCAGCTCCGAGTGTGTAGCTTGAGCGGCCTTTAACTTTATTGATTAAAATCGATTCTAATCATATATTTGTTATCTTCACGTGGGTCCCTAGAATCTTTAACTCTATCTCCATCATTTGTAAGTTATACGAAATGGGTCTTTGTGTTAACAACATCGCACTCGTAAACGCATACGATCTTTTATTCAACACGTCAGCTACCACATTCGTTTTTCCACGATGGTATTGAATGGTACGATCAAAATCTTCAACAGCTCAAGCCAACGTCTTTGGCGCATTATACGTTTGTTTTAAGTAAAGAAATATTTGAGGGTTTTAGAAATGGGTTTTGTACTGGGGTCAATACAAAATTCGATTTCACGCTCTAGATTTCACGCTAAGAAGTCTTCAAGAATACGTCAGAAAATTTATTAACAATAGAAATATCATTCAAAACTGTGACCTTCATCCAAGACTTGGATAGTACATCCTATTGATACCTATCAACTTGCCACCGTTATTCACGATGTCCCCTACGGATATTCTGGCTTCGGTGTATTCCAAGACTTGGAAGTCACCAGCGAAGGGCTCGGGGATCTTTACTTATGGCTTGATATGACAATGATTGACTTTAGTAGTTTGGTTGCTTGAATTCGCATAGCAGGTTGGTTAGGAATATGAAAGTTAACAACCTTACGAAAAGCATGATGAGTAGTTAACCAATCGATTCTTAAAATCACATCAAAGGCAAGTATTTTCAAAGAGATAAGATCGACAGGTAACGTGAAAGTGTCGATTTTAATCAACAAGATTTATAAACAGTGGAGGTAACGAAGGTTTCTCCTAACGAAGTTTCAACCAATAAGTCAAAGTCTAACTTCTCTGTAGTCAAATTTAAACGTTGAGCGCAAGCAAGAGAGATAAAAGAATGGGTAGAACCGGTATTTAATAAGGTATAGACTTCGCAAGAATTTATAATTAACTAACCCATGCTAACTTTTTTTGGGTTACTCGCTTTTTGAGAAGTCACGAAAAACGCTCTCCCTGAAACCACCGACTTTGTTTTGTCCGTATTCGCCTTTGGTGCCACCGTCCCAGCTGGACTTGACTTTGGTACACAACAAAATCGGGCTAGGTGACCTTCTTTTCCACAATTATAATATGCTTTGGACTGCATCACGCAGTTTGGACTGATATGTCCCTCCCCTCCGCATTTGAAGCATACAATTGGTGGTCGTTCTCCTTCCTTGAAAACGGGTGTTGGTGCTGCTGTCTTTCCATCATTGTTGAACCTTATCTTCTTGAAATTTCCAGTTCTATTATCTTAGCCATGATTACCACCGAAGTGGTTGCCATTCTTGGCATGATAATTTCCCCCACGATGGTTATCATTGTTCCAATGGTCGTTTCCACCGGTATGATTAATATCGTGTTGTTGGTCGTTGCCTTTTGGTTGTGCTGACTCATTATCGCACTCCAATAACTGAGCCCTATTCACAACATCTGAATATAGACAAAGTTGGTGAGAAATGAGGTATTGACGCATATCGGGTTTCAAACCTCTTAGAAACATTCGCGTCATTCGCTCCTCATTATCGACCAAATGGAATGCAAACCGGGATAACTTCGCAAATTTAGCCTCGTATTGTGACACAGTCATATTGTTTTGCTCTAACTTGATGAATTCCACCTCCTTCATGTGACGAATACTTTCAAGAAAGTACTTGTCGTTGAACAGCTCTTGGAACTTCTCCCAGGACATCCTGAGTGCGTCAGGCTGGGTATGTTTTACAGATTCCCACCAGTAATCTGCTTCTTCACGCAACATAAAGGTGGCGAAGGGAACCTTTTGCTCCTCGGAGCATCCCAAGACATCAAATATCTTGGTGATCTGCTTTAACCATGTCTTCACCTTAAGTGGTTCTGGCTTTCCCAAAAACTCCGGCGGTCCTAGCTCCTTGAACTGCTTAGCAGTGACCAGCCGTGGGTTGCCATTGTTTCCACCTGCATTTTGAACATGAGTCTCTCTTACCTGATGTTGCATGAATTGCATAAAAGCCTCTGAACATCCCATCGTTCATCATTTGATCGGTGTTGTTATTTATCTGATGATTATTGTCTTCCTGTTGCACATTATCCTGGGTATTGATCATTGGTGACTCAACGGTCTCATGTGCTTCATTGCTTATCTCGACATTTTCAGATGCCATTTTCCAATACTGCCACAAAACAAGGGTTAATTAACATATCACATATTATCCCTATACTCTGATCGACCAATTAAATACCTAATAAACTTAGGTAGGTCATACTAGCGAAGGAATTCCCCGTCTCTCTCATCCTAGTTCTTGTCTCACATCTCAGCCAGGGATCATATCTCAAAGCTTTGATACCAACAGTGACGCCCCCAAAATAGGTATACATCACCCATATTGAGTCGCCAGATACATGGTACATAAATCCAAATACAGACTTAATTATACATCTGTCGTGTAAAATACGACAAAACATAGCTAAGAGTTTAACACGAATATTGTCATCTAGACAATATCCACACTCAAATTCAATCTTATTACATTTATTATCACACTATTTCACAGAATAGTGAGGACTACTAAAGCCATTTATCCTGGACCATCACTCCATTCCCCAACTCGTCCTAACTATATTCTCATTTCCTGAAGAGAACAATGAAAGAAAGGGTGAACTCAACTAGTCCAGTAAGAAATATTATGACTAAGATAATGCAGAATAAATTATCCTTAGCCTTCAACAGTATAACAACTGATAGAATACAATAGACAACAAGTTTTAGATCAACAACTGCAGCAGAATAAGCAATCCATTAGAAGAGTCAAGTAGAGCATAAAATCTACTATCTTCTATGATTTAAAAAGTTTTTCATCAACTTTATCGTTGAGACTCAGCTTAATAAATAAACCACATCATCAAATCATCCCTGCACTACGGGCCACGGATATTCATTTAATCATCAATGGTCATGATTATACCGAATAATCCCTGGTCATAATCATACCAAGTCCATCTATGCACATAAGCCAAAGATGACTTTAATCACAATATAAGCACGAGGATGATGACAATGACATAATAATTCAATAAAACAAGTTCGAGGATAAATTTTAAAGATTTATGATTTAATTTATCCAGAGATCAATAACGTCCAAATTGTCAACATGATACTTCTTTGTGGAGTAAAATTCAAGAATGCTCAGAAGAATATTTCCATGAAAAGATACTAGATGAAGCACAAATATCAAGGATATTCCACTAATTTCATGGAGTATAGAAGCCAAAACTTTAACCAACTGAGTATAATAGAATATATGAATCTGTAAATGGATTTTTGCCCGCCATGCGGTAATCCACTGTCGACGTCGGGATTTTTAATTGTCCCTTTTCGTTACTTGTCTTTGGTGTTCTCATGTTAATGTGAGATTTGTTTGAAAAACAAGTGAAAAAGGTTCGACATATATAATGTCGACGATTGACTTTAAGAGTCGCCAGTTGGTGTATTTAACTGGATGCACCAACGCAACCGAAAAGGTTTTGTACATTGACCCAAAGATGATTTGGCATCGCTAAAACGGGTCTGTGAAACCGAGATTCATTAAGGGTTCGGGGGCTTGATTATGCGACGGAAGGTGTTAGGCACCCAGGCATCCGTGTTACCACTTACACCGCCACTCTTCAAAGAAATTGTTGTATGAATGTGTGTGTGTGTGTGATCAATGTGCAATTATATGAAAGTAGTAAAGCGAGGCCTCGTTCGCACTATATATACACTCAGGTTTGAATTTTATTTAGGAAAATCCAATTTTAACCACAAGATATAGCAATGAAGTTTTTGTAAAAAGAGGTTTTTCAAACCTCATACTCAATAGGAATTGAGACCTTTTCATACTTCCACTTTTATTATTAAATGTCCCATTTGTTTACTTTTATTTTTGAGATGCGAGGCATCCTCGAGAAAACAATATACTGTGATCGTCAATTCCTCATGGGCATAATGACCATCCAAGGAAACTCGAGACACTATAAAATAATGTACAAGTCGCCATGAACCGTAAAATGTCCATCATGGGAACCGAATCTAGATTCAAAGAAAATGAACCTCGTGATCACATGATTCCTAGGCTCACAAGATACTGCAATTTATATGGAAAGCAGTGGCAGTTATATATATATAAAAGCTATATATATATATATATATATATATATATATATATATATATATATATATATATATATATATATATATATATATATATGAACATTATCAACCGCCACGAAGTGAACTCCGGGAGGGAAAAATGTAAATAAAGTCAGAAAAGCGATCAACCCGCCACGAAAGTGAACTCCAAGCGGACATAATGTAAATAAAGTCAGAAAAGCCACGAGTAAACTCCAGTGTCTAATGTAATGTATATATATATATATATACAAATATATATAAAAGCAAGAAACGCACCGGATGTAAATCCGTGCTCATCCTGATATGTCCGACAACAATTATATATATGTATATATATAAAAAGCGAGTAAATGCACTGGGATATAAAATCCGTGCTCATCGAGATATGTTTGACAACAGCTATATATATATATATATATATATATATATATATGTAAAAAAAATTAAACGCTCAAACCAAAGTTCAGGCTCATCGAATGAGTCGTCCCACAATTCATATATATAAGTATATATATATATATATAAAAAGAAAAAAAACGCTTGCAAAAGTTCAGGCTCAATCGAGGCATAACTCGATAATGTTAGTCCATATATATGAAATATATATATATACATATATATATATATATATATATATTAGTATATATAAAAAGAAATAAAAACCACTGATGACAGAAGTCCCAAGCAAACACACTCACACGACTCTCAACGCAGTATACAACAGTGTGTGATAATAGGAGAAAGAGACTTTCTTGAATGTAAGAAGGCTTACAGTGGACTACCAAAGTAGACTTCTTTGACTTTAATTGTATGAACACTCAGCTTCCGTAAGATAAAAAGTATCTATATATGGGCTAACTGGTGTTTAAAGAAGAGGAAACACTCAAAAGATGTGTATGCAGAGCTAAATGGATAGGGCTTCCTCGCATTTTTCCTTCTCTCTCACTTCTCAAATGGCTGACCCCCCCTTTATATTTATAGACGGTTGGCCGCAGTCGACTTTCTGGGCAAGCCCATGATTGATCCTCGCAAATGGTCGTGGTAGGCCCGCATCATGGGTCCCGTTATCTCGTAGTACGTGCAGTCGTGCACTATAATGTCCAATCGAACTTACAGAACTTCAATCCGAGCATCCAAACGAAGCATATCTATACTTCTTTGGGTTGCCTGTGTCGAGAGTTACGTAATGACATGGATTAGAGGTTGTACGAAGTCAGGAAGAGGGGTCTATGCCCATGGTCTTCGAGCTTCAAATTCTATGTTGGGACATTCCTTGATTGTTGGGACATTGTTGTATGTATGTATGTATGAAGCATTTGAGACGACGCGCCATTTGTCCGATGAACAAGATGATGTTTAACTCCTTGCTGGGTTTATCGCCGGGTTGAGTTGAAAGTAAACATTGCTCAGGGTTACAGCTGAGATTGGACTACTTGTTGATATGCTGCGATATCATCTTGTTGACGTGGTAAGATGACGTTGTGACTCCTCACCGGGGTTATCACTGGTTTAAGCGGAAAGCAGACGTTGCTCAAGGTTATCTCTAAGATTGGACTGCTTATTTGTGTGCCTCACTGTCATCTGTGTATGCTCCTGTCTGAGGTATGTGTTCTTTGACAGGATGTATGTGGTTGAAGCTGATCGCATGTGTTTGAAACAAGCATTTCTGGAGTTATCGCCGGAATTGCGATGGCATCTCTTGGGGCTATCACCAAGGATGGGGTTGCTACTCCCAGTGTTGTCTCTAGGACTGGAACTGATCATCATTGTGTTATCGCCGAGACAAAGCTGTTCTCTCCGGTGTTTTTACCGGTCTTTTGATCTGCATATCTCGGGGTTATCTCCGAGATCGGAAATGACATGCCCGGTGTGTGTTCCGGGTTTGGATCCGATGCTCCCGATTTGTGTTCCGGGTTGGAGCTGACCTTCTGGTAGTATCCAGAATGATTTGTATGTTGTCTTCCAGGGTTATCTCCAAAAGACGAATCTACCCTCCTGCAATATTAGTAATAGGAGTGCAGAAAATTTTGAGTGTCTACAGATGCCCCTCTTTATCATATTCATGCAATACAAGGAATGGATAGGATAAAGAATCCTAGACACTTGAAATACAAGTAAGATAATCATGATGCGGTATGCAGCAACATGATGCAAATGTATGTAGGATAATTTCCATGTAATCCTGTTGGGGATAACAATCAATAATGGCTTGGACATGCGATCCAAGTCTCCAAGGATGCTGACATTGGGACTTCCACCAAAGTCTTGAATCCTAGACACTGGCTTATACTCCATAGAGGTACCTCTTGTGCGGAAGAGATCTGTGGGGATAAAACTGTGTCTGCTTTCTGAGGATGTGTATAACATGTTCACTCGGACGCTTGATTTATCGCCAACAGTTGGTTGTTATCAGGGTTGCCTGATCTTCGCTGATGTGTGTATCACCGGATGTATTGTCAACCTTATTGAGGAAGGTTACTTCAATGGATTTACTTGCCATTTGTTAATATAACATCAAGACTGCTTGACCTTCATTGATATGTGTATCAATGGTTGCATTGCGTGGTAACCCCCGTCGGGGATACGTAGATGTTTGATAACTTCAAAGATAAACCCCCACCGTACTACGATATGCTTGATAACTTCGGTTGTAACCCCTGGGCTCGAAATACGTGGATGATTAAGTGGTTTTGCATTGAACCCTGTCTTGGGATGTTTAGGGTTGTATCCCAGCAAATGACGGCATCGGACCTTTGTGGGCTATTTCCGTGCTAGGTTTGTGAAAGCTGAGCTCATTGGTATAGTATACCCTGCATTCGAGCGAATTCCATTGAGGTGACGGGAGTTAAAATCTGACCAACAAGAAACCAGGATTTTAGACTGTTCCGCTCAATCGCGTAGCATTTTTACTCCTGATTTGGCCTTTTCAGCTTGCAAGACCTCCTTTGCAACTCTAATTGGAATGAGCCGGAGGTGTGGGACCCATGTAGGAGGGCGTTAGGTGGACTCAGTAGGTGCCAGCAGATTGACTGCGGCCACCGTAGTTGCGTATAATAGCGGTACCGTTGCTTTCATAAGTCATTGTCAAGCTGCACCGTGAAGGAAATCTGAGAGCTTCTCTGTAGATCTGCTGAGTTTAGGAAACTTTCTGCATATTCTATCACCATACAAGCGTTCTTCACTGTCTTGGTAACACATGCATGTATTTTTTTCCAATTTCTGTCCGTTGGAAAATGACTTATCGCACGAAATGCACTTAAACACATAGTAGTGAATATGCATGCTGATATGACTTGATAAAAAATATTTAACATAGCAAATGTTAGTATTAAACCATGCTGAACATAATGATGTGAAAAAATTTGACTTTTGAAGCAGTCAAATTGGCACCTTTTACTGTCATTTCTTATCCTATCTGAGGACAAATGAGTAAATGAAGAATAGTAAATAATCCTGGTAATTAGAGTACACTTACGAATTTTTACTGTGATGTGATGAATGCATACAGGATGTATATGACTGTGTAAAGGTGTGCTACTGAATGGCCACCTAGTCATGCCTATGTGCATGTGGATAGTCTCATTTACAAAGGGGCTATGGCAAAATTTTTCAAAATGTAGGCATTGGGCACTTATGCATTTTTAACTATACGGTAGATGTATGTTAAAATAAGGCATGTATGCATGTAATCACAGAATGCATTTTGAAAAAGACTCCAGGTACGAAATACCACACCCTTTCTGAGGTGATTTGGAGACTTGTTGTCCAGATATTATGGATCCAGATCAGCCGAGCAGTTCCCGCAGGACCACTTCTTGTGTACGGAGGAGGGCTTTTGAAGAGCCTCAACGCCGTTCTATGAGACAGCCTCGTCGTTTGGCGGAGGCGGTGGTGCGTCCTATTCGGGTTGAGGTGCCGAATGTCAAAGACGAGGAGGAGGATGTACCATTCGAGGTTCCCGCTCCTGCGGTACGTATTCCCCATAGGGAATTGCCAGGTATTCAAGTGGCGAACCCAGATCTTCTGGGTGACTTGAGTAGGCATCCTTCAGTGTACCTGCACGCAAATGTGGTATGAAGTTAGATCTTTAATCTTCTTTATTTCCTATTGATGAGGAGTCAAGGAGTCTGATGTTGATCTGCATTTTATGTAAGTTCCCGGCTTCACACAGCCTCGAGGGAACTGGTTTAGCATCCATTCTATGTATCAGGCCTTGCATGATGACTATAGAGCGATCGTCCATGGCTGGGGATTCAAGAGATTCTTCTCTATTCTACCCATCGCTGTCCCTGGGGTTATCTCAGGGCATTGTTTGAGCGGTGGTTTCACCAGACCCAGTCATTTCATTTGTTGGACTGTGAGGTGATGATGACGCCGATGGATTGGCAGTTTATCACAGGCATGGAGTTTGGAGGGGAGCCGGTGCCTTGCACGACGGATATCACCCCTACCGCCGTCAGATCCTTGTTGGGAGTTCCAGCGGAGTCACTCAAGGGCAGGACTGTTAGGATATGTCATTTGAGTGTAGATGCTAGGAGTGGGCTATTGACTGAGCCCATACCTGATGATGTGAGAGTCAGAGATCGCATTCTTCGACGATTGTTCCTGATTATCATTAGGGGCTGCTTTATAGCAGATAACTCTTCTACGGTCTTTTTCGCTCTGATTAGCGTTACTCGACACGTGGACCGTATAGGAAAGTACGATTGGGGTTCCTACACCTTTGCCTACTTCCTCAGGGGAATGCGCATGCGATCGCAGGGCTTGATCGAGGCGTGGTTAGGATTCTACCCGTTTCTGCTGGTGAGTGTTTCTCTTGTCTTTTCCCATGTACAGGTTAAGAGTGTTGACTGACAGCAGATGTTTGCCTTTGTGTTGGTAGTTTTGGGCTTATGAGAGGCTCCCTTGTTTGCGTCTTGTGAGCGTGTTAGGTTTAAACACCTATCCACGAGGACGGAGATGGCATCATTTTATACTGGCGGTGGTCCCTGTTGCTGAGGGTTTCACTCATTGTCGCTTGCAGCTGGAGCTATTGACAGCTGATGTCATCACGTGGATTCCTTACTCTGGAGAGCATTTGGGAGTTGGCTTTGAGGATGGGTACCCGACTGGAGTAGAGTACATCATATCCACTCGCAGGATTCCTGTCTTTACAGATGGAGGATGGGAGCTCTATTTGGGAGAGTGTGCTATTAGGAGCACTACATGAGAGATTCGTATGCCGATCTTACCTCCTTCTAGGCGTTATTGGCCTATTTTGTAGTCACCCGTTGTTGACATCCCATTGTTGGGGATTGACGGTTTTACATTGTTAGAGGGCCCCTACTCACAGGAGATGTTCCAGCATTGGTGGATCCCTCGTACCATTGGAGCTCGCACCCGCCACCACACGCTTTATGGGGATATGGTTCCAAGATCCATGATGATGACTTGATTGGCTAGCTTTGTGTTATAGATCCGACTCATGTGACACAGATCGAGAGATTGACTCGGTAGCTAGACCGATCACATCTTTTCATTCGGCATTTGGGCAGAGATCCCGCAGAGGCGATACTTTTGATCCTTCCACTGAGCGGGTCCCTCTGATGACCCATTTAGTTTTGCTTACGCAGATCCTCCTCAGATATAGGCTTGACATCCCCAGTAGATAGAGATCCAAAGACTCGGAGGAGTTACATCGTGTGGATAACATCGATGATGCGAGCATCGACACTATCGACTTCTTCCGATGTATTTCTCGTTATCTCTTTTAATAGGCCTCTGTCACCATCTTGGGTAGCTTCTCCCCATTCTCGCTATATCTTTTGATAGGCCTCATTAGTCATGGTAGCCGCCCCATTTCCACAATATTTTAGTCAGACAGAGATGTATTAGATGATGATATACTTAGGAATGTATGTACAGTTTTCTATTCCCTATATCATATTGCCATCTATTGTATCATGCATGTTATTATTATGCATATGTATATATGTCCCGAGATACTTAGCATTGACCCCTGGATGGTCTTATGACACGGCCCGTACATATGTCTTCTTCGACAGTTAGCCGCATTGATCATACCCCACCATCTGCGGTGGTAGTTGGTATGCGATCATGGTATGATAATATATCACCATCAGATATGGTGATCGTAGATGATTTGCTGCAGCTTACTATAACCCTACTGATGTTTCAGGTCCCTTCAGGATTTATAGAGGGCATGCTAGAGCATTGGATATCGAGACATGCATGTGTATTCTGCCTTGGGACCGTGTGAGTCGACTCTACTTTGGAGGAGTATGCACGATTGACGATCTTGCCTCTTTCTGCATGCACTCTTGCGTATACGGGTGATGGGAGACATGAGTAGACAGTTCATGACTCTCACTGGATTGAGGCGCAGAGTAGTGCAGGATGAGCTGACATGTGGTCATGTGATATCCCAGTGTTTCCTGATAGATAGGTTTGGCTCTGAGGATAGTTACTCACGACATTCTAGGGATTTCACCACACCAGAGGATCATTGGCGTTCAGCCCGAGTAGATGTACTGCTTCTGTGCGTATTGTCATATGTCTACATGCCGCAGTATATGGATGAGCTAGACATCAGAGTTATTATGGCAGTGAGAGCTCTCAGGAGGGTCATACCATCGTTTCGATGATCATAGCCGAGACCTTGAGGTCGGCTACATACTGCTGCACTTATCCAGCAGGGGTATTCACAGATAGCTCGGTCATGCTATATGTGTGGTTCATGTCATACTTGAGACCGATTGGTACATTCAGACATCATGGATTTTGTTTCACCCATGAGATAACCATGTCATACTCCTTCCAGCCTGCGGGGTGTACAGATGTTGCATCTTGGTCCGCTTTCCTGGCAGAGATTAGAGATCCTTTTGATATATTGCCGTGTTCAGGGCTCATCTCACCCTACAACTTCATTACTCATGCTCCAGGCATGGATTATCTCCCTCTGGCTGGTTTGAGGGGCATGATTACCTACCACCCACTGATCGTGATGTGTAAGTTTGACCAGTTTCAGGACTTTCATCCATATAAGGGGACAGTGAGTCAGCGCTTCGCATCACACCGTTTGTCAGCGGAGGATAGATCCAGGTTGTATGCCTATTGGGATCAATGAGAGTTTGCTGAGTTTTTTATCAGTCATCCCGGTAGTTCTGCAGAGTACTCCGCATGGATGGAGACCGAGATCGCATTGATCAAGCGGTAGTATCCACAAAGTCAGAGATGATTATGACGATGAGGAGCCTATAGAGAAGGCTGTCATTCCCACCGATGACTTGACTGCTGGGTTACCAATATTTGTGATAGATTCTCCCATTCAGAGTGCCACTATTGCTCAGTATTCGGCACAGCATCTGGAGCAGAGCTTACATCTGATGATCTATGGCAGAGATTAGGCTAGGGCCACGATGTTGACAGCTCTTGATGAGAGAGATACTGCTCTATTGGAGAGAGACGAGGCTAGATCAGTCAGGGATGCGTTGATAGTGGAGCGGGATGTCGCCTTATCTGCTAGGGATGTGGCCATTGCAGACAGCACTTCAGTGAGATCCCAGATGATAGTCAGCCTTGCCGACATGAGTGCCTACATTGATGAGCACTCCGCCACCATGCAGTTAGCTTCTGATCTGCTAGCTCGAGTAGATACCCTTGGGTAGGAGCTTGCAGCATTACCTCCGTCTTCAGAGAGGGATGCTATGTTAGATCTGATAGTTCGCATCTTTATAGATCTGTAGATAGCTTTGTATTTTCCTGTACAGACTAGCTTAACCTTTTTTTCATGTACAACACATATGTATATATCAAACAGTATTATGTATGGCAGGGAAATATATGTTGATTCACTTCCCTTTTAGTTGTGCCTTGATACTTGCTTGATGTTTTCCTGTTTCTCCAGGGCCTTTGATCTTGATGCATTCTGAACTTATCCTTGATAGATGGACATTGAGACGTCCTAAGGTCTCTCAGAACGGATCATTGATTTCTAAAAATCCCTACCATCTTTGGTGTCTTGGGACTGGTATCTGTATGAAAAAGTGGAGAGGATGATAGTTTCTTCCTCTCTGAGATTTACCGCTCCACAGATGGTCGCCAATACTTCTATTTGTGAGAAGCCTAGTTAATTCCATCTCTTATGGGTTGGTATTGCTCTTCGAGGCACGATCGCATCTTAGATGGTCACCGTATCTTCTATTTGTGAGAAGAGGTTGGATAATTCCATCCCTTTGATCTGAAACTGATGAAGTGGGGCAATTTGAAGGTTGTTCCCAGTACCGTGTGACAAGTATGTTTGTTCTGGTAGGGGTTAGACTGCACCATGAATGGTTGCCTACGTACTCCTGTTGAAGAGGAGATCAAGTCTGCGTAGTTTGAACCTAGTGTAGGAGGTTCAACGCTGAATGCGAAAGGCAGAAGGGTGTGAAAGTATTTTTGTTGTTTTTATTGTTTTTATGAAGAAAGGGTAGAAATATTTTTGTTGTTTTTGTTTGTTGCGACCGGGCCATATAGAATATGGTTGCCTACGTACCCCCAAGTGTTCGGGAGATCAGGTCGATGTAGTTCGCCCCTCAGGACGAATCGCAGCTGAAGAGAAGCGCAAATCTCATGTGCAGGCTATACTGTGGGGAGAAGAAAGTTTATTCTCATAATGGAGATAAACTGCAAGTGTGGAAAAAGTTTGATCCCATCCTCTGGATAAATTGCAAGCGTAGAAAAGTTTTAATCCCGTCTTTAGGATAAACTGCAGGCGTAGAAAAGTTTAATTCCGTCTTCAGGATAAACTGCAGGTGTAGAAAAGTTTAATCCCGTCTTCAGGATAAACCGCAAGTATGAAAAGTTTAACCTCGTTTTCAGGAGAAACTGCAAGTATGAAAAGTTTAACCTCGTTTTCAGGAGAAACCACAAGTATGAAAAGTTTATCCTCATTTTCGTGGAGAAATCGCAAGAAACCAGTCACTTTGGTTTGAAGTGTATGTTTCCACGAGGGGTCAAAAAGTGTAAGCAAGGGTTCAAACCTAATTACCGGGTGATTTGATGATCAAAACCAGGATGTTTGTTTGATGGTAACTTCAGATATAGTACCGCTTCATTTCACGGTGTCCGAAGTTAATAAGTCGCGGAAATTCATCGCCATCCATTTCACGCAACTCGAGAGCACCTCCTGTCAATACCTCCTTGACAACAAATGGGCCTTCCCAGCTTAGGGCGAATTTTCCCTTAGACTGATCTTGGTTGTCAATGATCTTCTTCAAAACCAAGTCATGCTATTTGAATTGCCGTAGTCAAACTTTTCTGTTGTAGGACCGTGAGATCCTTTGCTGATATAACTGACCATGGAAGATAGCCGCGGCTCGCCTTTCATCTATCAGAGACAATTGGTGATACCTGTTTTGTACCCATTGGTCTTCATCCAATTATGCATCCATCAGGACTCGTAGGGATTCCATTTCCACTTCTATGGGGAGCACTGCTTCTATCCACGCAAACTCGCACCTTCCCCCTGGTTTAGGTACGGGAACAATGTTGGATATCCACTCCGGATATGTAGATACCATGATGATGCCAGCTTGAAATTGTTTCACAATTTCCTCTTTAACCTTTAAACTCCACTCGTGTTTCAATCGCTTTGAGCTTTTTAACTAACCGGCTTGAATCCTTCTTTAATGGGAAGGCGATGAAGGACAATGTCAGTGGACAAACCCACCATGTCTTCATGTGACCATGCAAACACATCCTGGAATTGGGTTAACAGTGCAACCATGTCATTCCGTTGATTTGTGGAAAGGTCTGAACCAGTCTGGATTAACTTAGGGTTGTCTAAGGTTCCAAGATTGAAAGGAGTGGTTTGATCAAGATTGGATTTGGGTTTGTCGGTGACCCATTCCTTAATCTCTTGAGGTGTCTCAATGTCCTCTTGAATGTCCATCAAGTCTGAGTCCAACTTTGCATCAAAGTTACAGCCCTTGTGGAGAGAAGGCACGCTATCGCCAAAGTACAAGCACATCAAATTCAGAGTCCTGAAACAAAATATGATTTCACTTAATATATGCAATCGCTCGATCATACAAAAGTGTTAGCATGTGCGTGATAAAATAACCGCTAATCTTCAGAAAGGAAAGCAAGCAATTAAAAGTTATCTACAGGGCAGAGGGATTTTCTGCCCATTTTACCCTCGTCGACCAATGCATGGAGTGCTGCTCCAATTGTTGAGGGCAAAGTCCTGAAGGACTACAATGATAGAAGGATCGTCAGTGTCCTCCTTCTCCCGAATGATAACCATAACATCTGGGCAATCATCGTTTGGGGTATATCTGTTTGTATGTTCATCATGAACAATGATGCGAATGCCTGCCATCATCAAGGCAATGTCATGTTTGCGTTTCCGCTCCTTTTCTTCCACCTCGGGATCAGGAGTCAGCACCTCTGTAGCTTTGACTGGCACTGGTTTCGGAAATAGCATAGCCACAGTCCGGGCTGGAACCTTTACTGGAGATTGTATCAACTCATGTGGTAAAGGAATGGATGATCGCCGTGTGGCGGAAGTCTGAGGAACCTGCTTGTGAGGATTCCTGTGTTTGGAACTAGTAGAATAGCCTAGCCTGGCTGTCCCAATTTGACTGGACATTTGGATAGGGTGCTTGATACCCTGCTGATCCTTACCAAGTCCTTGTCCAGGTTGGTAACCCAATAACATCATTTCCTGAGTAGCTGACATAACCTCGTCAGAAATCTTGGGTACGGGAAGTGGCACTCCAATAGGATGGTATTGCGTATTACTCACTTCCAGAGTATGGAAACTGGCCGGCTCAACTTTTGAGTTGAAGCTGATAATTGGTAGAGTTTCTGGTCTAAGACCTTCCGGCCAAAGATTACTGAAAGAATTCAGACCGTTGTTAATGATGTATTTGAGTTGTTGATGTAAGGTGGAGGGAACAGCCCCAGCCATGTGTATCCATGGTCTCCCCAATAAAAGGTTGTATCCTGAATCTATCTTGAGGACGTGAAAGGATATGTTGAATGTATGAGGACCAATCTCAATTTGTAATTCAATCTTTCCAACAGAATTTTGCCGAGATCCATCAAAAGCTCTGATGATCATATGGCTACTTTGTATTCGGTTGGGATGGATATTCATCTTCACCAAGGTGGCATAAGGACAAATATTGAGAGATGAGCCTCCATCTATCAATACTCCTACAAGCATATAACCAGAAGATAGCACTGCAATGTGTAGTGGTTTGCAATGATCGGTTCCCTCGGGAGGTATGTCGTCATCAATGAAGGATATCACACTATTGTTGAAAATGTGATCCACCAAATGTTAAAATTTTTCCACATCCAATGATTTTGGCAGGTAGGCTTCTTCCAACACCTTTAGCAAGACCTTCTGATGATCTTCGAAAGAGAAAACCAAGTCCAATATGGAAATCTGGTGTGGAGCTTCTCGCAAGATTAAAACCACTTTGGCTTCATTGTGGCCTATAGTATGGAGGAATTGTTCAATCTTCTCCATGGACAAATTCCCCTTTGCTTCGCAAGTATGTTTGATAACCCGTTGAGGAAGGTACAGTGGATTCTCTTTCGACACTGCAACAGTAGTATGAGATGTAGATCCTTCAGCTTCTACATAATTCCATGGAACTCTGTGTAAGCTGACAACAGGATGTTGTACTCTGTAAGGCAAAAGAATTGGCTCAGGTGCAACCACTTTCAAAGGGTTGTAACTTCCTTTGAGTTGAATTGTTTGTATGGGAAATGTTTTGACAGTGTCATCCTCCTCGGATATAACTGCTACTGATCCCTTCCATTGAATAGGGTATGCGTTCCCACCCTTAAGTTGCACAGTGTAATCATCTGCTACTTGCAGGACACCGCTATCAATAAGATTCTGAATGAGATGGCGGAGAGCCAAGCATTCTTCTGTGCTGTGACTGCGAGAATGTGAATGATATTGACATATTTCATCAGGATTGAACCGCCCTGAACGGGGATTGATCGGAGGGAGAAGGAATGTGATTCTTCCTTCATTGATCAGCATTTGGAGTATCTCCTCCATAGATTGGCCCAAATAGGTGAATTCCCTTTAATTGGCGAAATCCCGACGGGCTTTGGTACTTGCTCTTTTTGCAACCTTTTCCTCCATAGCTTCGCTTTCTGAAGGTGTTAATGGAGCATTCATAACAAATGGAAGGAGATAGGCATGCTCTTGCCTAATTAATTGACGTGTGACTTGGTGTTGGTGTGTTACCAGTTCTGCCAATTGCTCAATTTGTTTGCAAAGAGCTTTCATCTTTCGTTCCATGGTAAACTGGAACTTTACATAATCCCATTTGTCAACACCGTCTTTGATGGGTTGGGATGATTCACCAGTAGAATTGGAGCCATGTCCAGTACTCCAACTGATCATGTTAACTTCTTCCTCTTTGTGTTGTGGGAGAGGGTTTTCTTGTAGGTGAGGTTCATCTAGCTTGGTGACCACAATCTCACCATTATCTATTAGATCTTGAATTTTTTGCTTCAAGGCCCAATAATCTTGAGTATCATGTCCGGGTGCCCCAGCATGATATGCACATTTTCGGTTAGCATTGAAACCCCTACCATTAGGGTTGGCTGGCGGAAGAAGATGTGTAATTTTCTTCTGAGTAGTCAGAAGAGAAAGAATATTCTCGAGCGAATCCCCTAAGGGTGTGAACGTTCGAGGTCACTTTACTTCTCCACTTTTGAGCAATGGAGGATTTGAAGATTGTGCTGGAAAAGGGGAGTAATTTCTCCTCTGCATATGCATGTTTGGATTGCCTTACTGTCCTTGTAGTATCAAGGAAACATCCTCCTTTTTCTTTTTATGGACCCTCCGGGTTGTTTCCATAAGATCCGGATTTGGATGTGCTCAAAGAATGACTTTAAGAGCGGCTAGGTCTTGAATTTTACCGGGACTTCAATCCCATTTCGCTCTCACCGTGTTTGATCATTTCGTAAAATGGCTTGCCAATACCAAATAGAACTCTTTCATGAGGAGCTTCTCAGACATCTATGAAGGTCACGACCATTTCGACTCATGTGGGAAGAATAACTTGAGCGAAAGAAGGCACCTCCACCTTTGAGCATACTCTCTGAATGACTCGTTTAGGGTCGTCTCTTGACCTTGGTAATTTGATACCTGGGTCAGAGCCATCCGAGACCGAAAATCAGATTGAGTGAGGAAGGCATGAGCCAGTTCTTCCCAACTATGGATCTTAGAGTTGTCTAATCTGGTATACCATGAACGAGCTTCTCTAGTCAGACTTTTTTGAAACAGCTGCATTCTGAGCTTTTCATTCTCAGCATAAGACCCAAGTTCCCCAATAAACACCTTCAAATGGGTGTAAGGATCCCCTAATCCCTCATATTTCTCGAAATTAGGGGTCTTAAATTTCTCTAGATAATGAACACTAGGAAATATACAAAAGGTCTCAGATATGAAAACAACGCCACGAGTTCCAATCCCCTTAAGAGCGCGAATGGTTTCCTCCATCTGAAGGATCTTCTTCCTGATATCACCGGTGTCTGGATCTGCTTTGAGATGGGTGCTTTCAGGATCTTTGTTGGTTGTATCCAACTGATGCTTTGGAATTGTTTTTTCCAGATGTTGAACTCCCCCTTGTGCAAAGGATTCTGTATGTGGGGGTATCTTCGTACCCTGGGTAAACTGGTGTAACTCTTTCAGTATAACAGCCAAGTCTGTGATTTGTTTACTCAATCCGTCAAATACTTCTTGGGAAATAGAATTAGACTGTTCAGAGGAAGACATGATTGGCTGTAGACTTGAGGCCTTTTTGGATTTAGAGCGGGTAACTGGCCCAATTGCTTCCCTACAAAAGACTTACATAGTTTAGTCTTAGGGAAATATAAATGTTATTATAACATGTCTGTTTTAGGAATTTTGTCCTGCAAAACCGGTTTAGTTAAATAACATGTAGTGCACAAGTATTCTTCATATTTTTCCATTACATATGGATGAACATGGAATAAAATTACAAGTAAATGCTTTTACAAGTAATTTGAAAATGGAGAGTATGAAGAGACTTTCCTCCGCGTTTGGTTTATCAGAGGTTGACCTATCCTAGGGTTTCTCTCGCGGCTTTGTGGCAATGCAGGTTCCCAGATTATCGTAATCTACTCAACGGGAAGTTAATTCGGTCTTTCAACTAGAGCGAATCTGGGTGGTGCCTTTCCTGAACCCCGGGGAATTATTCTTCCCACGGGTCCAGTAATCAAACACCGACAGGATAGCCTCCTAACGGAGGGACCACACATCATACATTCACATACAACGTGTCTCACCGTTTATGCAAAATGATGACATGTGCGAAGCACTAATATGTGCGAAGCACTAATATCACATATAGATATTTAGCAGTGCAACAAATAAGATGCATTAATACACATTTTATTAGAAATATAAATACAACAATCACACACAAGCATATAACAATTTTTGAAAAGCTTGCAATAGCGGCTTAAGTTCTCTTACTGGAGTCCCCAGCAGAGTCGCCACCTGTCGACGTCGGGATTTTTAATTGTCCCTTTTCGTTACTTGTCTTTTGGTGTTCTCATGTTAATGTGAGATTTGTTTGAAAAAACAAGTGAAAAAGGTCCGACATGTATAATGTCGACGATTGACTTTAAGAGTCGCCAGTTGGTGTATTTAACTGGTTGCACCAACGCAACCGAAAAGGTTTTGCACATTGACCCAGTGATTTGGCACTGCTAAACGGGTCTGTGAAACCGAGATTCATTAAGGGTTCGGGGGCTTGATTATGCGGAGGGAAGGTGTTAGGCACCCCCCGACATCCGTGTTACCACGGTGACCGCCACTCTTCAAAGAAACTGTTATATGAATGTGTGTGTGTGTGTGTGTGTGTGTGAATCAATGTGAAATTATATGAAAGTAGTGCGAGGCCTCGTTCACACCTATATACACGGGTTTGAATTTTATTTAGGAAAATCCAATTTTAACCACAAGATATAGCAATGAAGTTTTTGTAAAAGAGGTCTTTCAAACCCTGTGCTCAATAGGAATTGAGACCTTTTCATACTTCCACTTTTATTATTAAATGTCCGGCTTGTTTGCTTTTATTTTTGAGATGCGAGGCATCCTCGAGAAAACAATATCAAAGAAGATCTTCAATTCCTCATGGGCATGACATGTACCATCCAAGGAAACTTCGAATTAATCGTAAAATAATGTACAAGCCGCTGACGGAAAATGTCCATCATGGGAGCTAGAATCTAGATTCAATAAATCGAACTCGTGATCACATGATTCCTAGGCTCACAAGATATCTGCAATTTATATGAAAGCGAAAGCGATATATATATAAAAGTCAGAATATATATATATATATATATATATATATATATATATATATATATATATATATATATGAACATTATCAACCGCCACAGTGTGAACTCCAAAGTGACAAAATGTAAATAAAGTCAGAAAAGCGATCAACCGCCACGAAGTGAACTCCAGCGAGACATAATGTAAATAAAGCTATAAAGAGCCACTTTAATGTAAACTCCAACCTCGACAGAAATGTAAATATATATATATATATATATATATATATATATATATGTACAAATATATATATAAAAGCAGTAAACGCATTGGATGTAAATCCAGGCTCATCGGATATGTCCGACAGCAATTATATATATGTATATATATAAAAGCGAGTAAATGCACCGAGATATAAAATCCAGGCTCATCGATATGTTTGACAATAGTTATATATATATATATATATATATATATATATATATATATATATATATATATATATATATATATATATATATATATAGCAATTAAACGCCTCCAATCAAGTTCAGGCTCATCGATGTAGTCGACCATAATTCATATATATAAGTATATATATATAAAAAGCGTATAAACGCTCGCCTGCATCAAGTTCAGGCTCAATCGAGGCATAACTCGATAATGTTAGTCCATATATATAATATATATATATATATATATATATATATATATATTAGTATATATATAGAAAAAGAAATGAAAACCACTGACGTAAGTCCTGGCAAACACATTCACACGACTTCAACGTGTACAACAAAGGTGTGATAATAGAGAAAGAGACTTTCTTAAATGTAAGAAGGCTTACAGTGGACTACCAAAGTAGACTTCTTTAACTTTAATTGTATGAACACTCAACTTCTGTAAGATAAAAAGTATCTATATATGGGCTAACTGGTGTTTAAAGAAGAGGAAACACTCAAAAGATGTGTATCTTAGAGCTAAATGGATGTGGTTTTCGCCTTTTCCTTCTCTCTCACTTCTCAAATGGTCAATTTCCTCTATATTTATAGACGTGTGGTCACAGTCAACTCATGGCTGAGTCGTGGTGGTAGGGCCCCAGCTTCATGGGTCCCGTCGTCTCGTAATAAGTGCAGTCGTGCACTGTAATGTCCAATCGAACTTACAGAACTTCAATTCGAGAATCCAAACGAAGCATATCTGTACTTCTTCGGGTTGCATGTGTCGAGAGTTACATAATAACATGGATTAGAGGTTGTACGAAGTCAGGAAGAGGGGTCTATGCCCATGGTCTTCGAGCTTCAAATTCTATCCAAAGTACTGCCACACGTAATAGTCACTCGGGATTGTCATTCCTCGATTGTTGGGACATTGTTGTATGTATGAAGCATTTGGGACAACGCGCCATTTGTCGGATGAACAAGATGATGTTTGACTACTTGCTGGGGTTATCGCCGGGTTGAGTTGAAAGTAGGCGTTGCCCAGGGTTACAGCTGAGATTGGACTACTTGTTGATATGCTGCGATATCATCTTGTTGACATGGTAAGATGACGTTGTGACTCCTCACCGGGTTATTACGGCTTTTTTAAAAGCGACGTTGCTCGGGGTTATCTCTCCGAGATTGATCGCTTGTTTGTGTGCCTCATCATCATCTCGTGTATGTTCTGTCTCGAGGTATGTGTGCTTTGACGGGATGTATGTGGTTGAAGTCGATCGCATGTGTTTGAAACAAGCATTTAGGAGTTATCACGGAATCTGCGATGACATCTCTTAGGGCTATCACCAAGGATGGGGTTCTTATTCAGTGTTGTCTCCGGATGAACCGATCATCACGGTGTTATCGCCGAGACAGTAGTTTTTCTCCGATGTTTGTTCTTAGGTCTTTTGATCTGCATATCTCGGGCTTATCTTCGAGATTGGAAATGACATGCCCGGTGTGTGTTCCGGGTTTGGATCCGATGCTCCCGGTTTGTGTTCCGGGTTGGAGCTGACCTTCTGGTAGTATCCAAAATGATTTGTATGTTGTCTTCCAGGGTTATCTCCAAAAGACGAATCTACCCTCCTGCAATGTTAGTAATAGGAGTGCAGAAAATTTTGAGTGTCTACATCCACATAGACAGATCATTTCCACAATTTAATATGTAATGAAAACAAAGGATCATTCACCATGCATGTGGTAAATCCACATACACAGGTTATTCCAACAGAATAATAAAGAATGGAATAACAGAAGAATTTCACCATGTATGCGGTACTTTGCATAGACAGGTTATTCCAACATAAAAATAAAGAATGGAATAACAGAAGAATTTCACCATGTATGCGGTACTTCGCATAGATAGGTTATTCCAACATAATAATAAAGAATGGAACGAGGTCATGCGTAATCCGTACAGACAGGATATTCCAATAGAATAATAAAGAATGGAATAATAACAAAATTTCACCAGGCATGCGATAGACCGCACATATAGGTTATTCCAAAAGAATAATAAATAATGGAACCGTGTCATCATGCGTAATACGCATGCATGTGATATTCCAATGAATAATAAAGAATGGAACTGTGTCAAATGCGTAATCCGCACAGATAGGATATTCCAACAGAATAATAAAGAATGGAATAACAGAAGAATTTCACCATGTATGCGGTACTTCACATAGACATGCTATTCTAACATAATAATAAAGAATGGAATAACAGAAGCTCTGTTCATGAATACGAAAGAAATAATACCCCTTACCTCAAAAGAAGACTGGATACTGGAATAGTGAGGTAGCAGACTTCTCTTCTTCTTTCTCTTTATAATTTCTCTCTATAATAATTACTCTATAGCTTTAGTGAATTGGTGAGAAATGAAGGAAGAATGAGCTTATATTTATAGGAAAATATAGTTTCGATAATTGCACGTTTTGGGGCTCAAAATATTACAGTATAATACCTTCCTCTTTTTCTTCATTTTTAATTTAGTCCTGCAAGTATTATCAAACGTACACCACCTCCCCTAATAGTAAATCATGTGAATCAATAGTAAATCATGTGACTTAATAGTTCTAGACATGTGAAAATACGAATTACAGTATAGTACCTCCATCTATACCTCCATTTTTAACTTAGTCATGCAAGTATTATCAATCTTGCACCAACTCCCCTAATAGTAAATGAATGTGAATCAATAGTACACACATGTGAACAAATAGTTATAATCATTTGAATCAATAGCAATTAATTGCTCATTTATCCGGTTAATCACCCGATTGGTCAGTATAACTTCCAAACATCAATTAATATCGAAATAAATGTCGATTTCCACTAACACTAATAATTCCCACACAATGGAATTATCAATTTCATCTTTAATCGACACGAACTTATTCATCATTAATATTATAATTCACAATATTTAACAACCGTGTCGTTCCTGTGAAAGAGGGGCTTTCCGATAAGGATTTCTTCTTATTGGCGCGCAATTAGGTGACCAAACCTCTCCTTGACAGAACTTCTAGACATTATTAATATTGCAAATAATAATATGAATAACTTTGTCGTGTCAATTATTGATTTAATAATATAACATATTATGCAGATGATACCGTGACAACAATTGAATCAATAATATGAGAGATATGATGCATCAATTACTATAGCAATAATTGAGTATAACTGAGTGACTTCTTACGTAAGCATCAAAAATACATACCGTGTGCTACTATGCAACCACGCGTATTACTGTACTTTTACTACCGGGTAGTTCAACAATTTTAATGGTAACATTTTCGTCCTTATTTTTATAAAATGATAATTCTATCGTTTTCTAACTACGACAATACTTCCGTTGTGGTTCCACCAATGATTGTGTAGTCGTACGAATATTCCCTGCTAAAATGAATATTCCCCGACCAATCGAAAATTATATAACAACTTGCATACTTTGCAAAATTTATAAATACTACCCACAACTATAACACTATCTCAAATCCACACTATAATATTCAAAAAAATATTTTGAGAAAATTAAATCTTTATTCATAAAATTTGGAGTCTCACAGTTCTGAACTTTTATTTGGTTCGTTAAGTATACTATTTGGAGTGCTACTATAGTATACGTTGTCATTGCATCCTGGCAAACAAGTGCTATCAAATCTGAGCAGTGTACGGATGACATAATTGTCTTAAGGACATAGTACCAAGTACTACTCTTGAAAAATTAAGTTATGCAATTTGAGATAAGTTAATATATATATATATATATATATGTATATGTATTGTGTTCATTCACTTTCTATAACAAATATCCCCCCGCAAGCTAAATGGTATCCTTGAAAACACGTTGAGTTTGGTTCGGTAGTACAAAAAGTGTTTGGTTGATAAGGATTTGGTGAGAGCATCGACAACATTATCCTGAAAAGAAATAAACTTAATAGAGACATTCTTGTTAGCAACCATTCACGGACAAAATGATAGTATATCTCAATGTGTTTTGTACGGGCATAAAAGAGACATGATTAAAAGTAAGATAAAAGGCCCCTAGATTATCATACTATAACACAGAGATCTGATGAAGAGGAAACCACAATTCCTAGAGCAATAAACATAACCATTTCAAGTCAGTAGCGGCATTGGCAATGGATTTATACTCAAATTTTGTAGAGGATCGAGCAACTGTGTTGCATACATGAAACCCAAGAAATTAAGCTGTAGCCCAGGAAGATTGCATTTTCGACAGTTGATTTCCGATTGGGAGTTATCGTTGATACTCCAAATTTAATACCTTACTTCCACTCTATTAATAAAAGAATTAATATAGTAACAAGAAAGGATCGATCCCACAGAAAATGAATTGTTTATATTTATCCTAATGTTTCTAATGAAAAGGGGGTTTTGAGTTAATTAACTAATCTAGCAAAAAAAAACTAATATGAATAAACAATGAATTAAAAGCTCCAGTTCTGTTCAGTATCACCTTTTCAAAATTCTGTATTAATCAAGTTATACATTATTTACCCTTCAATGAGATTAATAACCCTAGATAATTACCACAATTGCTTAATTATCTGAAATTTTCCCTAAGTGTAAATCTAATGCTACAATCGCCCCAAGAGACCCTAACTATCATACAACCTAGAACTATCAGTTTAGATTTAATATAACAACAGTGTGAAGAATTAGAGAATTAGGTTATTCCAAGAAACAATCACACAATTAGTGATTATTTAACTTATCTTCTGATAATCATTGTATTACTCAAAATTTTGTCCACAATCATGCATCACTAATTGCTAATTATGATCAGACATAATATCGTTTGTTTAATATTATATCTTAATCTAGCAGATGATATCAATTAACCAATTTAATCTTGCAAAAACCAAATTAGTAAATTGAATAACGTACAAGAAGTTGAAATAAATTATTAGAATAAATCTCATGCAAGAAGGAATAAATAAAGTAAACTTGATTAAACCGTTAATAATAAAGAAGGTTGAACATCCCTTAGAATTGAATAGAGAATTTAGCCTGGCATGCCTTCAATATTCCATAATTTGGGTTTGTAATCCAATGTAGATAATAAGATAATCAATTATTAATGATCACTATTACAATATATTTATACTACTAAACGAAGTCATAAACCTATGAGAAATAAAAATCCATAACTTAGTAGGAATCTATCAAAAACTCCTCTGAACACTTTCCAAAAATTCTAACTTTCCCGACTGAGCTCACCGAGGCGAGTTAGTGTGCCTAGGGAGCTCACTGGGGCGAGCTTGGATAGAGGAGACTAGGTCAGGGCAAAGTCAGAAGGCACTGGGGCGGACTGGAACAGAGACGAACTCGTCAGGGCGAGTTCCTTTAAGCTAATTGGGCTCGACGGGGCGAGCTCACTGGATTTTGAGCAGAGAGGCATTCGCCGGACGAAAACTTTGAGCTTTGCTGAGCTCGCCGGGGCGAGCTCAACTATTTTCTGAATTTTTGTCCTTTTTCATATCTTCAGCTACAATTCACCCCGTTTTCATCTTTTTAACTTCAATTCATAATGAAATCAATAAACACCTTAATAAGCTCATGTACACAACAAAACATGTAATAAACTAAACATAAAGAAATCAAAATAAATGAATATTTCTATCTTATACACAAATCATGAATTTTTATCTCATGTAAAAATCATAATCACATGTTATTATAATCAGATCTAAATCTATACTTCATCTCCTAAATTCATATAGATTAACACAGTAATTGTGGATCAGACAATTAAGTAATTAATCACAAATCGTAATAGACATTTCGATGTTAATAAACAATAACTAACACGGGAGCATATCAATAAAAGCTACACATCAAGTTCTATTGTAATCTTAAAAAGAAATTAGTTTATAATTGAAATAAAATACATAATCTATAATTGAAATAACATTCCAGAATACAAAGTAAAAGATAGAGAAAAGAATAAAAACTGTTGTAAAAATTCTTGAATCTCTCTTTCAACTCCTAAGTTGAATCCATCGTGCTCCTTCAATTGCTTCAGGCCTTGCTCCACTCTTTAAACTAGGTTTTTGAATCCTCAATCTAATGGAATATCTAACCTTTATTCTATGTGTCTTTCTGTATGATGGTTAGTCTCCTCCCTTTTATAGATAAATATCCTCCCACGTCAGCCCTTCAGTAGAATCTTATTTGGAATAGAAATTGGCTCTTACATTCTAACTTAGCTGTGACACCCACAAATCCGGGTACTCCATTCCCACGGAATTTGGTGCTCACTATCCAAAATAAT
Organism: Panax quinquefolius; assembly: GCA_020205615.1. Lineage (NCBI taxonomy): Eukaryota > Viridiplantae > Streptophyta > Magnoliopsida > Apiales > Araliaceae > Panax > Panax quinquefolius. Next base: position 88,399,880 of record CM035173.1, read on the forward strand.
TACATCTAACTACCCATAATAAAGGATAAAGACATAACTTAATAAACTTAAACAATAATCTTTCCCATTAAAGGGTTAAATCAACTTAAAACAATCTCAGGTAATCTAACCTTAAACTATTACATAAGTCTATGGAATACATCACAAAATAACATAAGTCTTATAACATAATTTTAGTTAAGTAAATTCAAATAAATCTTCATCACTTGGACATCTTGCCCTTTCCTTTGCTAGAAGATGGCTCATCGACTTTTTCAACTTTAGCTGTAGTGTTAATTGCAAGAGTGAACAAACAATTGCTCACTAATATAATGAATAATAATAGCAATAACATGTGGTTAAGTAGTGAATACTGAATAATAGAGAACTTGTTCTATGAATCAAGAATAGAAACAAGTTCAAGATTTATATCTGAGGGTCTTAAGAACGTGAACTATATCCCCAGTAATTAGGTATTTTTACATTAACCTTAACAATCATTTAGACTATACAGACCCTTCGTTACGTACTTAGGGGGATCAACCCTTTGTACCATGTATTGTGCAAAAACATCTAAACATTAACGCGTACATAATACCCTATATTAAGGTTGTTCATCTCGGATTGTCTTTAGGATTTCCACACCAAAGAAAGTTTAGTTTGGAACTAACTTATCAGTGGTTCTAAAATTTTTAGAACACTTTTCAATTATAGATTAATCCAATCAATATGAGTTTTCTTGCTATCTAAAGGTTCAACACAATAATATAGGATTGAACAATGATATTTAAGTCAAAGATTGAATAATGACAATATACAATTGAATAGACATGGTATATATGCAAAATACTACATCCGAAAGAGTTAGAAAAATCTCATTTGGAATTATGAATTTAAACATTATATGCTTTGAATAGTAAGAACGAGAGTTAGGATTGTGAAACTCACTCCATGTAAGGAGTTAGAATACAAGAGCTTGCATAATCATACACTTCCATTTTATTATGTGTTCGACTTGATTGCTTTTATTTTCAAGATGCGAAGCACTTTCGAGAAAATAAGATACATAGCAGTGCCGAACTCCTTGTGGGAATGAAAGCCATCTAAGGAAATTCAGACACCGTAGATAATTTACAAGCTGTCTACAGCTGAAAATATCCATCACAGGAACCGAATCTAGATTCAGAAGCTGAATATGTGATCACATGATTCCTAGGCTCACATGTGAAAGCAATATGTACAAAAGCTAGAAAAAAAACTAGATTTGAGTAAATCTAAATCATTCCAGCTTCAACGGTTCCAGTTTAGTCACCATGAACTGGTCAAAGTAAGAAATAACCAGATTTAGGCAAATCTAGCTCGTAGGCTGAAAGGATGAATATCTACATTATAAAAGCTGATAAAACAGTTATATATATATACATTTCAGTATATATATATATATAAGCGGTAAATAGCCACGAAGTGATCTTCAGGGCTGACTGAAATGTATATATATATATATATATATATATATATATATATAATTATTTATATATATAAAAAAGAAATAAAAAAAGCCACAAATCAACGATCCGGTCATATCCACATAACGCGACTCTCAACGTTAGTAGATATAAATATATGGAAGTAGGAAAAAGCTTAAAAATCTGAAAAATCTTACAGTGGACTACCAAGAAGACTTCAGATAGCTTTAGACGCCTAAAACCTCGGTTTCCACCGTTTAAATTTTTGTATGTAGCAAAACACGAGCTTACAAGTGTTTAGAAAGAAGAATCACTCAGTTTAGAGCACTTTAGAAGTGTTTACAGGCTGAAATGGATAGAGTTTTCTCTCTTTTTTCCTTTTTTTCAAATGAGCAACCAAGAGCACATAATTAAAGACTCGATAGTCGCAGGTCTACCTGCGAATACCCGGGGTGCCCCGAGCCATGGAGGTCTCGTCGTCTCGACTGCTACATCCGCTCGAACCTTCATAACTTTCAATTTGGGCATCCGATAGAGGCATGCTGAAGCAAAATTTGATAATATATATATAAATATTTATATAAGAAATAAAAAAGCCACAAATCAACGATCCGGTCATATCCACACAACGCGACTCTCAACGTTAGTAGATATAAATATATGGAAGAAGGAAAAAGCTTGAAAATCTAAAAAATCTTACAGTGGACTGCCAAGAAGACTTCAGATATCTTTAGATGCTTGAAAACTCGATTTCCACCAGTTAAATTTTAGTGTTTAGTAAAACACGAGCTTACAAGTTTTTAGAAAGAAGAATCACTCAGTTTATAGCACTCTAGAAGTGTTTACATGCTGAAATAGACATAGTTTTCTCTCTTTTTTCCTTTTTTTTCAAATGATAACCAAAAGCTCATATTTAAAGACCCGATGGACGCGGGTCTACCTGTGACTGCCCGGGGTGCCCCGGGCTATATGGGTCCTATCATCTCGAAGTACGTGCACTCATGCAACGCGCTATCCGCTCGAACCTTCATAACTTTCAATTTGGGCATCCGATAGAGGCGTGATGTACCTTTCTGGAATGCTATTGTCAAGAGCTACACAATGACATGGGATTAAAGATTGTACGAAGCCAGGAAGATGGGTCCATGACCAAATCTTCAAGTCTTCAAATTCTATCCGGTGTGTTATCTTGTGTAGTAGTCACTCGAGATTTGAGACATGGTTCTTGTGGGACACTTATGTATGAAGTATGGACCAAAATGATGTTGAGACGACGTTAATGTAGTATCAAGGTAGCAAAATAATGATTTTCCCCTCACCGGGGTTATCTCCGGCTCTGCGCAGATGTAGCAGTCGTTGCTCAGGGTTATCTCTGAGATTGGGCTACTGTGAATGCTGAATGTCCTCAGGGTTATCTCTGAGGTGTCTTGACTTCCCGAGGTTATCTCTAGGGTTAAAACTGAGTGTTCTGGGGCTATCTCCAGAACTGGAACTGCATCCCCCGGGGTTATCTCCGATGTTAGAATTGAGTATCCCGGGATTGTCTCTGGGATTTAAACAGAGTATCTCGGGTTTGCCTCCAAGATTGAAACTGACTCTCTCAGGGTTATCTCCAAGGTTAGAACTGTATCTCGGGGTTATCTTTGAGATTGAAACTGAGTTAACTTCCAGGGTTATCTTTGGAAGACGATTTTGCCCTCCTGTAGTGTTAGTAACAGGAATGCAAAATTTGATATCTAAAGATGCCCCTATTTATCATATTCATGCAATGTAATGGCATGGATAGGATAAAAATCACTAGAAACTTGAAATATGACAAGATAATCATGATGCAAATGTAATGCAACATGATGTGAATGTTGATCTTGAGTGTATGAAGGAATGAAAGGCTGCTGCGTGAATGAGACCGAGAGGATGTTGAATTGGGGTTATCACCAAAGTCCTTAATCCTTATTACAGGATTTCCAAATAAGATGTTCTTCTCATATCGCGAGAGACTCTTGGGAATTGTGCTTTAATCTTTGAAGATCATATAATGATTCTATCATTGGTCCTCCCCGATGAGGATGTTCTCTATGGTTTTCATCGCTAGGTCTTTCTAATGCTTCGTTGGATTTACTGCCAACAGTTTGTATTGTCAGGGATTCCTGACCTTCGTTAAAATGTCCTTCAATGGCTAATATCATCGGACCACCTCCGATGCTTCGCTGGAGTTAATTACCAATGGTTGATAATATCATGGTTGCCTGATCTTCGCTGAAATGTCATTCAATAGCTAATATCATCGGACCAACTTCGATGCTTCGTTGGAGTTAATTGCCAGCGGCTGATAATATCAGGGCTGCCTGATCTTCGCTGAAATAGTTTTTAATGGTCTAAACATCATCGGACCACCTCTGATCATTCGCTGGATTTACTTGCCAATGGATGATAATATCAGGGTTTCTTGACCTTCGCTGAAATAGTTTTCAATGGTCTAAACATCATCAGACCACCTCCGATGCTTCGCTGGATTTACTTGTCAACGGTTGAAAATGTCAAGGCTGCCTGACCTTCGCTGAAATGGTTTCCAACGGTTGAGAATGTATAAAATTTCCGCTGGGGATGAACTTTTGACGAGATGTACGCTTATGATTGTAATTACACCCAGGTTGATGGCATTGGACCTTCGCAGGGTATTATCAAGGGTAGCTTTCATCAGCTTTGATCATTGGTTTTGTAAACCCTATGTTTGGGCGAATACCAATGGTTGATATGTAGACCCATAGTTTGGTCTCTGAAAATTAGGATTTCAAGTTTTTCTGCTTAATCGCGTAGCGTCTTTTTTCCTAATTTAACTTTTTAGCTTGTGGGGCCTCCTTTGTAACTCAAATTTGATCGAGCTGGAGGGGGTGAAGACCACCCAGGATAGCCACAGGTGGACCCGTGACCATCCGTGGGTTATATTTTAGGGGCCTTTCCCTTTCATAAGTCATTTTCAATTGAAGTCGCACAGAGAATTCGAGATTTCTTCTTCAGATCTACTGAACTCAGGCTATTTTCTACAAAATCTTTCACCGCACAAGTGTTCTGCATTCTCTCGGTAACGTATACATGTCTTCTTTTCCAGTTTTGTTCGTTGAAAAGTGAGTTATCACATAAAATGCTTCTAAACACATAGTAGTGAATATGCATGCTCATATGACTTGATAAAAATTATTCAACACAATAAATGTTAGTATTTAACCATGCTGAACATATTGATTTAAAAAAATTGACTTTTAAAATAGTCAATTTGGCACCTTTTTTTTGCTATTTCTTCATCCTATTTGAGGACAAATGAGCAAAGATTGTAAAGAAAAGTAATCCTGGTAATTAGGCTACCTTTATGGATTATGACTTTGACATTTTTATACATATAAGATGTTTATGACTGTGAGTTGGTGTGTTACTGAATGGCCACCTAGTAATGCACGCGTGCATGTGGATAGTCCTTTTTACAAAGGAGACTTTGGCAAAAAAATTTCACGAGTCTAGGCATTGAATGAATATGCATTTTTAACTCTACTGTAGACATATGTTAAAGTAATGCATGCATGTATATAGACATAAAATGCATTAAATGATCTCTAAGTTAGAATTTACCACACCCTTTCTGAGGTGATTTGGAGACTTTTTTCCAGATATATGGATCTAGACCAGCCGAGTAGCTCCCGTAGGACCTCTTTAGGTGTGAAGAGGAGAGCTTTTGATTTACCTCAGCCTCACCCAGCCTGACAGCCTCGTCGGTTGACGGAGTCAGTGATTCGTCCTATCCGAGTTGATGTACCAAATGTTGAGGACGAGGAGGAGGATGCACCGATTGCGGACCCTACTCCTTTTTCTTCTATTCCTCGTAGGGAGCTTCTAGATATAAATGTGATGATTCCAGAGCTTCTGGATGATTTGAGTCACCACCCCTCGATCTATTTACATGCGAACGAGGTATAAGATGTGTTTGATCTTCCTTTTTCCTATTAATGAGGATCAAAGGATTTGATGTTGATTTGCATTGTGATGCAGGTTCCCAGCTTTACGCAACCTCGAGGGAACTAGTTCAGTATACATTCTATGCACCAGACTCTTCACCCAGAGTACCAAGAGATTGTGCATGCTTGGGGTTTCAAGGCGTTCTTTTCCATCCTCCCCCGCCGTTGTCCCTGGGGTTACCTCAGGGCGTTGTCTAAGCGTTTGTTTCACTAGACTCAGTCTCTCCATTTGCTGGATTATGATGTGATGATGACACCGATGGATTGGTGGTTCATCACTGGTATAGAGTTTTCCATGGCGCTAGTGCCTTGTGTGGCTAACATGTCCCCTACTGCCATCAGATCCTTTCTAGGAGTCCAGGCTACGGCGCTCAAAGGCAGAATAGTCTGCACTTGTCCTTTGAGTGTAGACGCCATAAGTGGGGCTTTGACGGAGCCATTACCCGATGATAGGAGATTCAGGGATTGCATTCTTTGACGATTGTTCCTGATCATCCTCCGGGGTTGTTTCTCGGCGGATAACTCTTCCACGATGTCATTCGCTTTAGTCAGCGCCACACGAGAGGTGGAGCGTATTGGAGAGTTTGATTAGGGCCCCTGCACCTTTGCCTACATCCTCAAGGGAATGTGTCTGTGCTCGCAGGGCTTGACGGAGGCTTGGCTAGGATTTTACCCATTTCTGCTGATGAATATTTCTCTTTTAATTTCTCTTGTTCGGGTGGAGAGTGTTGACTGATCGCAGATATTTGATCTTTTATTGGCAGTTTTGGGCCTATGAAAGGCTCCCATGTCTTCGTCCCGTTTGCCTGCTAGGTTTAGACACCTATCCATGGGGACGGTGATGGCATCACTCCACTTTGACGGAGGTTCCTATAGCTGAGGGTTTCACCCATTCTCACTTACAGTTGGAGCTGTTGACAGCCGATGTCATTACATCGGTTCCTTACACTGAGGACCATTTGACAGTTGGCTTTGAGGGTGGTTTCCCAACTAGTGTCTAGTATGTGATGTCCACCCGTAGGCTTCCTCTCTTCACAGATGGAGGTTGGGAGCTCTATTTAGGAGAATGTGTTATTAGGAGCTCCACAGAAAAGATTCGTATACCGATCTGTCCTCCTGCCAGACGTTGTTGGCCAATGTCGTAGCCACCGATCATTGATATCTCGTTGGTGGGAGTTGATGGCTTTGCTTTGTCAGAGGGACCGTTCACTCAGGAGGCATTTTACCACTGGTGGTTCCCTCATACCATCGGAGCTTAGACCCGCGCCACACAGTTTATGGGGGAAATGGTTCCTGGCTCCGACATAATTACGGATTAGATTGCCTGCGTCTGAGAGCCTACTCATCTGACAGATTGATAGGTTGACCCAGCAATTGGACTAAGCACATTTTTTCATCTGGCATTTGGGCAAAGATCCTTTCAAAGCAGATACTTTTGATCCTTCCAGCTTTGGGGCTGGCCCTTCAGGTGGCCCATATTCAGATGGTTTTATTGGTGCAGATCCTCCGTTGTATCGGCTTGATATCCCTACTGGCAGAGATTCAGTTATTCAGGAGGAGTTACATCATATGGATAGGTTAGATGATGTAGACATCAACACTATTGCCTTTTCCTAATGTATTTCTCGCTAATCTTTTGATAGGCCTCTGTTAGATATTGGGCGGCTGTGCTCGATTCTCGTTATATCTTTTGCTAGGACTCTGTTAGTTTTTGGGTAGTTGTGCCCTATTTCCTTGTATTTTCCAGCTGTATACAAAGATGATGTATTTAGATAATGATGTACTTAGGAATGTATGTATATCTTTTTCCATTCCCTACATCATATTTTCATTTGTTATTTATTATGCATGCATTATGTTTATGGACATGCATTTTCAGAGATGAGTTTAGCATTGACCCCTGGATGGTCTTATGACACGGCCTTATAGATGTCTTCATCGATAGTTAGCCGGGTTGATCATACCCCACCAGTATTGATGGTATCTTCATTGAGATTGTGGTATGACAGCTTGTCCTCCCTTGATTGGGTGACAGTTGATTAGTTGTTATATCACTCTATGACCCTCCTGACATTCCTGGTTCCATCGGGCTTTGTAGAGGGCATATTGGAGCATTGGGTACCGGATAGGCAGGCGTTCTAGTTTGAGACCCAGGAGTTGACTCCTACCTTGGAGGAGTATGAGCGTTTGAAAAATTTGTCATTGGATAGGCCTTACACTCGGATGGTTGTCGGAGATATGAGCCAGCAGTTTATGACGCTCACAGGTTTGAGGCGCAGAGTTGTCCTGGATGAGATCTCCTCGGGGCATGTAGTGTCCATGAGTTTTCTGATAGACATATTTGGGTCCTTGGACAGTTATCTGCATGCTCCAGGGATTTTACCACTTCGGAGGATGATTGGCATGTTGCCAGAGTAGATGTACTCTTGATGTGTATGGTGGTTTATCTGTATATGCCATTATACATGGACCACTTGGACATCGACGTTCTTATGGTAGTGCGTGCTCTCCGGGAGGGATATACCATTTTACCGATGATTCTAACAGAGACTTTGATGTCGGCCATGTATTGTCATACCCATTCTATAGGGGTATTTACGGGCAGTTTAGTCTTATTGTATGTGTGGTTTATGACACATTTGAGATCGATTGACACTTTTCGATGCCATGGGTATTTTTTTCCCATGAGATAGCCATGTCATACTCCTTTCAGCCGGTGGAGTGTACAAACGCTGCTTCTTGGTCAGTTTTCTTGTCAGGGATCGAGGATCCATTTGATATTCAGCCATGTTCAAGGCTCAGCTTGAAAGTAGTATGCACACAAGCCAATCATGTTTGATGATAAAGCATATACTTTATAACAATCTTATTCATTTATTAATAAAAAGTATTAATTTATTAAAGGCTTTTAATTATCTACATGATGTTGTTTTATAATATGTGATAAACTCATAGTTTTAAGCAATGCTTTTAGAATAATGATGATGATCATTCTAATGAGATCTAAATTCTTAAAAAGCTTAAAACTAAAATAGTTCCCAATCGTTAGATTACTAAATTGGGGATTAGTGAATCCGGATAGATTGGTACATACGTTGCTTGCTCATTGGATGAGGATGATTGATCTCATGATCATTTGTGTGGAGACACTAAAGCAAGTATGTAGGTGCTTATTAGAGAATAAGTTCACTGAACGTGGCTCGCTAAGGAATACCTAATGGAGTTTTACTTGCCTGTTAATAGGAATTCCTGTAGTGATAGTAGTACAAGTGATCCTTGAACTTGAGATCATCATAGAATCTTGTGTATAATGAGTTATACTTTGACTTATTCCTTAAGACCCTTATGGTATATCAAAGGGTATGCTTGGGTATAATAAGTTGTACATGGAGATAATGTATGATCAATAAAGCATCTGCCACTTCTAGTAAAAGAAGAGAAATGTTCTATGTGATTCGATAAATGACAACCCAATAGTCCTTGGCCAAGGCATAATGAAATTAGAAAGGAGTTTCTAATTTGCATTATTTAGAGTTGTGCATTTAAGAGTTGAAATACATATAATTAAATAAAATAAGACTTGACAGTAATTCCATGTCTTATATTTAATTGGGATATTGTATGGTGGAAGGATTGAATTGTACGGTAACTATTTACTCAAAGGTTCTTTTATGATTAATGTTGAATTGTCTTATCCCTATTGTAGAATAAATATTATTTATTTAAATAAATTAATAGTTTAATTTATTTATTTAAATAAGATTAGAATTGTTCTAATTGATTTATTCACAACCAATTTAATCTGAGGAGAACCTAAAAGGTCACACCATAAAAGGAAGAATAATTATTTAAGAAGTTAATGGCATAATCGTAATAATAAGTTAAGTATATTTAATTTAATCTATGGTGATAGGATAAATTAAATAGCTTAATATTTATTATTTAATATTTTGAAAATATTAAATATAAATTAATAAGAGGAATCTTATTATTATTATTACTATTATTATTATTTAATTCCTAAAGGAGTTTGTGAATTAATTAATAAAAGTACTCTTATTTATTCCTAATAAGATTAGGAGGCTAATTAATTAAAAGTTTAATTAATTATTCCTAATAAGATTAGGAGCCTAATTAATTAAAGGATTTTAATTAATTAAAATAAAGCCCAATTCCTTAATTGTTAAGGAGGGTTACCTACATCTATAAATAAGACGAGTCTTATTATGGGTGCAGAGTGGTTATTGATTTTTTCACAACATACATAATTCCAATAGTTGGAGAGTACATTCTTTTTCTATAGAGATAGAAAACTAGGGTTTTGCCAAACACTCATCTTCTTGAATCTTTCTTTTTCCTTGGTGGATCACCTCTAGAGGCCAAACACTTGGGTGGCTAACGTTGATCAAAGGAAAGAACCAAACCAGGTGGATTCAAGTTGAACACGAAAAGGATTGGAGGTGAACTTGTACCTGAGGAAGCTCGGATCTTCAAGGGTATGATTCTTGTTCTTTATCTTTTCGTTTAATTAATAATTGCGCATAAAGGATGATCCGGGTATATGGTTTGTAAAATTTTAAAACTATGATTTTTCCACATTTCCGCTTAATTTATGCAATTTGATTGCGTTCATGAATATTACAAACCTAAAAGTGGCATCAGAGCCAAACCTTTATGCGAATTATTAATTGTTTTAATTTGATATGTATATTGATATGTGTTTAGAACAAATTTTTTGGGCATAATTTTGTTGTATAAAATTTATTAAAAAAAAAAAGGCCGAAATCGATTTTCCAAAAGCTGTTAGTTGCATGCCTGTTTTTTTTTAATAAGCTAATCTTGAAGCATATGTTAATTGGCATAATATGTTAAAGCAAATGATAAGCGCTGATCCTGAATCATATGTTACGCATACTTCCGTTTATAAATAATAGTTAATAAAGATCTTCAGGGAATCACTTTTTTTTCTTGAATCACATTATCCTGTATATAATCCGGAGGTTGCACGGATTTTCGTGATTCACCATGTTGATTCACGGTTTGCTTCAATATGGTATCTCTTGAAGCATTGAATCACTTGGAACAAATCAAGTTAACTATTATGATTTTAATTGGCATGTGAATCACGTGATACCTGTTAGTATTTTTACTGTGTGGTTTTAATGATGACAATATTTATATGGACTACATTATTTTTTATATTGGCTTATAATTTTATTTAGTCATGTTAAATAGTTTGCATGAGTTATTGCATGAAAGGATACTGCAGGTTGTTACGTGATTCAAAGTCTTTGGAATATAATATTTATATGAGTAACTAAACCTGTTTTGAAGACTAAGTCTGATGTGAATTGGAGTTGATTAAGGAAATTGAAAATCAGGTATTGGATTTTTTTTAACAGGTATGCAAGCTGGATTTTATTTCTAATCTGTTTTAATTCCTTATCTGTTGGGTTATAGTCTTTAATAATATATATATATATATATATATATATATATATATATATATATATATATTATCTGAGTTACCAATTTTACGTGTCTTTAATATTTTTAGGAATTGGTATATCTATGGATTCTTATTCAAAATGGAACAACAGTTATTGATTGGAGTCTTGCTAACATCAGTTGTTGTTTTAAAGGAAACTTGTTAACAGTCAATAAGGACTCTTTCATGCTAACAGCAGTTGTTGTTTTGAAGGAAACTTGTTAACCGTCAATTGCACTCTTTCAGCTAGTCTTAATATTTTATTTGACTACTTCTCTTATCTTCTAAGGCTTCATCTCCTATTATCAAGTAATATAGCCGTTGCTGGAAGAATTGTTACGTTACTTGTCATAGCCGTTGCTCTCTTCATTATATATATTTACTCGGCTTCATGAAGGGATACGAGACTGCAGAACATAATCTTCAAGAGAGCTATCTGAGATAATTATTCTTATAATCTTGGTTGACAGTGTTCTTGTAACCTTTATTTCAATATCTATTGTAACCATAGTAGTACAAGTCTAGGATTGGCTTGGGGTTTTTATTTTGTAATACTCAGTCTGTTCAACGAAGTTATCAAGGTCTCAAAGGTGAGAGGTGTTGCAGAGGTGCAAAGGGGGCAGAGGTGTCCAAGTGATCATCGTTGTAACAGGGAGTTTTTATTTACTTTGTAATTGTTGAGTATTATTTTAATAAAGTGAGACTCCAATCCTAGTTGGGATTGGATGTGGATTAGGCCACTAGACTAGAGGACAGGGGCTGAACCACGTAAAAATTCTCGGTGTGATTTACTTTTCACATGTTTCTGATTTTAAGCTTTATATTCTGCAAACTTTGGTTTTAGTGGGAAATTTTATACTAATACGGACATGTATTAGCTGTCCGTATTTAACAGTTAAGAATATAACTAATACGGACAGGGTTAGACCGTCCGATTATAGTCTGCTATAGTAAACTTAAAAAAAAATTGGCCACTGTAGATCACGTCTAAGTATTTGCACCTATTCACCCCCCCTCTAGGTGTGCTTTATTACAGAATTACATTTGGTATCAGAGCAAGGCTCTACTAATATTGATCTTTGCAGGTCATAGGGAAAGATCCTATGGCACACCTCAGTTTTCAAGAAGGTCAATCCATAAGCCAACCACCTTTGTTGCTCGGAAGTGAAAACTTCAACTTTTGGAAGTTTAGAATGATGATTTATCTCAAATGAGACCCATGGGAATGGTGGGTTGTTGAGAATGGCCCTGTCATTCCAAGACATGATGATGGAAAACCGAAGACTCTCATGGAAATGGATTCAAATGAATCATACATGGTATCGTACGACTCCAAAGCCATGAACACGCTGCTAAGTGGAATGATTCAAGCTGAAATTGACAAAGTTTCTGCATGCACCACTGCTAAAGAATTATGGGATACAATCATCATGAGCCATGAGGGAACTACAAAGGTAAAAGAAGTCAAATTAAGTTTACTAATGCAAGAATATGAACTTTTTAGGTTAGAGAAGAATGAATCCATCAAAGAAGCTCAAGCTAGATTCCTCACTCTTATGAACTCTCTAAGCATGCTCGGCCAAAAAATTGATCAAAGGGAGATAAGTAGAAAGATACTTAGAGTCATACCCAAACGATTTGCACCAAAAGTAACAACTCTTCAAGACTCAACTACAATCAGTACGATGGAAACTCTAACTTTGTTTGGAGAACTTGAAGAATTTGAAAATCAGCTAAAGAGGTATGATGAAGAAGATGAAGGACCTAAAAGGAAGACCTTAGCTCTTCAAGTTGAAAGCTACATAGAAGGTGATGATGAAGACTCCGATGAAGAAATAGCTATGATGTCCCGAAAATTGAGAGAGCTGATTAGAAAGAAGAATAAATCAAAGTTTCAAGGCAAGACATTCAACAACAAGAAAGATGCCAAGCAAAAGCCACAAGAAGATACCTGTTTTGAATGTGGAAGGCCCTGACATTTCAAGAGAGACTGCTTCCAATTAAAAAGGAAGAACAAAGCAAGTAATTCAAAAGGAAAGGCGTTAATGACATGGAGCGATGATGAGTCCAATCATGACGAGGAAGAAGATGAAACTGCTCAACTGTGTTTCACTGGATTATGCAATCAAGAATCATCTGAGGTAAACTCTGAACTTGGTGATATTACTATTTCTGATTATCTAGTTTTAAAAAATGAAAATATTCGTATTAAAGAGAAAAATGCTCATTTAAAAAAATTGGATAAATAATTTAATGAAAGAGGTAGAAACATTAATTGAAGAAAAACAAGAAATAGTTAAAGATTGCTCATCAAGTGAAATATCTAAGTTAAATGCTAAAATTGATTATCTTGATAACTATAATAAAAGTCTATATAATCGTGCAAACAAATTAAATGAAGAATTCAATGATCTTAAAAAGGAAAATGATGTTTTAAAAGATTGTATTGATGCTTTTAATGATGGAAAAATATTAAACATGCAAAATAATAATGAGGAAGAAATAATTTCATTGAAAAAGGATCTTGCAAAATTTGTTCAAGGGGAAGAGAATTTAAATATAATGTTAGGTGCTCAAAGGTCAAGTCTAGATAAACAAGGAATTGGATATAATCCTGTTAAGAACATCACAAGCACTACTAATAAAATTAGATTAATAAATAATAAACCAAAGAACAAGCCTCTTTATTGCTCACCTTTTATTACTTGCAAAAATTGTGGTTTAAAAGGATATTTTGATACAAATTGTAATAAAATTAAAATAAAACAAGTCTGGGTAAAGAAAAGAGATTTAATTGCTACTAACAATACCGGGCCCAAACAGATTTGGGTACCAAAACGATGAGCTACTTCTTTGTTTTGTAGGTGTGTTTAAAAGCTAAAGTACCATCACAGAAATGGGTGCTAGACAGTGGATGTTCTAGACACATGACGGGTGATAGTGCTAAATTCATCTCATTAACTACTAAGAAGGGAGGAACTGTTACCTTTGGAGATGACACCACATGCCAAATCGTCGGTAAAGGTAAAATTGGGAATGGTAAGGTTTTCATTGATAATGTTCATTATGTTGAAGGATTAAAATATAATTTAATTAGTGTAAGTCAACTAATGGATAGTGGACATAAAGTAGTTTTTAAAAAAAGATAAATGTGCTATTATTCATGCTTCTCACAATGTTCCTTTAATTGCTCAAAGGGAAGGTAATATTTATACTATTAATTTTGAAAATCAAAATGAAGATATTTGCCTAACTGCTATTCAAGATCAAACTATTCTTTGGCATAGAAGGTTAGGACATGTGCATATGGAATTGATTAACAAATTAGCTACCAAGAACCTCGTCAAAGGATTGCCAAAGCTAATATATGAAAAGACGGGGATTTGTAATGCATGTCAGTTAGGTAAGCAAACAAAAAATTTCTTTATCAGCAAAAATAAGGTATCAACTTTTTTACCTCTTCAATTATTGCATCTTGATTTGTTTGGACCCGAGAGATATGCTAGCTTAGGAAATAATCATTATGCTTTTGTTATTGTTGATAATTTTTCAAGATTTACATGGGTTTTATTTTTGAAAACTAAAGATCAAGCTTTTGTAGAATTTGAAAAGCTTATAAAGAATGGTGAAACAAAACACAGCCTCAAGCTAATTGGTATTCTGAGTGACCATGGTGGGGAATTTGGAAAAGACTTTATACCATATTGCAGTGAGAGAGGTGTTACACATGAATTTTCTGCACCAAGAACTCCACAATAAAATGGTGTAGTGGAACGCAAAAATCGTACTCTCCAAGAAACTGCAAGGACGTTACTTCAAGAAAGTAAACTGCCTAAAAGATTTTGGGCAGAGGCTGTAAGTACTGCATGTTATATTCTAAATAGAGTATTGATTAGACCCATATTATTGAAAACACCATATGAGTTACTAAATAAAAGGATTCCTAATATTAATTATTTTAAAGTTTTTGGTGCTAAATGTTTTGTTTTAAATACTAATAGTAATCTTGGAAAATTTGATGCAAAATCAACCGAAGCTGTTTTTATTGGTTATTCAGCACATAGTAAGGCATATAGGGTTTATAATCTTGACAAGTCAAAGGTTGAAGAATCAGTACATGTAATATTTAATGAAGTTAACCATGATCTGTCAAAAGATGAGGATTCTGCAGGAAATAATCATTTGATTCGTGGAAGCCAAACAACTAAATCTGGATAGCCTAAGCCGTCCAAATCGGAGGAAATCTGATTTGAAAATAGATAGCCTTAAGCCGTCCAATCGGAAGGAAATAAATTTAAAATAGACAGACTGACCCGTCCATTTTAGTAGAAAACTCAGACATGCAGACACCGGAAAATAGACAGTCAGACCCGTTCGATTTAGAAGAAAAATCAGACAAACACAGTGATACAGAAGGTGAAATACAACAAATGACCACTGCCAAGCTTTCAAAATCATATCGGACTGTGAGAAATCATCCTCCAAACTTGATTATTGGAGATCCTGACACTTGGATGAACACAAGAAAGAAAGCAAGGAATTATTGTGCATTTTCAGCCTTTCTTTCTCAAGTTGAACCAAAAAATGCCAAGGAAGCAATTCAAGATGAAAATTGGACAATTGCCATGCAGGAAGAGTTAAATCAATTTGAACGATGTCAGGTATGGGATCTTGTTAAGCCTCCTAAAAATGCATCTATTATTGGTACTAAATGGATTTTCAAAAATAAATTATATAAAAATGGTATTATAACAAGAAACAAAGCCAGATTGGTAGCTCAAGGCTATAATCAACAGGAAGGTATAGACTATGAAGAAGGCTTCGCCCCTGTTGCAAGGTTGGAAGCTATAAGAATTTTATTAGCCTATGCATGCTTTAGACAATTTAAATTATTTTAAATGGATGTGAAAAGTGCTTTTCTAAATGGTTACTTAAATGAAGAAGTTTATGTCAAGCAACCACCCGGTTTTGAACATGAAAAATATCCATATCATGTGTTTAAATTGAAAAAGGCCTTGTATGGATTAAAACAAGCTCCAAGAGCTTGGTATGAAAGACTAAGCAAGTTTTTATTAGAAAATGGTTTTAATCGCGGTAAGATTGACTCTACTCTTTTTATTAAAACCAAAAATAAAGATTTATTAATTGTTCAAATTTATGTGGATGACATAATTTTTGGAGCTACTACTAACTCTTTGTGTGAGTGGTTTTCCCAATGTATGCATAATGAGTTTGACATGAGCCTTATGGGGGAATTAAACTATTTTTGGGGGCTTCAAATCAAACAATCCAATGAAGGGATTCACATTCACCAATCCAAGTATGTAAAGGAGTTATTAAAGAGATTTAGTTTTGAAAATACCAAACCAAAGTCAACACCAATGAGTACTACCATCAAGCTTATCACGGATGCTACAAGTAAAGATGTTGAGGTGACAATGTATCGAGGTATGATTGGTTGTTTACTTTATTTAACTGCATCAAGGCCAGATATTATGTATAGTGTATGCCTTTGTGCTAGATTTCAAGCTCAACCGAAAGAATCTCATCTTAAAGCGGTAAAAAAAGAATATTTAAATATTTATCTGTACAATTAATTTTGGCTTATACTATCCTCAGATCTCTAGTTTTGAACTAATTGGATATTCGGATCACAGATTATGCGAGGTGCCAAGTTGATAGAAAAAGCACAAGCGGTGCTTGTGAATTTTAGGAAAAAGCCTTGTGGCTTAGCACAACAAAAAAGCAAACATCGATTGCCTTGTCTACTACTACTAAGGTGAATATTTGGCGGTAGGTAGTTGTTGTTCACAAATTTTATGGATGATTAAAACTCTTCATGATTTTAATGTGATATGTGAAAATGTGCCTATTATGTGTGACAATACTAGTGCAATTGATATTTTAAAAAATCATGTGCTTCATTCTCGTACTAAGAATATTGAAGTGAGACATCATTTTTTACGGGACAATGTTGCTAAAGGGTTAATTAAATTAGTATTTGTCCCTACTGAACATCAATTGGCAGATATTTTTACAAAACCTTTAAGTGAAGAGCGTTTTTGCACTTTGGGAAGAGAACTTGGAATGTCAGTATGTGGTTAAGATTTTTTTTTTAAAAAAATAATAAAAAAAACTAATTATAATAATTATTAAAAAATTAAAAAATATAAAATATATATATATATATATATATATATATTCGAATTATATTTATATTAGGTTTATTTGTTATACTTGATTTATGTGAAGTTATCAATCTGATGTTATTTACATAAGGGTAAAATTGATATTTTCAGTTTATAGGGGTATGATTGGTATTTGTTATGTTAGATTTTGAGCTGGAATAATTTTTTTTTTCGATTCTTACCTATTTCTATTTTTTAAAATAAACTCTTCATCTCCCTCTCTTCTTGGACCAAATTCTAAACTGATTAGGTATCTCAATACTTTTAGTATTCTGTTTTCTAGTTTATTTTTTTTTCTTCGTTATTTTTTTTCTAATAGCTATAACACAGATTTGTTTTTAACAAAAACTCTTCCTCTTCTCTTGGTCATTCACGTATTCTTTTTCCTCTATGTCTCCTATCACGTTTTTTTCCTTCTCTCACCAACCTAGGGTTTATTCTTCTCCCTATCTCCTTCAAGCTTTCACATAATCTTCACCAAAATGGCCAAAACAAAAGGTGGGTTTATCTTTAATCTGGGGCGTTGGTAGATACTGGCGCTCTCGAAGCGACAGATTTGGGCTCTCCAGAATTAGATCGTCAAAATGAAGCTTCTTCATCAAAGGGACTGCGAGATAAACTTCGCCTAAACCAGAACCTCTCCAAGATGGGCTCTGATTTGGGAAAGAAGATGAAGAAAATAGGGGACACATCTAAGGGTAGAAACCGAGTTGCTGTGAGTATACCCATTTCAAACTCTATTTATAGCACTCATGCTTCCACTATTGTTTTTCGATCCAACAAATTTGCAAATCAATTTCAGAAACTAATGGTGAATAAACCCATTGTGTATGGCAAACCCGTTGATCCTGTTCTTTTTTATAAAATTGGGGTTACTGAACTTTTTAATCACATTGGTCTATCTAGTTTGCTGTTTCCCCCAACATCTGCTTATCCCAAATTAATTAAACAATTTTATGGGAATTTGTCTGTTGCCCATAATCAAATTCAAACTTTTGTGCAAAACAAAACTCTGTTAATAGACTCTGCTTTACTAGGTGTTTTTTTTACATCCCTTGCACTGGCCCATCTCCATTCACTCTAAAAGGGCCACTGGAATTTGAAAACTTATCTGTTCTGCAAAAGTTGAGAATAGTTAAAGATTGTCCCACTTCTGAGTTTGTTTCTCTACCCACAGTTCTTGAGAACACACCATTAAATAGTGTAATTCATAAGCTTATCCGTGCAAATCTTATTCCTAGAACTGGTGGTAGGTCTGAGATGACGTATCAAGATTTAATTTTGTCATCCCTCATACTATCAAAAACACAATTTAATTGTGCTCTTTTAATGATAAATCATATGGAAAGTTGTGTCAAAACAAAATCTAAATGTTTTCCATATGGTGGTTTTTTGACAAAGATATTTACTCATTTTGATATATCTTTTGAGAATGAAGAAGTGTTTCAACTAACTGAAGTCATTGATGACTTAGTTTTTAAAAATTCCAAACTCAAAATTGGGGCTGACAATATTTTATCTAGGGACATTGCAGAAGACATTCTTGATCCTCTCTCCTCATTTCTCTCCTCCTCCTTCTCCTTCTTCTCCTTCGATTCACTTTCTCATCTTATTCTTTGAAATGAATTCCAAGTTTGACACAATGCTTGAATTCATGCATACTTTTTTAGCTTCACTCCATTCTTTATCCGATAGAGTACTCACAGTAACTGAGAAGGTTGAATCCTTAGATGTGAAATTCAAGGATTTGTCTAAGAAGAATGAAGATGAGATGTTTGAGACTGATAAAGAAGACAATTAATTTCTCCTTTTTGATGATGTCAAAGGGGGAGAGATTTGGGGACTTTTGACTTTTTGGACCTTGACTTGTTATTTTTAATTGATGTCTATTTTTGGATAAGTATTTGGATTTTAGATTGACAGGATAACTAATTTGGATATGTTGGAATTTGCTAATTTGGATATGTTGGAATTTTGTAAACATTTGAATTCATATTGGTTGGTTAAGCAGAAATATTATTCTTCTTTACTGTCATGCTTTGGGTACTATGTGTTTAATGTGAGTTATTTGATATATATGCAATTAACATGTGATATTTGATATACATGCCATGTTGAAAGATTTTATGCCTAAACTAAGGGGGAGCCATATATTTAGGGGGAGTATGATTTATATATTGTCATCATCAAAAAGGGGGAGAATGTTAGTATTTTTACTGTGTGGTTTTAATGATGATAATGTTTATATGGGCTAAATTGTTTTTTATATTGGCTTATAATTTTATTTAGTCATGTTAAATAGTTTGCATGGGTTGTTACATGAAAGGATACTGCAGGTTGTTACGTGATTCAAAGTCTTTGGAATATAATATTTATATGAGTAACTAAACCTGTTTTGAAGACTATGTCTAATATGAATTGGAGTTGATTAAGGAAATTGAAAATCCGATATTGGATTTTTTTTAACAGGTATGCAAGCTGGATTTTATATCTAATCTGTTTTAATTCCTTAACTGCTGGGTTATAGTCTTCTAATATAGATATAGATATTATCTGAGTTACCAATTTTATGTGTCTTTAATATTTTTAGTAATTGGTATATCTATGGACTCTTATTCAAAATGGAACAACAGTTATTGATTGGAGTCTTGCTAACATCAGTTGTTGTTTTAAAGGAAATGTGACGCCCCCAAAATTAGGTATACGTCACCCATCTTGGGTCGCCACTTACATGGTACATAAATTCAAATACAACTTACTAATATAACTGTCGTGTACAATACGACATAAACTGTGAGTTTAAATACAAATATTGTCTACTAGATATTATACAAACTCAAAAGGAGTCCTCATTACAACTATTATCACACTATTTCACAGAATAGTGAGGACTACTATTGCTATCCTCTCGGACCATTACTCCGTTTCCCGACTGCGTCCCAAATTATGTTCTCATTTCACGAAGAGAACGAAGAAAGAAAGGGTGAGCTCAACTAGCCCGATAAAAATATTATGACTAAGATAATGCGAATAAATTATCATTAGCCTTCAACAAAGATGTTAAGCGATAAAATACAATAGACAACCAGGTTTAAGCTGCGGTGAATATCTTGCAATCCATTAAAAGAGTCAAGTAGAAAATAAAGTCTCTTTGTCTTTTAGGTTTTAAAAGGTTTTCATCAATTTTTTTATCACCGAGACTCGACAATAAATAAACCACCACATCTAATCATCCACGTATACCACGGTCGAGGATTTTCATCAAATTATCAATGGTCATGACTATACCGAATCACCCATGGTCATAATCATACCAAAACTATCCATCATTTGCATTACGAACCCACCGAGGACTTTTATCACATCATTTATAACAAGCCATGATTATCTTAGAATGATCCTGGTCATAATCATACTAAGTTCATCTATGCACGTAAGCGAAAGATAACATAATATAACACGAGGATGATAACAATGACATAATAATTCAATAAAACAAGTTCAAGAATTAATTTATCTAGGAATTATTAACGTCCAAATTGTCAACAAGATCTTTGTTTTGTAGAGTAAAATTCAAGAATGATCGGAAGAATATTTCCATGAAAAGATCTTTGGATGAAGCGCAAAAATATCAAGGATATTCCACTAATTTCATGGAGTATAGAAGTCAAAGTTTTAACCAACCGGGTATAATAAAGAATGGAATAACAAAAGAAATCACCATGCATGCGGTACTTGGCATGAAGGCGAGTTATTCAATGAGAATAATAATAACGGAACCGGTCGGTGAAATTCACAAGCGAGGATGATCCAATGAATAATAAATCTTTGAATAATAAACAATGGAACCGTGTCCTGTGTAAAACACGATGCAGGATATTCCAACGAGAATAATAAATGCGGAATAATAAACAATGGAACGAGGTCCTGGTGTAAAACACACGACATGGATATTCCAAATGAAATAATAAAGAATGAAATAACAAAGAAGATCACCAAGTATAGGGATTCACAGTATACGAAAGTTATTCCAACGTAATAAATAAGAATGGAATAATATAAGGATTTCACCAAGTATAGGGTATCTGGCGTATCACGGTTATGTATAGGGTATGCCACTTTTACAAGTTATTCCAACGAATAATAATGAATGGAATAACGAAGTTCTCTTCATGAATAAGAAAGAATAACACCCTACGAATACAACAAATAATATTCCTACCTTAGAAGAACCTGAATATTGGCAAAGTGAAGTAGCGAGAATACTCTTCTTCTTTCTCTCTATAGATTTTCTCTCTAATTTCTCTCTGAGTTTCAATTGAATTAAAAAAAAAAATAATGAAGGAATGAGCTTCTATTTATAGGAAAATAGAATGCATAGTAATTAATCCATGAGCGGTCCAGATTGATTTACTTTAATCGACGGTCCATATTTAAAGCAAAATCTTTTAAATAAAATATAATATATTCTATTTATATAAAAACATTTTACTATGCAAACACTATGCAACACTTATATGCAAAACACTATGCAACACTATGCATAATAAAATATAATATTTTCTATTTATAGAATAACTTTAATAAAGTATTACATTTTTATATAAAAAGATGTTTTTGTTTTATTACGTTAATAATACTGAATAAAACAAAAGCGTCATTATCGCTATAATAATTCATAATATTAATCGACAATAATGGAATCAAACCGAGTGACTTCTCACATAAGCATCGATAATCAATACTGGTATTTCTTATGCAACCACACGCGTATTCTTTGTACTTTTACTACTGAGTAGTTCAACAAAGATCAACGGTAAAACTTCCGCCGTTATTTCAATAAAATATTTTTGTCGTTTTCCCGATCCGAATGATAATTACATTGTGGGGTCCACCAATGATTGAGTAGTTATGCGAATATTCCCTGCTAAACCGAATATTCCCCGACCAATCGAATATAATATAACCACTTGCATACTTTGCAAAATTTATAAATACTACCCACAACTATAATATTATCTTAAATTCACACCATAATATTAAAAATTTATTTCGACAAAATTTAAATCATTATTGATAAAATCTGGGGTCTCACAATCTCCCCTCCTTATGGAATTTCGCCTTTGAAATTAGGGTACGTACCTGGTATGATAAGAGGTGAGGATACCTTGAATACCTTTATCGTAAAAAAAATATTAAATTCATCTTCGCAATCCGACTAAAGATATCAATTCATCTTTGCACTACAGGCCAAAGATATACAACTGTAAAACCAATAATGCTGAGACGCAGCTTAATAGTATCACGACCACGAATTATCCATGCACCAACGGCGAGGATATTCGTGTTTTCAATCTGATCATGATTATACCGAATAATCCTTGGTCATAATCATACCAAGTCTATCAATGCACTACTGACGAAGATGACTTTTACCACATCCGTGAATTAATATTTCATTCTTTGAGACTCATTTCGATAATTAATTCATATCATCGAATCATCCACCGCACTACTGGGCCAAGGATATTCATTAGTATCACGACCACGAATTATCCATGCACTACTACCAAAGATAATCGTGTATTCATTAGTATCACGACCACAAATTATCCATGCACTACTACGGCGAAGATAATCGTGTATTCATTAGTATCACGACCATAAATTATCCATGCACTACTACCAAAGATAATCGTGTATTCATTAGTATCACAACCACGAATTATCCATGCACTCGTGCCAAAGATAATCGTGTATTCATTAGTATCACAACCACAAATTATCCATGCACTACGGCTGAAAGATAATTATGTATTCATTCATTAGTATCACGACCACAAATTATCCATGCACTACGGCCAAAGATAATCGTGTATTCATTAGTATCACGACCACGAATTATCCATGCACTACGTGCCAAAGATAATCGTGTATTCATTAGTATCACGACCACAAATTATCCATGCACTACGGCCAAAGATAATCGTGTATTCATTAGTATCACGACCACAAATTATCCATGCACTACTACGGCGAAGATAATCGTGTATTCATTAGTATCACGACCACAAATTATCCATGCACTACGGCAAAAGATAATCGTGTTTTCAATTACGGTTATGATTATACCGAACAATCCCTGGTCATAATCATACCAAGTCCATCTATGCACTACAGGCCACAGATGACTTTCAACATAATATAAACATGAGGATAATGATATAAAGAATCAATCAAATGAGATAAAGGATAAATATTAAACATTTATAATATAATTTATCCGAGATTCAAGAATATCCTCATGTTATCAATCACTTAATAATCTCATAATCTAATATCATTAATATTACAACAATATTTTAATCACTTCTTAAATTTATAAACAATTTATCTCAATTGTTTACGCTTTTGCCATATAATGCATTTAATCATTCAAAATGCCATACTCATAAGATATCATCACCAATTATCAAATCCTCATCAAAAAATATGCATATACTCTATATAGGATCCTCTGCCATAAAATCCTATTTTCAACTTTATTACTTCACATAACATATTTAACTCATATGTTTGTAACTAAACTATTTTCATGAAAATACCAAATCAGTCCCAAAAATATTTCTTTTCTGGGATTTAGCATAATATAGTCCCATAATGAAAATATATTTTTCTAATTTTTTAAATTCATTTACTATTTTTCAAAAATCAATTTCTAATTAATTCCTTAAGAAATTAGCTACCTCAAGTTTAACTCCAAAAATTCCCAAATCTTGGCAGGACCTTACACATGTTAACGTGAGCCTCCGGTTTAAATTTCATGGTCATCGGAGTTATAGAACTCGGTTATAGCATTTTTAAATCGGAAAAACCTAAATATTGAAATAGTCATAACTTGCTCATTTTAAGTCCGAATGAGCTCATTTTTGGACAGGAGGTTCTTTATACCATATAATTTCATTTCCCAAAAGGCCAGAATTTTTCTCATAATTTAAGTGGCCGAAACAGCCCCTCTAAAATCATGGCAGCAGCTTTTTCGGTTTTTGCAGCTTTGCACTCCTTTGCTAAAATTAGTCCACACAAAAATCTACAACACCTTTTCCAGTAATTCCACTTGGATTAGTTAGGTAACTCATAGATCTAACTCTAGGACTTGACCACATTCAAAAATTCAAAATATAATAGGAGATATGGTCAATTAAATTTTATATTACGTTTTTCATCAAAATCGATTTTCAACTCTTTTGATTTCTAAGAAACTTTCATGTTTTCACATACTAACCAACATAACTCATTATAACACTTACTAATACCACGTATACCCATGATTTTCATTAGTCCAATGCTTTTATTATGACTTTCATCATAATCCACGTAAATGATCCTTTTAGTTGAAGAAATATTTGAGGGTTTAAGAAATGGGTTTTTATCTTTGGGGTTAATACAAAATTCGATTTCACGCTCTAAGTAGGCTAAGAAGTCTTCAAGAATACGCCAGAAATTTATTAATAATAGAAATATAATTCAAAAGCTGTGACTCTCATCCAAGACTTGGATAGTACATCACATTGATACCAATTGTGACTTCTATCCCTTAACCTAGATAGCACCTCACAATGATACCTATAAACTTGCCATCTTCATTCACGATGTTGCCTACTGAAAAAGTCGGCTTCTGGTGCATTCCACACAAGGAAGTCAACAACGAAAGGTTCGGGGCTCTTTACTTATGGCTTGATATGACAATGATTAACTTTAGGGTTTGGTTACTTTGAATTAGTATAATGGTTGTTATAAATATAAAAGCTAACAACCTTACGAAAAGCATGATGAGTAGCTAACCAATTGATTCCGAAAATCACATCAAAGGCAAATATTTTCAAAAGATAAGATCGACGAATTAGCGTGAAAATGTTTATTTGAATTAAGCAAGATTTAAAAATAGTAGCGATAACGAAGGCTCCTACTAACGAAGTTTCAACCAATAAGTCAAAGTTTAAATTCTTGAGTCAAATTCAAACGTTGAACACAACTAGGTGAAATAAAAGAGTGGGTAGAATCGGTATCTAACTACGGTATAAACTTCGCAAGAGCTTATGATTAACTTACCCGTGATAATTTTATTCGGTTTCCTCGTCACGAGAAAAAAAAAAAGCACTCTCTCTTAAACTACTGGCTTTGGTTTATGCAGGACGACCTTTGGTGCCTCCATCCTAGTTGAATTTGTCTTGATGGCGACAAAATCGAGCTAAGTGACCTTCTCTTCCACAATTATAACATGCTTTGGATGACGTGGCGCAGATTCGGATGATGTGTCCCTCTCCTCGCATTTGAAGCATATAATAGGTGGTCCTTCTCCTTCCTTAACAACAGTCTTTGGTCTTTGGCGTCTTTCCATCATTGTTGAATCTCCTTTTCTTGAAATGTCCATTCTTATTATTTTGGCCACGATTACCACCGAAGTGGTTACCATATCCGGCCCGTTGATTCCCTCCACGCTTGTTGTCACCGCTTGATGACTACTCTCATTTGTATTATAATTTTGCCGGGCATGCTTCTCTTTTTAGTTAAGGTTGACTCGTTATCGCGCTCCACTAAGCGAGCCCTATTTACAACATCTGAATAAAAACACGGTTTATGAGAAATAAGATGTTCACGTATCTACGGCTTCAAACCTCTTAAAAACATTCGAGCCATTCTCTCTTCATTATCCACCAAGTGGGGCGAAAACCGTGATAACTCATAAATTTTGCCTCGTATTGCGACACGGTCATATTGTTTTGTTCCAACTTGATAAACTCCACCTCCTTCATGTGGCGAATACTTTCGGGAAAGTATTTGTCGTTGAAACGACTCTGGAACTTCTCCCAAGATATCTTGATCTGACAAGAGTTGAGTCGTTTCTGGATTCCCACCAAGATGTCTGCCTCTCCGCAACAACATAAAGGCGGCAAAGGAACCTTTTGCTCCTCGGAGCATCCCAAGACATCAAATATCTTGGTAATGCTTTATCCATGCTTCCGCCGAAGTGGTTTTGGCTCTCCTTAAACTCCGGTGGTCCTACTCCTTGAATTGTTTAGCGGTGACCGCCGAGAGTTTTCCGTGTTTCCACCTACGTTTTGGGCGAGAGTCGCTTTCGCTTTGATGTTGCATGAATTCTAAAACCTTTTAAACGCGTCACGTTAAATCGATTGATCGGTGTTGTTGTTTACGGGAGGATTATCGCCATCCTGTTGCACATTGTCCTCGATTATTGATCTATGGAGAATCAACAGTCTCCTGTGCTCCATTGCTATTCTCAACATTCTCGGATGCCATTTTCAAACACTGCCACAAAATAAGGGTTAATTGACATACAACATATTATCACTATACTCTGACCGACCAATCAAATAACAAATAAACTTAGGTAGGTCATACTAGCGAAGGTATTCCCCGTCTCTCCCCCTAGTACTATTCTCACATCTTAGCCAGGGATCATATCCTAAGCTCGATACCAAGCTTGTGGCGCCCCTAAAATTAGGTATCGTCACCCATCTTGGGTCGCCACTTACATGGTACATAAATTCAAATACAACTTACTAATATAAGCGTAGGTATATGCAATCACGACATAAAGCGAGTTTAAATACAAATATTGTCTACTAGATATTATACAAACTCAAAAGGAGTCCTCATTACAACTATTATCACACTATTTCACGTAATAGTGAGGACTACTATTGCTATCCTCTGGACCATTACTCCGTTCCAGAGCTAAATCCCGGCTATGTTCTCATTTCACGAAGAGAACGGTGAAAGAAAGGGTGAGCTCAACTAGCCCGATAAGAAATATTATGACTAAGATAATGCGAAATAAATTATCATTAGCCTTCAACAATGTTAAACCGATAAAATACAATAGACAACCAGTTTAAGCTGCAGTGGAATATACAATCCATTAAAAGAGTCAAGTAGAAAATAAAGTCTCACTGTCTTTTAGGTTTTAAAGGTTTTCATCAATTTTTTTATCATTTGAGACTCGGCTTTAATAAATAAACCACCACATCTAATCATCCTGTACCCACGGTCAAGGATTTTCATCAAATTATCAATGGTCAATTGACTATACCGAATCACCCACAGTCATAATCATACCAAAAACTATCCATCAACGCATTACACAGCCACAGAGGACTTTTATCACATCATTTATAACAAGCCATGATTATACCGAATGATCCTCGGTCATAATCATACTAAGTTCATCTATGCACGTAAGCCAAAGATAACATAATATAACATGAGGATGATAACAATGACATAATAATTCAATAAAACAAGTTCAAGAATTAATTTATCTAGGAATTATTAACGTCCAAATTGTCAACAAGATCTTTTTTTTTGTAGAGTAAAATTCAAGAATGATCGGAAGAATATTTCCATGAAAGATCTTTGGATGAAGCGCAAATATCAAGGATATTCCACTAATTTCATGGAGTATAGAAGTCAAAGTTTTAACCAACTGGGTATAATAAAGAATGGAATAACAAAAGAAATCACCATGCATGCGGTACTTAGCATGAGGCAGGTTATTCAACGTAATAATAATAATAACGGAACCAGTCGGTGAAATTCACAAGCGAGCAGGATGATCCAACGAGAATAATAAATGCTTTGAATAATAAACAATGGAACCAGTCCGTGTAAAACACATGATGTGGATATTCCAACGTAATAATAAATGCGGAATAATAAACAATGGAACGAGGTCCTGTAAAACACCGATGACGGATATTCCAACGAAATAATAAAGAATGAAATAACAAAAAGAAGATCACCAAGTATAGGGGATTCAAGCGTATCTGAGTTATTCCAATGAGAATAAATAAGAATGGAATAATATAAGGATTTCACCAAGTATAGGGTATCTGGCGTATCACGAGTTATGTATAGGGTATGCCACTTTTACAAGTTATTCAATGTAATAATAATGAATGGAATAACGAAGTTCTCTTCATGAATAAGAAAGAATAACACCCCTTACGGGTACAACAAATAATATTCCCTACCTTAGAAGAATCTGAATATTGGCAAAGTGAAGTAGCGAGAATACTCTTCTTCTTTCTCTCTATAGATTTTCTCTCTATAATTTCTCTCTAGAGTTTCAAATGAATTAAGTAAGAAAATAATGAAGGAATGAGCTTCTATTTATAGGAAAATAGAATGCATAGTAATTAATCCATGAGCGGTCCAGTTTGATTTACTTTAATCGTGACGGTCCATATTTAAAAAAGCAAAATCTTTTAAATAAAATATAATATATTCTATTTATATAAAAACATTTTACTATGCAAACACTTTATGCAACACTATGCAAAAACACTATGCAACACTATGCATAATAAAATATAATATTTTCTATTTATAGAATAACTTTAATAAAGTATTTCGCTTTTATATAAAAAGATGTTTTGTTTTATTACGTTAATAATACGAATAAAACAAAACGCGTTATCGCTATAATAATTCATTCATATTAATCGACAATAATGGAATCAAACCGGTGACTTCTCACATAAGCATCGATAATCAATACAGGTAATGTGCTACTTATGCAACCACACGTATTCTTGTTATTTTTTTTACTACCGAGAGTAGTTCAACAAGATCAACGGTAAAACTTCCGCCGTTATTTCAATAAAATATTTTTGTCGTTTTCTCGATCCGACAATAATTACATTAGTGGGGTCCACCAATGATTGAGTAGTTGTACGAATATTCCTGCTAAACCGAATATTCCCCGACCAATCGAATATAATATAACCACTTGCATACTTTGCAAAATTTATAAATACTACCCACAACTATAATATTATCTTAAATTCACACCATAATATTAAAAATTTATTTCGACAAAATTTAAATCATTATTGATAAAATCTGGGGTCTCACAGGAAACTTGTTAACAGTCAATAAGGACTCTTTCATGCTAACAGCAGTTGTTGTTTTGAAGGAAACTTGTTAACCGTCAATTGGACTCTTTCAGCTAGTCTTAATATTTTATTTGACTACTTCTCTTATCTTTTGAGGCTGTTATTCATCTCCTATTATCAAGTAATATAGCCGTTGCTAGAAGAATTGTTACGTTACTTGTTATAGCCGTTGCTCTCTTCATTATATATATTTACTCGACTTCATGAAGGGATACGAGACTGCAGAACATAATCTTCAAGAGAGCTATCTGAGATAATTATTCTTATAATCTTGGTTGACAGTGTTCTTGTATCCTTTATTTTAATATCTATTGTAACCATAGTAGTACAAGTTTAGGATTGGCTTGGGGTTTTTATTTTGTAATACTCAGTCTGTTCAATGAAGTTATCAAGGTCTCAGAGGTGAGAGGTGTTGCAGAGGTGCAAAGGGGGCAGAGGTGTCCAAGTGATCATCGTTGTAACATGGAGTTTTTATTTACTTTGTAATTGTTGAGTATTATTTTAATAAAGTGAGTCTCCAATCCTAGTTGGGATTGGACGTGGATTAGGCCACTAGACTAGAGGATAGGGGCTGAACCACGTAAAAATTCTCGGTGTGATTTACTTTTCACGTGTTTCTGATTTCAAGCTTTATATTCTGCATACTTTGGTTTTAGTTGGAAATTTTATACTAATACGGACATGTATTAGCTGTCCCTTTTTAACAGTTAAGAATATAATTAATACAGACATGGTTAGACCATCCGATTATAGTCTGCTATAGTAAACTTAAAAAAAAAATTGGCCACTGTAGATCACGTCTAAGTATTTACACCTATTCACCCCCCCTCTAGGTGTGCTTTATTACAGAATTACAATACCCACTATATATGTGATATATATATATATAATAATTTTATAATTAAAATAAAAAAGATTTATTTTAAACTTAAAATAAAAAGTTTATTTTAATTTTAAAATAATAAATTTATTTTAATTTTAAAATTAAATTTCATGCTAACTAATTAGAGTTGGAATTGGATTCCATGATAACTAATTGGAGTTGAAATTGGATTACATGTTTCCTTAAATAAATGAGTTTATTTAGATATGAAATAAGATTTCATATTATTCAAAATAAAGGGGTTTATTTGTGAATGAAAAGAGAATCGATGTTTCCTTTAAATAAAGGAGTTTATTTTATTTACATGGAATTGGATTCCATAATTAATTAAAATAAAGGAGTTTATATTGATTAAAGATTTTGATTAAAATAAAAATTTATTTTATTCAAAATTGGATAAATTAAAATAAAGAGGTTTATTTTTATTTAAATTTGGATTAAAATAAAAGATTTTATTTTGATTCAAAATTATATTTTATACTAACTAAATTTGCCCATTAAATGATATCAATATATATTAAATGTTTATTATTTATAAGATGAATTAGGGGTGTAAGCCGAACTAAGTAGTTCGGTACTCGACTCGAAAATATGATCCAAAACTCGAATTCGAATTTGATCTGAGTCGAATCTGATCCATACTCGTTTCCTGTTTAATGATACACGAGTCGAATTCGAGCATACCAGTGTTCGCTCATATTAGGGTTCGAGTATTTCATTTTTTTCTCGAACCATACTCGATACTCGCCGATGGATCATATTCAATATTAGTGCGATCCATGCTAATAAGCTAAATATGTGATATTTGTATCAATCTTTATAATTTATAAAGTGTAGTATGAAATTGTGTAAACTTGTACTTGAATAAATCAATTAATTGAATGTCAATTTATATTACATTCCTTATAATTTCAATACATATATAAAAGTGAAAAAGTTATATATATAAATATTAGTTAAGTAACCAATTTAGTATGTAGTGGTTCAGTTTTAAGTGAAATGATTCATATTCGAAACTCGATTTGAAGGCTCGTGAGTAACTCATTTTGTAAACGAGTCGAGTACTTACGAGCCGAGTAGGTCCGAGTAATGATTCGAGTCGAATCAAGCAAAATATAAATCTCTTATCGAATTCGAATTCGAATTCGAGCTCAATTTTTTTTTAGGCGTAATCGAATCTGGCATGAAGTTGTTATTTGAGATTCACCTTTTTACACCCCTAAGATGAATGTTATTTATTAATGCATATGGTGATGTGTATGATAATAAATGAGATTGATTATGGACTATTGACCAATGTGATTGGATTTTATTTTAGTTGGATGCATGAATGTATGTGTTTTATTAAATAGGGTCTGCGTACCTCGTCTTCTCTAATTTTTCTTAATGTAAATTCTATCTTCCTCCTATGTACTTCCCCTTGACTGCTAATCAAGTTTTCTATTTATATTAAATAGTTTTGTAATAGGAATAGTTAGAATAATTTTGAAAAATTGGAGATCAAGGGCCAAGGAGCGCTTGAAGACCCATTTGTAATGGAGCCCGAGTTTAAATGTAATAGTTATATTTAAATATTAATTCTTGCACCCCTAGGATTTAACCTTTTTGGTTCACTTAGTGGCTCTAGTGAACCAAACTAGAATAAAAGTCCATAATCAATCCGGGTAGAATATAATATTCTATATGTGCATGCTTAATTATACTATATATATATATATATATATTATGCAAACATGCTTCGCATGTTAATTAATATGACGCGTATTTTATATATATATATGTGCATGCGCGCTAAACAAGATGAGACAAATTAATAAAAACCCCTCAAATATTTTATATTAAGTTGTAACGTTCAAAGATATTTGGAATATCGAATGTCGCCTTTTAGCATGGTAAAACAATAGAGTATTAAATATTTAATATGAGTTTGTTGTGCACACACAAGGCAAGTATTAAATATTTAAGATGTTGTTTTATCACATTTAATGCTTATAAATAGATCCAACAATGTCTTTGTTTTGTTGTGCACACACAAGGACAGTGTTTTTCTTTCGAATATATGGAAGTGCTAGGTATGATTTAACTTAGATCATTTTAGTTCGGATGTGCACACACTTGACCATTATGATCTAAGAGGCAAAATAAAAGGAGTTACATAGTTGATGTAATTGATAAGAGTTGTCTACCTATTTATTTATATATAGTTTATTGTGCACACACAAAGCTATGTACATTTGAAATAGGATCCTTATCCTCACTAGCATATCTTTAATTAGATATTGCCGAACTATATATATTGAGGGTAATATAGTTTGAAAAAAATAGTGGGAGATACCAATTTAAAACAAGACCTAAATTATTTTGGTAATTAATAAAAGAATGTATCCAAAAATGTTGTTAATTACAAATTCATTTATAGAATTTTACAATGTCTAAAATTACTATCACTGCGAAGCATATTAGATGCTATTTAACCGGACCGAATTAAATTGATTGGTTAAGGAATTTGAGAATAGTTCTCATGGCTGAAAAGCTATCTTATATCCTTAATACGTCTATCCCTGCAATGGTTGAAGACAATGCCTCTGAGGAAGAGATTGCTACTTTTAGAAAGTGGCAAGATGATGTACAGTTGGCTCAATGTATCATGCTCGTATCCATGAGTAACAAGCTTCAGCGTCACCCTGAAACTATGGACACTCCTACTATACTCCTGCACGTCATGTAGTTGATGGTGAGGAAAGTAGGACTAATAGATATCAGATATCTAAGAAGATCTTCCGATCTAGAATGGTCGATGACACTACAGTACAAATAAAAAGTCCTTACCATTATCAATTTGGTTGATCAATTAGGCCAACAGGTTTTGTCATGGATGGAGAGTTGAGCCAAGATTTGATCTTGCAGTTACTCCCGGACTCCTTTCACAATTGTTGTGAATTTTTCATATGAACAAGCTAGATATCAGCCTCGTTGTAACAACCCCAAAATAGGTCCATTCCATCCAACCCATTCTGAGTCACCAAATATATGGTACGGAAAATAACTACAACTTTATTACAACAATTGTCGTGCAAAATACAACAACACATATGCTGTGCGTTTGGATGCAAATATATACCAACTGTATCACGTCACAATGACACCTTACATAAAGGTATAGTCAAAAACTGTTTTAGAAATTAGAATCTTTGGGAAGTGCTCAAGGAAACCTTCGTACATGGGAGGCCATGCTTTTAGGTTATGGTAGATATCATATGGCCACAGAATTATCCTTGGTTGACCCAATAAACCCCAAAGAAAAACGAGAAGATTACTATCATATTCTTCCCAATGGTGAGTCTTTTCTTGACATATCATTATCTCTACTGTCTCTAATTGGGTATTATACTCCAAACAAACACCAAGATTATATAGGTAGTGCTTGTAAATATACTCAGCAAGTGGATGTGCACAACCTTGTCTTATGATAACACGAGTTTGTATGTCATTAGACATCTTGTATGATAGTGACAAAACACCTTCCAAGTTAAATTCTCCTCACCCTCAACATCTATAGACCACCACTCTATTCCTCGCTATCCCAGCTCGACCCCGGCTACACTTTTATTACGAAAGGAATTGTGAAACAAAAGGGTGAGCACAACTAGCTCGATAAAAGAATATTATGACTAAAGACAAATAAATTATCAATAGTCTTCATCAAGTAATGAATCGTAGATTTAGAACATATGGTAGATGATAAAACTTTTCAACCATAGTTGCGGTGAACGAAGCAATCCATTAGAAGAGTCAAATAGACTATAAAGTCTATTGTCTTCTCCATGTTAAAAATCCACCAACAATGTTTTATCCTTGTAACATCAATAAACAATTCCTGTCCACAATCACGTGTATAACTCATAATCGTAATTGTAGTTCTAAATTCCTTTCCTCATCCAAGACAAAGATAATTTTCATCACTTGTCTTTACCTCAAAAGAGCAGCAATTCTGACTGGATATCGGATATGACGCTGAAGAAAACTTGCACTGATGAATATCAACTCACCAAGTATCTAAATACTCACAAAATACACTCAATAATCTAGAGAGAAAAAGAGAGAAAGCTTGTTTCTGGTGTGATTTTCAATTCTAACTTAGCCCTCTATTTATAGGAAAATTTTAGCAGACTTGACTTTTGCAACAACCTGATGGCTTTACTCCGCTACTATTCCCACCCACCACATTTGAAATAAAATTCAGCACATTTCTTCACCAACCACAAGTGGGGCCCACTCAATTCTAGAATTTTCCACCAAAATCAATTATAAACCTAATTTCTGAATCAGCCACCTCTTAAAATTCATAACAAATCATTCGTGCATTTTTAACGGTTCAAAATTTGTGGACATATACTCAACTTATGTATGTATAACATACCCAAAAATTACCACAATCCAACTATTTGGATTAAAAATTATAACCCATGAATATATCTCAAAACCCCGATTTGATTTTTAATACCTCCAATCCGATAAAATACTGATAAAACACCTCAACATTAATTCCTTCATTTATAACCACATACATAAATCCATCATTTATATCCACATCAAATAAATATTTCCTTATCATATAAATCAATAATTAATTATTCATAAATAATATTACAGAATCACAATTATGACAACCAGGTAGCCGCTCGAGAAGAGGGGCTTTCCGATAAGGATTTCTCCTTACTGGCGCGCAATTAGGTGACCAAACCTCTCCTTGACAGAACTTTCTAGACATTGCCAATAATGCTATCTAATAATATTATTCAAATAAGTTGAATTATTGATCTGATAATGGAGATAATGTGCAGTGATAATTATTGAACAACAATAATATAAAATATCAACGCAGCAATTATTGAATCAATAAAATAAAATATTGAATAAGAATTCATGTGAAAATTATTGAGTAGTGCCTTCTTACGTAAGGATCAATAATTCAATAATCATGCAATACCGTGTACTAATTGTGCAACCACGCCAGATTCTCAGATTTTAACCAACCGGGTATTCAACATAGTCTTAACGATGTAGCAAGAACTACAATCGTTATTTATAAAACTCAAATTTTGTCGTTTTCTTCATCCGGCGGTTATTTGTTATGGGGCCCACAAATGGTCATTTTGGCCGTAAATACGAATATTCTCAAGCGGAAAAGAATATTCCACGATCAAACGAATATTCTCCAATAACAATGAATATTTTATAACCACTTGTGTATTTTGAAAAAATTCATATATCACCCTTAACTTTAACTTTTATCAATTTAACCATTTACCGAATAGTAATTATAAGAAAAATTGAATACTTTTATTTCATAAAATTCGGGGTCTTACACTCGTTGATTTGCTTAACATGTTGAAAAATGTTGAGAGTCACTTTCCAACCAAGAAAGACCATGTCTTACTGGTAGGGGCCAAAGGATCTTCTGAAAAGAAGAACGATTCAAAGAAGGTAAATAGAAAGGCAAAAAACAAAGGATAATAAGAACAAAAGCGATACGGATAGCAAAAAAGTTTGCTTCCAATTGCAATAAGCTTTGACACTTTGGAAAGAAAGCTGCGAAAGCATCTTGCAGAGCTAACCAAATAAGCTTAGTGAAGTTTCAGGTTATAAATACAAATTTTTCATGATTTAAAATAAATTTTTCTTTAAGTCAAGGTTCTACTTGGGTATTGGATACCGACTTTGGTTATCATAAATATAGATTTATGAAGGAACCAATCAGAAGTAGAAAGCTAAACAAATATAAGCAATCCTATGTGTGGAAAATGAAGCAAAGGTTGCCACATTAGCCATAGAAACTTATAGTTTAGTAATGCTTATGGGCAAATCTATTAAGTCAATAAGTTTATATTGTATTTCTGTTCTTGTTAGAAACATTATTTCCATTTTTTTGTTGGACAATGAAATCTTTGGTATTATATTTAAGAACAATTGTTGTTCTATTTATAATAATAATAATATTTTGTATAGAACTGAAATATTACTTAATGGATTTTGTGTACTTGACTTACGTGAAAATATATTTTGCAAAATGAACAAACTAGTATAGGAAAAGGAGATGATAATTCAAAGAGTTGAATGTGTGTATTTACTGAAATAAAAATGTGAATTATTTGAAAGGTTCAAAGAATTCAGAAATGAAACAAATTGGCAAAGTATTAGGATTCTTTGATCGGATCAAGGAAGGAATACTTGTGCAATAAGTTTCTAGTTCATCTCAAATGGTTTTCTCATAATGGACGCCTCCTGATACGCAAAAATTGATTAATGTATCTAAAAGGAAAAATCATACATTGTTGGACATGGTACGGTCCATAATGATTTTACCGACATTCCAGTATCATTCTAGGGCCATGCCCTAGAAATGGCTGCATATCTACGAAAAAGGTAACCTCAAAATCCGGCCCCAAGACTCCATAAAAGTTATGGATAGGAAGGATTCCTAATTTTAAGTAAGTTAAGATAAGGGGTTGTCCAGCTTATGTGAAAAAGATTTCAAAGGATAAGCTTGGGATAAAATTTGACAAGTACAGATTTGTGGGACATCCTAAAGTAAGTTTAGGGTATATGTTCTATAATCCTACTTAGCAAAAGGTGTTTGTTGCAAAAAACATGATGCCTTTTAAGATAAAGATGTTTATCATTGAAGGGGCTAGTGGGAGGATAATAGATCTTGAAGAGTTCAAGAACCACAAAACACTATAAGTCAAATAAGAGGAACTCAGAGATAGACCTATTGTATTGTACCACAACCGAATCGTAAATTTGGAATAGTACCGAAGATACCTAGGAGGTATGGATTCATCATGGATGATGATGATGAGGTACATATCATAAAAGATAATGATCTAGTTACATACGATGAGGTAAGAGTTGTAGACACTCAAAGAAATGGATTGAAGCAAGCTTCTCAAAAATGGAACATTCGTTTTGATGAAACAAATCAATTTAGTTTAATTTTATCAAAAACAAGAATGAACCTAATGTGTACAAAAGGGTCAGTGGGAGCATCGTGATATTCCTAGTATTATATGTTGATATATTACGAATGAGGAATAACATACCAATGCTATAATCAGTGAAGATAAAGTTGTCTAAATATTCCTCCATGAATGATTTGGATAGAGTATCTTAATTAGGGATAAAATCTATATAGATAGATTCAAGAGGATGCTCGACTTAACCCAAAGAACGTATATTCATTTGATGCTAAAGTTGTTTAGCATGGCAAACTCCAAAAGATGTCTCATGTTGATGAGCCACGGAGTGTATCTCTCTTAATAATCCTTATAGACTACTAAAAGAGAGATCGCATGAGTAACTATCATGTATGCAATGAAATATACGAGACCTGATGTTGACCAATCATATTCTGGAGAAGTTCACTGTGAGACAGTGAAAAATATCTTAAAGTACTTAACCGACACTAAGGATGTGATCATATTCATGGTGGGTCTGAATTAAAACTAGAGGGCTTAATAAACTCAAAATTTTCAGCTAGACCAAGACGACAGAAAATCCACTTTAAGGTAAAGCGTTACCTTGAACGGTGGTGCAGTGAATTAGAAAGGTTTCAAACAGCAAAGAGTTGTTGGTTTAGTGATAAAGACAAAGTATATAGCTGTAAATGAAGCTGTAAGTTGATTGTTTGGATGAAAAGTTCCTAAGTCTCATCTTGGATCTAAACATGTGTTGTGGCACTTTCACTTAATTATAAGAATCATTAAAAGATGGGAAATCATTATAGAGATAGTGAACTCTCAATAACAACATTACATATCCATTAACTAAAGCTTATCTAATAGCAGGATAATCGTCACTTAGAGAAGAAGGGTATTAGATACCATGGCGATTGGCTTTACTATAAGTGGGAGATTAAAAGTAGTATGCACATAAACCAATCATGTTTGATGATAAAGCATATACTTTATAACAATCTTATTCATTTATTAATAAAAAGTATTAATTTATTAAAGGCTTTTAATTATCTACATGATGCTATTTTATAATATGTGATAAACCCATAGTTTTAATAAATGCTTTTAGAATAATGATGATGATCATTCTAATGAGATCTAAATTCTTAAAAGGCTTAAAACTAAAATAGTTCCCAATCGTTGGATTACTAAATTGGGGATTAGTGAATCCGGATAGATTGGTACATACGTTGCTTGCTCATTGGATGAGGATGATTGATCCCATGATCATTTGTGTGGAGACACTAAAGCAAGTATGTAGGTGCTTATTAGAGAATAATTTCACTGAACGTGGCTCGCTAAGGAATACCTAATGGAGTTTTACTTGCACTCATAATAGGAATTCTGTAGTGATAGTAAGTCAAGTGATCCTTGGACTTGAGATCATCATAGTATCTTGTGTATGATGAGTTATACTTTAACTTATTCCTTAAGACCCTTAGGGTATATCAAAGGGTATGCTTGGGTATAATAAGTTGTATATGGAGATAATGTATGATCAATAAAGAATCTACTACTTCTAGTAAAGAAGAGAAATGTCCTGTGATTCGATAAATGACAACCCAAAGAGTCCTTGGCGAGGTAGAATGAAATTAGAAAGGAGTTTCTAATTTGCATTATTTGAGTTGTGCATTTAAGAGTCGAAATACATATAATTAAATAAAATAAGACTTGACAATAATTCCATGTCTTATATTTAATTGGGACATTGTATGGTGGAAGGATTGAATTATGCAGTAACTATTTACTCAAAGGTTCTTTTATGATTAATGTTGAAATCTATATTATCCGGAAAATCGTTGATCGCTAGGGAGACTTATCCTTATTATAGAATAAATATTATTTATTTAAATAAATTAATTGTTTAATTTATTTATTTAAATAAGATTAAAATTATTCTAATTGATTTATTCACAACCTAGGTTTAATATGGAGAACCCAAAGGGTCACACCATAAAAGGAAGAATAATTATTTAAGAAGTTAATGACATAATCGTAATAATAAGTTAAGTATATTTAATTTAATCTATGGTGATAGAATAAATTAAATAGCTTAATATTATTATTTAATATTTTGGAAATATTAAATATAAATTAATAAGAGGAGTCTTATTATTATTATTATTATTATTATTATTATTATTATTATTATTATTATTATTATTATTATTATTACTATTTAATTCCTAAAGGAGTTTGAGAATTAATTTATAAAAGTACTCTCATTTATTCCTAATAAGATTAGGAGGCTAATTAATTAAAAGTTTAATTAATTATTCCTAATAAGATTAGAAGCCTAATTAATTAAAGGATTTTAATTAATTAAAATAAAGCCCATTTCCTTAATTGTTAAGGAAGGTTGCTTACATCTATAAATAAGACGAGTCTTATTATGGGTGCAGAGTGGTTGTTAATTTTTTCACAACATACGTAATTCCAATAGTTGGAGAGTACGCTCTTTTTCTATAGAGATAGAAAACTAGGGTTTTGCCAAACACCCATCTTCTTGAATCTTTCTTTTTCCTTGGTGGATCACCTCTAGAGGCCAAACACTTGGGTGGCTAACGTTGATCAAAGGAAGGAACCAAACCCGGTTGATTCAAGTTGAACACGAAAAGGATTGGAGGTGAACTTGTACCTGAAGAAGATCGGATCATCAAGGGTATGATTCTTGTTCTTTATCTTTTCGTTTAATTAATAATTGTACATAAAGGATAATCCGGGTATATGGTTTGTAAAAATTTAAAACTCTATTTTTTTTACATTTTCGCTTATTTTATACAATTTGATTGCGTTCATGAATATTACAAACCTAACACAGCTCTCCCTACAGCTTTATCACTCATGCAGCTGGCGGGAATTATCTTCCTTTAGCTAGTTTGAAGGGTGTGACCACTTATCATCCACTGGCTGTGATGGCACAGTTTGACTAGTTTCAGAATGTTCATCCCTTTGACAAGTCATTAGGTCAGCGTTTGTCATCTCGTCTTCTATCAGTAGAGGATTTATCCAGGATTTATACCTGTTGGACCCAGGTGAGAGGGCTGACTTTTCTACTAGCCATCCAAGTCATTCTACAGAGTATTCTGCATGGTTGGAGGCAACAATTGCATCGGCTTGCTCGTATGTACATAAACGAGGTTGTAAGATTGCATGGTATGCTGGTATCCATAGTTTCTGATCGAGACCCAAGATTCACTTCACGATTTTGGGTTAGTTTACAAAAAGCTATGGGCACGGATTTACGATTTAGTTCGGCATATCATCCTCAAACCATGAATAATCGAGAGGACTATTCAAACTCTTGAAGATTTATTAAGACTCTGTGTCCTTGACTTCAAGGGAAGTTGGGACAAGTTCTTACCATTGGTGGAGTTTTCCTACAACAACAGTTATCAAGCAAGCATTGGCATGGCTCCATTAGAAGCGTTGTATGGAAGAAAGTGTCGTTCTCCAGTATGCTGGGATGAGGTGGGTGAAGCAACGTTGTTGGGACTGGAGTTGGTACGTATGACTACAGAAAAGATTCAAACGATTCGACAACGTATAAAACCTCACAAGACCGACAAAAGAGTTATGCTGATCTTCATCGAAAGGATGTGGAATTCGATATTGGATATCATGTGTTGTTACTTGTTACTCCATGGAAAGGAGTTACAAGATTTGGAAAGAGAGGAAAGCTCAATCCTCGATTCATTGGCCCATTTTTAATCCTCGATCGAGTAGGGACTGTAGCCTATAGACTCGTTTTACCGCCAAGTATGTCTCGTGTTCATAACGTTTTTCATATATCCATGTTACGTAAATATGTGAAAGACCCGAACCACATTATTGAGTTAGAACCGGTCGAAATAGCAAAAGATTTAACGTATGAAGAGGTTCCTATTCAAATCTTGGATAAGAAGGAACATATTCTATGCTCCAAGGTTATACCTCAAGTCAAAGTTTTATGGAGGAACCACGATGTTGAGGAAATGACTTGGGAGTTAGAATCTGAAATTAAATCAAGGTATCCTTACCTCTTCGATATACCAGGTACGTACCCCCTAATTTTGAGGGCAAAATTTCATAAGAAGGAGATTGTAAGACCCCAACTTTTATGAATAAAGATGAATTTTCTATAATTATCATTTTTGGAATAAATTTGATATAATGTTATAGTTGTGGGTAATATTTATAAATTTTGCAATGTACGCAAGTTGTTATATAATATTCGATTGGTCAGGGAATATTCATTTTAAACAGGGAATATTCGTACGACGACACAATAATTGGTGGACCCCACAACGGAATTATTGCCGGATTGAGAAAACGACAAAAATATTTTTTTTTATGAAAATAACGGCGGAAGTTTTACCGTTAACTGTTGAAACACCCGGTGTTAAAAGTACAGAAATACGTGTGGTTGTATAGTAGCACACGGTATTGATTATTGATGCTTACGTGAGAAATCATTCAGTTTTATTCAGTTATTGTCGATATTTTATATATTATTAAATCAATAATTGAGATGACAGAGTTATTAATATTATTATTTGCATTATTAACGATGTCTAGAAGTTCTGCTAAGGAGAGGTTTGATCACCTAATTGCGCGCCAATAGGGAGAAATCCTTATTATATAAAACAAAATACTTTTATAAAGTTATTCATTTTATTAGGCTAATAGTAAAATCTTTTTATATAAAACAGAATACTTTTATAAAGTTACTCGTTTTATTAGACAATAATTAGAATATATTATATTTTATTATGCATAGTATTTGCATAGTGCCTGCATAGTGTTTGCATAGTAAAATCTTTTTAAAAGTTATTTATTTTATTAGATTATAAATAGAATATATTATATTTTATTGTAAACCAATCTGGACCGTCCGTTTAATGTCAATCGATCTGGACCGTTTATGGATTGGTTACTATTCAGCCCATTCTTCTATAAATAGAAGCTTATTCCTTCATTATTTCATACGAATTCACTGAAACTCTAGAGAGAGAAACTGTAGAGAGAATTATTCTTCTATCTTGAGCGTATTTCTTTAGCATTTAAGAAAGCTTTGAGCGTAGTGTAAGTTTCTTCAAGTATATACCCGCCCTACCATCGGAGTACTCTTTTTTATAAGGTAAGGGGTATTTTTTTTTTCATATTCATGAAGAGAACTTATGTTATTCCATTTTTTATTATTCTGTTGGAATAACCTGTATACGCGGTCTACCATATACTTGGTGATTTTTGTAGTTATTCTATTCATTATTATTCTATTGGAACATCACATACATGCGTTATCATGGGGACTGATTCCGCCTTTATTATTATTCGTTAATATCCATGCGTGCGTTAAACGCCAAACTGGTTCCGCTTTTTTATTATTTTGTTGAATATCACGTACGTCTGCTTTCGTGGGACACGATTCCATTCTTTATTATTCTGTTGGAATAACTTTGTCTATCTGAAGTACCGCATACATGGTGATTTCATTGTTATTCCATTCTTTATTATTCATTGGAACATCCTGTCGGTCTAATTTACTTTGACTTTGGTTTCACATACTTATTATTACATTGGAATAACTTTGTCTGTCATCAATCTTACCGCATGTATGGTGATTTCTTTTGTTATTCCGTTCTTTATTATACTCAGTTGGTTAAAGTTTTAACTTCTATACTCTATAAAATTAGTGGAATATCCTTGATATTTGTGCTTCATCCAGTATCTTTTCATGGAAATATTCTTCTGAGCATTCTTGAATTTTACTCTACAGAGAAGTATCATGTTGACAATTTGGATGTTATTAGTTCTTGGTTAAATTAATTCTTGAACTTGTTTTATTGAATTCTTATATCATTGTCATCATCCTCATATTTATATTTTGTTGAAAGTAATCTGTGGCCTGTAGTGCATAGATGGACTTGGTATGATTATGACCAGAGATTATTCGGTATAATCATGACCGTAAAGTTACAAATGATGTGGTAAAAGTCCTCATTGGCCCGTAGTGCATTGATGGACAATTGTTGGCATGATCATGACCATTGATGAATACACAAATATCCTTGGCCCGTAATGCATGGATAATTTGTGGTCATGATACTAATGAATATCCTTAGTCGTAGTGCAGGGATGATGTGGATTATTTATTAAGCTGAGTCCCAGCGATAAAAGTGATGAAAAACCTTTTAAATCATAAAAGATAGTAGATTTTATTCTCTAATTGACTCTTTTAATGGATTGCATGTTCCGCTGCAGTTAAACTTGATGTCTATTTTATTTTATCAGTTTAACATTGTTGAAGACTAATAATAATTTTTTCTGCATTATCTTAGTCATAATATTTCTTATTGGGCTAGTTGAGCTCACCCTTTCTTTCACTTTCATTCTCTTCAGAAATGAGAACGTGGCAAGGACTAGTCGGGGAATGGAGTGATGATCCGGATGATAATATTAGTAGTCCTCACTATTCATTAAATAGTGTGACAATAAATGTAATGAGGACTTATTCTGAGAGTGGATATTGTCTAGAAGACAATATTTGTATTAAAACTCACAGTTTTCTTGTTGTATATTAAAGATTGTATTTGTATTCTGTACCATGTATTTGGCAACTCAGAATAGGTGATGTATACCTATTTTGGGGGTGTCACATAATCCTTTGTATTAGAGAGCCCAGGTAGTTCCATCTCTTATGGTTTGGTTTGAAAGTGGAAAGATGACCCCAATACCATTAACAAGGTTTTATGTTTTTGGTAGGGGTGAGACCGCACCATGAATGGCTGCCTATGTACTCCCATTGATGAGGGGAGATCAGGTCTGCGTAGTTCCAACCTAGCGTGAAAAGGTTAAAAGTTGTAGGTGGTAAAGAAGGTGTAGAGATTTTTTTTTCTGTAGTTAGACCGGACCATAAAA
This sequence comes from Panax quinquefolius, assembly GCA_020205615.1. Classification (NCBI taxonomy): domain Eukaryota; kingdom Viridiplantae; phylum Streptophyta; class Magnoliopsida; order Apiales; family Araliaceae; genus Panax; species Panax quinquefolius. The sequence goes on from CM035173.1 coordinate 88,443,785, forward strand.
ATGGCTGCCTACGTACTCTCGTGTAATTGGGAGATCAGGTCTCCGTAGTTCGCCTCTGATGGGACAAACTGAAGGTGTAAAAGGTTTTGTCCCTTATGGGACGCACCGAAGTTGTGATAGTTATAATGAGAAAGGTTTTGAAAACCTGAATTGAGTGATGGATCTAATGATCCAGAACCAGGCTGCTGGTTGGAAACTCTATTCGTCCTTGATGGGCCAAACTTATGTGATGAAGGGTTATAGTGAAAGGTTTTAAAAACCTGAATTGACTAATGGATCTGATAATCCAGAACCAGGATGCTTGTAGGTAACTTCAGACATAGTACCGTTTCACGGTGTCCGAGTTAATGAGTTAGGGAAATTCCTCGCCATCCATCTCTTGTAATCTAAGGGCTCCTCCTGTTAATACCTCCTTGACAAAAAATGGGCCTTCCCAGTTTGGGGTGAATTTTCCTTTAGATTGATCTTGGTTGTCAAGGACCTTCTTCAAGACCAAGTCATATTCTTTTAATTGTCGTAGCCGGACTTTCTTATTGTAGGATCAAGCGATCCTCTGTTGGTATAACTGACCATGGAAGATGGTTGCGGCCCGCCTTTCATCTATCAAAGACAATTGGTGGTACTGATCTTGTGACCATTGGTCTTCATCCAGCTGAGCGTCTATCAACACTCTGAGGGATTCCATTTCCACCTTTATGGGGAGCATTGCTTCCATGCCATAGGTTAATGAGTAGGGGGTTGCCCTAGTAGAAGTGCACATTGACGTTCTGTAGGCTAATAGAGTCAGAGGAAACAAGTTAGGCCATCCTTTGGGATTGGCGAACATCTTTTGCATGATCTTTTTGATATTTTTATTAGCCACTTCAACATCACCATTCATCTTTAGACGATAAATGACGGAGTTGAGATGTTTGATGTGGAATTTACTAAATAAATCATCCATCATTTGGTTGTTGAGGTTTTTGGCATTGTCTGATACAATCACCTCTAGTTGTCCATATTGACAAATGACATTGTTTCTGATGAAACCAATGATGACCTCTTTAGTAACCCTGGGGGAAGAGGCTGCTTCTACCTACTTGGTGAAATAGTCGATCATAGTGAAGATAAACCGATGACCACTACTGGCTTTGGGTTCGACCACGTCCATTCCCCACATTGAGAAGGGCCAGGGCGAACTCATATTGTGGAGCTCCCTTGGAGGGGTGTGGATATCATTCCCATGAATTTGGCATTGGTAACATCTCTTGACGTGATCATCACAGTCAGCCTTGAGAGAGAGCCAGAAATACCATATTCTTAGAATTTTCTTCACAAGTAGAGGGCCGCTCATGTGTGGGCCGCATACTCCATCATATATTTCATCCATGAGCCTCTGAGTTTGGTCTTTGTCTAGGCATCTAAATGGGCCTAGTCCTGCATCTCTTTTGTAGAGAGCGTCTCCGCTTAGATAGAATTTCATGGCCATTCGACGGATCCTCTTTCTTTCAGCTTAACTCACCTCAGCGAGTGTAGATCCATCTCGTAGATACTCCTTGATATCCTGATACCAAGGGTGTTGGATGGGAGGCAGCGCATTCGATACTTCTCCAATGTAATTCCCGTAGGCTGGTTCCTTTTGTCGGAGAAAATGTGATATTTGGCATGCCTTCCTTATCTAGTATATTGATCAAGGAGGCCAAAGTTGCTAGTGTATCCGCAAAGTTATTTCTATTCTGAGGAATGTGGAGGAAGGATATTTCTTCAAACTCCGAAGCCATCTGGATAACTTTTCGATGGTAAGGCAACAAATGTAATTCTTGTGATAGATCCCAGTGGTTTGTCTGATTATCGGTTCAGAATCTCCAAAGATAGTTAACCGTCTGACACCTATGGATTGGGCTAGTTTCAACCCCATGATACAACCTTCATACTCAGTTGTGTTATTGGTGTTGACAAAATGCAATTTGACGGCAACAGCATACTACTCTCCCGAAATGGATACTAGAACTGCTCTAGCTCCAGAACCTTCCATGTTTACGACTCCATCAAAATACATCCTTCATGGTTAGTGGGTATTATCCTGATGGTGTTGTTGAACTGTCATAATCCCTTCATCGGGGAAATATGTTTCCAAAGATTTGAAGTCTACTGAAGGTGTGGAGGCCAGTTGATTCGCAATTCCTTGACCGTTGATAGACTTTTGATTCACATTGATGATGTCAAATTGCTGGATGATCAACTGCCATTTGGACAGTTGACAATTCAAAGTAAGTTTGCTGAACACATACTTGAGAGGGTCCATACAGGATATGAGATGGGTTGTGTGACCATGGAGATAATGATGTAATCTTATGGAAGCCCTTGCTAAAGCACAACAAGTTTTCTTAATCAGAGTGTACTTGTGTTCACTGATACTGAATCTTTTGCTGAGGTAATAGATAGCTCTTTATTGGCCTCTATCATCTTTTTGTCCCAGCATGCAGCCCATGACATTATCATTGATTGACAGGTACATAAACAAGGGAACACCATCCCTTGGAGGTACCAAAATAGGAGCTTTGACTGGTTGCTCTTTCATGGAAAGGAAGGCTTTTTGACACTCTTCGTTCCAGTTCTTGGAGGATTTCTTCCTTAGCAACTTGAAGAAAGGTTCACATGTTGCTGTGAGTTGGGAGATGAACCGGCTGATGAAGTTGATTCTTCACAGAAATCCCCGTATTTCCCTCTCTGTTTAGGGTATGGGCATCTCCGTGATGGCATGGATTTTTATAGGATCCAGCTCAATGCCTTTATAGCTTACTAGGAATCCCAGTAACTTTCCTGATTTGACGCCAAAGGCACATTTGGCTGGGTTCAGCTTCAAGTTGTACTTATGCAATCGGTTGAAGAGCTTTTTGGGATGATCTAGGTGGTCTTCCTCCCTTCAAGACTTAACAATGATGTCATCCACATAGACTTCTATCTCTTTGTGCATTAGATTATGGAAAAGATCCATCATGGCTTATTGATAGGTAGCTCTGGCATTGATGAGGCTGAATAACAATCGTTTGTAGCAAAAGGTTCCTCAAGGAGTGATGAATGTATTTTTCTCACGATCCTCTTCAGTAACCATGATTTTATGGTACCCAGCAAAGCAGTCAGCAAAGGAGTATGTGCCATACTGAGTTGTATTATCAATGAATATATGGATGAATGGTACGGGAAAGCTATCATTGAGATAAGATTTGTTTAAATCTCTGTAATCCACGCAAACTCGCACCTTCCCTCTAGTTTTAGGCACGGGGACTATATTGGATAGCCATTCAGGGTATGTTGATACCATGATGATGTTGGCTTAAAATTGTTTCACAATTTTTTCTTTGACTTTCAAACTCCACTCAGGTTTTAATCGACTGAGTTTCTATCTGACTTGCTTGAATCCCTCTTTGATGGGAAGGCGATGAATGATGATGTCAATGGAGAAATCAACCATGTCTTCATGAGACCATGTAAACACATCTTGGACATAGGTCAATAGAGTAAATATGTCATTCCTTTGGTTTGGAGTAAGGTCCGTACCAATCTAGATTTGTTTGGGGTTTTCTGAGGTTTCGAGGTTAAAAGAGGTGGTTTGATCAAGATTTGGCTTGGGTTTATCTTTGACCCATTCTTTGATCTCTTGAGGCACCTCATAGTCCTCTTTCTTAATCTCTATCAAGTCAGAGTCCAACTTTACATCAAAGTTGCAGTCCTTGTGAAGAATAGGCACTCCATCAGCAAATTTAGGAAAATCTAACTTTAGAGTCCTGAAACAAAATGTTTTCACTTAATATATGAAATTGTTTAATCATACAAAGTGTTAGCATGAAATGACAAAAACAACTGTTAATACTATGCAACAAAAGTAAGCAGTTATTGCTATCTCACAGGCGTAGGATTTTTACGCCCTTTTTACCTCATCGACAAATGCAAGGAGTTCGCTCCAATTGCTAAGGGTCGTCCTCAGTGGACACATTTGTAATGAAGAAATTTTCTTCTTCCTCCTTCTCATTGAATGATGACCATGACATCTGAGCAGTCGTCATCTAAGATATCCTTGTTTATACCCTCAGTATATGTCAGGAAGTACATCTTCGATAACCGCCTCTAAATGTCTTGTTTGCGCCTTTAATTCCTTTCTTCCATGTCTGGGTCTGGAATCAAGACTTCTTTTACTTTAACCAGTATCAGCTTAGGAAATAGCATAGCTACCACTGATGCAGGAATTTTCAATAGAGGCCGTATAGAATTAGCATCTGCAGGTTTAGGCAGCAACCTTGTAGATGAAGGAATTGGTGTATGCTTGCTCGGGTTCCTGTGACTGGACCCAGAGGAGTAGCCTAATCTGACCTTCCCTGTCTGGCTGGGAACTTGAATTGAGCATTTGATTCCTTGATGATCTTTTCCTAACCCTCGTCTAGGTTGAAAACTCAAGGATATTATTTCTTGAGTGGCTGATATTACCTTTGCGGAAACTCTGGGTTCAGAGCTGGAGCCCCAATAGGCTGATAGTGAGTGTTGATGACTTCAAGGGCTTGGTAGTTGACAGCCTCAACTTTGTTATTGAAACTGATGAGAGGTATATCATTTTGGACATGATACTCTGGCTCAGCATTGACAGTGACCAGATTACTATTGATGATATACTTGAGCTATTGATGAAGAATGGATGGGATAGCTCCCGCCATATGAATCCAAGGTCTTCCCAACAGTAAATTATATCATGTAGTGATTTTAAGCACTTAGAAGGATATGTAGAATGTATGTAGACCGAGTAATTCAATCTCTTCGACAGTATTTTGTCGAGATCCATCAAAGGCTTTGATGATTGTATGGGTGCTTCGAATCCTATTGATATTGATGTTCATTTTTTCCAATGTGGCATAGAGGCAGATGTTTAGGGATGATCCTCCATCTATTAGCACTCCTCCAACCACATATCCGGAAGACATCATCGTTATGTGCAATGGTTTGCAATGATCCGTCCCTTCGGGAGGTATGATCTGATGATAGGCTTCATCACTCGTTAAAGGAGATATAGTGGATTCTCTTTAGACACTGCAGTAGTTGTGTTTCCTTCAACATCTTCATAATTCCATGGTACTTTTTTAAGGCTGATGATAGGAGACTATGGTCTGAATGGCAATATGATTATCTTTGGTGCAGACACTTTCAAAGGGTTTTTAACTCCTTTGAGCTAAATTGGTTGAATTGTAAGTGGTGTGGCAGCCAAATCTTCCTTAGAGGATATAACTGCTATAACTTCCTTCTACCCTAGAGGAAATGTGTCCCCACTCTTAAATGATACGGTGTCATCGTCTGCCATTTGTAGGTTACCGCTATCAATCATATTTTGGATAAGATAGCGGAGTTCCCAGCATTCCTCAGTGTTGTGACCGCGAGAGTGGGAGTGGTATTGACATATTCCAGTAGCGTCAAACCTTTTTGAGCGCGGATTGACTAGAGGTAGCAGTGCTGTGATTTTTCCTTCATTGATCAGCATCTATAATATTTCTTCCATCGGTAGGCCTAAATAGGTGAATTCCCTTTTGTTGGCAAAATCCCGACAGACTTTAGCTTTTGTTTTTCTTGCAAATTTTTCCTCCAAGGTTTCACTTTCTGGGTAAGTGGTGGAGTATTTGTGATAAGAGAGAGAAGGCTAGCATGCTCCTAGCTGAACAACAGTCAAGTGACTTGGTGTTGGTGTATCAGCAGTTCTTCCAGTTGATTGACTTGTTCGCCAAGAGACTTTAACTCTCGTTCCATCATGAACTGGAACTCTAAATAATCCCACTTGTCAGAATTATCTTTGTTAGTTTGGGAAGAACAATTCACATATTTGAGGTACTTGGAGCTCTCTCCACTGGCTTTATTGATCATGTTAACCTCCTCTTCCTTGTGTTGAGGGAGAGGGTTGTCTTGAACATGTGGTTGCTAGGGCTTGGTCACCACGATCTCATAATTATCAATTAAGGAGTTGTTTGTTTAGGACTGAATACATCTGAATGGCTGAATTGGTTAGCCATTAAGTGCATTTGTTTTGGAAAAAAAATCGTCTGAATGACTTATTCGGTCAGATGATTCAGCTAAATGGCTCAGTCAGATTTTTTTGGCTGAATGAGCAGCTGAATAAAGTAAAAAAAATTAAAAAAATAAAATTTTAAAAAATATATTAACTATTATATTAAGTAATATTAAATAAATTTACAACTTTGAATTTTTTCATAGAGGTAAAATAATAAAATTATGTCATTCAGATGTTTCAGACATGTTAATTATCAAACAACTTTTTTTATTTAAATTCAGCTCATTCAGATCCAGATTCATTGAATTTTTATCAAACACCCCCTAAGTCCTGGATCTTATGCTTAAGGGCCCAACAATCTTGAGTATCGTGGCCTGGAGCTCTAGAATGGTAAGCACACTTTTTGCTTGTATTGAAACCCTTTCCACTTGGATTAGCTGGTGCAAGGAGATGAGTGATTTTCTTCTGAGCAGTCAGAAGTTTTAAAATTTTTTCGAGTGAATCCCCTAAGGGGATGAACACTCTTGAGTGTTTGACTTCTCCGCTCTTTGGCAAGGGAGGATTTGAAGACTGTGCTTGAAAAGGGGAATAGTTTCTCCTTTGAATAGGTAAGTTTTGATTACCTTTTTATCCTTACAGTATCAAGAAAACATCCTCTGATTTCTTCTTATGGAACCTTCGGGGGTTGTTCCCATAACTTCCATATTGGATATGCTCAGCTACGGCTTTTAGAGCTGCGAGGTCCTTAATCTTCGCTGACTTGAATCAGATTTCGGCCATTTCTTCGTGCTTAATCATTTCTAATAATGGCTTTCCTATTCCAGCTAGGACCCTCTCATAAAATGGAGCTTCTTAAATATCTATGAAGGTCATAACCATTTAAAACTCTGTCATGGATGGGTTAACTTGAGCAGCCAGACGCCTCCATCTTTGGGCATACTCTCTGAATGACTCATTGACTTGCTTCTTGACCATTGTAATTTGATGCCGGTCTATAGCTATCTGAGTTTGAAAGTTGTATTGACTGAGAAAAGCATGGGCTAACTTCTCCCAGCTGTGAATTTTAGAGTTATCCAATATGGTATACCATGCCCTGGTTTCTCCAGTCAGACTTTTTTGAAATAGCTGCATTCTGAGCTTTTCATTCTCGGCATAGGATCTGAGCTCTTCAATGAACACCTTTAAGTGGGTATAAGGATCTCCTAATCCATCATATTTCTCAAAATTGGGAGTTTTGAATTTTTTCGGATAATGAACCCCATGGAAGATGCAAAGGTCTGTATATGAAACACTTTCGTGTGTTCCAATCCCTTTGATGGATCGAATGGTCTCTTCCATTTTTATAACATTCTTCCGAATATCACTGGTGTCTTGATCTTCTTTAAGATGGGTGATTTCAGGGGTTTTGTTGGACTTCTCATTCTGAAACTCAGGTGTTGGGACTTCTCTGTCCAGACCCTGTATTCTTCCCTGTGCAGAGGCTTCTGTATGGATGGGTATTTGTGAACCCTGAGTTGTTTTGTTTAGTTCCTTGAAGAGAATAGCCAAATCTGTTATTTGATTCCTTAATCCTTCGAACTCCTCACGAGAGACAAGAGTAGGATCAGGATGGCCACTTGTAGTCGTGTCTGACTGTGGGCTTAGTGCCTTTTTGGACTTTGAAAGGGTAACGGGACCAATCGTTTCCCTGCAAAAAAGACTTATGTGGTTTATTTTGGGGAAACGTGGCAATGTTACATGCTATATAATGTGTCCATTTTTAGGAGTATTAACCTGTAAAACGGATGTCAGTTATTTTAATGATAGGATAACATGACTGGTTTTGATATGCATGTTCACATATTCCATTATATTTTCCATTACATTGAGATTGACATGGCAATGAAATTACAAGTAATTAAAATTATAAGTAATTAAAATGGGAAGGTATGAAGAGACTTCCCTCCACATTTGGTTTATCAGAGGCTGACCTATCTTAGTCTACTCTCGTGACTTTTTGGCATGAAGGTCCCTAGATCATCGTAATTTACTCGATGGGAAATTAATCCAATCTTTCAACTGGAGCGAATATGGGTGGTGCCTTTCCTGAGCCTTATGGAATTTGTCTTCCGACGAGTCTAGTAATCAAACACCGACGGGATAGCCTCCTGATGGAGGGACCACACAATATATATTCACATACATCGCATCTTATCGTATGGAAATGATGACATGTGCGAAGCACTAATATCATAGGCAGATATGGTGCGAAGCACTAAGTGCAAAAAATAAAGCATTAGTACATATTCATTCAAATGTAAATGCAACATCCACATATAAGCAAATAGAAGTTTTTGAAAAGTTTGAATAGTGGCTTAAGCCCTCTTACTGGATTCCCTAGCAAAGTCGCCACCTGTCGACGTCAAGATTTTTATTTGTCCCTTTTTGTTCTTATCTTTTGGTGTTCTCATTTTAGCCGAGATTTGTTTGAAAAAACAAGTTTGAAAATGTCCGACATGTATATGTCGACGATTTAACTGTAAGAGTCGCCATTTGGTATTATTAAATGGTTGTACTAACTCAATGGAGAAAAGGTTTGCACAAAGACCTAGTGATGTGACACAATTTAACTGGTCTGCAAAACCAAAATTCATTAGGGTCCGGGGGCTTAATTAAGCTGAGGGAAGGTGTTAGGCACCCCCCGACTTCCGTGATAACACGGTTACCTCCACTTTTCATTAATCTTTTATTTGCGAATGTGTGTGTGTGTGAATTAGGTCTATGTGCAGTTGTTTGAAAGTAGTGTTATGCCTCGTTTGCACCTATATACAAAGGGTTTAACTTTTGTATAAAAGTTTAATTTTAACAAGATATAGCAGTGACGTTTTTTAAAATAAGTTTTTCAAACCCTTGTGCTCAATAGTAATTGAGGCCTTTGATACTTCCATTTTATTATGTGTTCGGCTTGATTGCTTTTATTTTTGAGATGCGAAGCATTTTTGAGAAAATAAGATACATAGTAGTGCCGAACTCCTTGTGGGCATGAAAGTCATCTAAGGAAATTCAGACACCGTAGATAATTTACAAGCTGGCTACAGCTGAAAATGTCCATCACGGGAACCGAATCTAGATTCTGAAGATGAATGCGTGATCATATGATTCCTAGGCTCACATGTGAAAGAAATATGTACAAAAGCTAGAACACTACAAGAAAAAGCCTTAATTTCGACGGAATTATTTTCGAGGGAAAATATTCAGTCGTAAATAGCGTAATTTCGACGGTATTATCCATCGAAAATAGTTCCCTCGAATATAATTTATTTTTGACCGAATTCCATCAGACATACACCCAGCAAAATGGCGTCAATGTTCCCTCTAGCACCAACTCTTTTTTCAAGGGAATGGTAATTAAGCTCGACGGATTATCCGTCGAAGATAACGTAATTTTGAGGGAATTAATTCTGAGGGAATGTTCCATCGAAAATAGTCTTTAAAACCTAAAAACCATTTCAGTTCCCCCAGCCGCCTCATGTGTTATCTCTCTCTCACTCTCTCTCTCTCTCTCAGCTCGTGCTCTCATCTTTCTCTGTCTCTCGTCTATCTTTTCTCCGGCGACCACCTCTCCTCCCTCCTCCCTCCGGCGACCACCTCTTTTCCATCTGGCGACGACCCTACAGCTTCTCCTTTTCCAGCAGCGTTTTCCTCCTTCGGCAGCGCCTTCTCCTCCCTCCGGCGAGGACCCTACAACTTCTTCTTTTTCAACAGCGTTTTCCCCCCTCTGGCAGTGCCTTCTCCTCCCCTCTGGCAGTGATTAGCAGTTTCTCCTACCCATTTACTTCTCTATTTTTTTGGTAGCATATAATTGTTGGTATAATTTAATATGGGATTACTTTGTGAATATATTGTTGTTAAAAATATAAAATTGGGATTGTTTATTTTTTTAATTTTTTAGCAGCAATTAGGATTAAGTTTTGAAGAGGATTAGTTGTTGTTTCTGCCATGAATTTTGTTGGCTAAATTTGGTCTATTTTGTTGCCATGAATTTTTTGCAAATTGTTGGTTAATTGGGATTAAGTTTTGAGTATATATGATTAGTTGTTGTTGCTGCCATGAATTTTGTTGGCTGAATTTGGTCTATTTTGTTGCCATGAATTATGATGCCCCCAAATCCGGGTTACCTGACCCCCAGGTTTGGTTCTCACGATCCATCATATAAATAACATCTAACTACCCATTCATTTATGAATATCATTAAACATACCATTAGATAATATAATTAATACAATATCCCAGGTTTTCTAACCTTGACATAACAAACATACCCTTAGATATACAAAAAGGTTTTACACATAATAACATAATAATTAAAGTCATAAAAACTACTACTGAATTATGTCCTTGCCCTTGTCTTTGTCTGCCCCTCCTGCTACTTCATCATTAGCTGAAATGTTATATTTAAGCAAGGGTGAGCAACAAGTTTGCTCCGCAAGTTAAAACATAAAATAAAAGTTGTGAATCAAGAATAATAGACTATCGATTCGATAGAATTTTACTAAAGTTCAAAGGTCTTTGAATTAGCTGAAAAAACCGTTTATCAATAACAATACTTTATTGAATTTCATGCTAATCAAGAATTCAATGATGAAAGAGTAAAACGCTTTCGAAGTTTCAATAATATTCAATCGATTAACAACAGATACTAACACTACAATAACAAAGTAGGATATACAAAGATTTTATGCTGAGCGATCACAATGGGATCATGAACGTCTCGAGGCATTATCAATATTCAATATCAAATAACCCCAGAATTATAAATTAGCTATAAAAACTAAACTATAACCCTCTGCAAGTACCTGGAGCGGCCAACCCCTTGTTCCCAATATTATGCATAATACTCAACTCGCGCAATGGTCGTATATCTGACCACAAGGTTCCCTTTTTATATAAAGGTTGTTCATCTCAGTCTTACATCAAGAATTCGTATCGTAACAATATAGTTTGGATTTAAAGAAATGCTATGATTTCAACATCAAATCTCTACCTAGCCGAAATAATTGGCATTGATCTTTTAATAACAATTGAGTTCAAATACTAGAACGTATCAAGTTTCAACAAATATCTATCTCGCCAAAATAATTAGCTAAGACATAGCTCAAAAACTGTTCTATAATAGGCAGAAATTAATTGCCCTATTTGCAATCAACAATACTATTTATAGATATGAATAACCAACAATAGTTATTCAACAATCACGCTTCTGAAATTTATAACTCATTTCGAGTTAATGAACTTGCACTAATTGTGAATAATCAATACTAATCTTAGACGTGGTATAATCAACAATAATTACCCACTTAACAAGATGGTAGGATAATAATTCGAATTTAAGTTAAAGCAATTTCAATATTTACGAATATTCAATGACAATCTTGGATATAGAATAATTATCAATAATTATTCACCGACATATTTGAAAAGTAATAACTCAAGTTTGAGTTAGGAAACTTGCCTTCGTCGTTGACTACTGCTACACAATATAATTTAGTTGCGTTTGAAAGACCTATAATCAATAATATTGGTCTCGCATTTAGCATAAAATATCACAACTCATAATAATATCATTTAACATCACTATATCACTTAGACACATTATCATATAGTCACAACAATGTTTAGAACTTAAACTAACACTTATCAGGTCAATCTATGTCAATCTGGTTGGACCTCGGTATCAAATTGGTGTCCTGATCACCCTATTAATGAGTTTATTTTCAATAAAACTCATTTACAAAGCTTCAATATTATTTTAGATAATTAAAATATCCCTTATAATATTTTTCGAAAGCTTATAATAATTTTCAAATAATTATTATATTTTATAATAATTTTTCAAGCACTGATATCATTTTTAAATGATTTAAATAGTGAATAATCTCATTATCATTAATATTTAAATAATATTAAAATATTAATGAAATCCTCGTCAAAAAATTATAATAACTCCAAATATTTTTAAATCACCAATATTCTCTTTAAATGATTTTTAAAATATTTAAAATTATTTTAAATAATTAACATTAGTATTCAAACATTAATGTATTTTTCATCAAAATATTAAAAGTAATTTATTATAATTTAAAATACTTTTAACTCATATATATCATTTTAAATGGTTTTAAATAATAAAACCATTTTTAAAAACATTTATTTAATATAATTATTAAATAAATTTATTATCATTAATATTAAATTATTAATGAAATTTACCTCAAAATATTAAAATTCATTTTTATAACTTAAAATATGTTTTAACACTTTATTATCATTTAAAATGATTTTTATAATATTAAAATTATTTTTAATCAATTTATTTAATACAATTATTAAATAAATTTAATATCTTTAATATTCCAATAAATAAAAATATTAAGGAAAAATATGTCAAATTATCAAAAGTTAATTTTTATAACTTAAAATAATTTTTAAAACTCATTTTGGAATTTTTAGGAATTTATTTCTATTTTTAATGATTTTTGGAAATTAATATAATTAATTTTAATAAAACCTTCGCTAAAGGCTTTAGCGACAGAAACTGTCACTATATGCCAAAGTCAAGAACACTCAAAGTCAGTCTTCAAGGTGCCTACTTTGGCCAATCCTAATTCTCAGTTCAAGAGGTTTCTGGGCATGCAACTGTAATGATCATGTAGTATTGATGTAATACTACATATAACAACAACAATTATGGTCAAAATACATCACAGAAAGGAGATCTAAGCCTCTAAAATGTATTTCAGACCTGTTATGGGTTACACAGAAACTCAGACAGTTCTTAGTAGGTACTTTGCAACTCGATTATCTTGGTTTCTGGACATTAATTTGGTGTTTAAGTGATTCAATCTTATAGTCCTTATGTCAAAGAATAAATATACTACATTTGGCACTACAAGAAAAAGGTTCATCAGCGACCACTTATCAATGATCATGACCCAATCATGCAGATAGGTATCACGATCGCCATGACCCGATCGTCGCATAAAATCTAGTCGCTGGGATGCACATCAGCGACCACTATTAGCGACCGCTCTATCTGCGACCGATATGAGCGACCGAAATGACAAATTCGGTCTCTAAGTTTGAAATCGAGATGGTCGAGGCCAAAGTCGACGTGGTCCAAGGTCGTCGATTTGCTACCACAAACGAATCAACGCGTCGTCGATACCATCAAATGGTAAGTCGTTGCTAATAGGTATCAGCGACCGCATACGGTCGTTGATTTTAAAAAAAACTGAAAACCAGATTTTTGCTGTTTTGCAGCATTCCCAAAAACATGTACCTGTTTTGTACCTGCTTTATCCCAACACACATACACAACAATATAAACATCCATCGTCCACCAACACATACACCAAACTAGTATATAAACATTTAAAAACCAATATGATTTGAATAAATACTTATGAACATTTCAAAACTTGTTTAAGTAACATACAAACATCCAAAGAATGAATATACAAGTACAAGCTTATACTATAACTACAAAACTGATCTAAAGTAGGTACGTCAAGCATCATCGCCTCCTTGATCACCCTGTAATTAACAAAATAATAAAACAAGTTACAAATATATACTAACTATGTTAATATTGGTATATTACGACAATATAAACAACAAATTGATTTTATACCTATATCATATAATCCCCATGTTGTGATGTTGTCATTGCATCATCTTGCTTGACTAACTCCAAGACTCAGAGCCCCGGATGCACCGCTAGTATCTTAAGAAGATCGCAATCTTGACATATTGCTCTCACACAGTCAGCCGGAGTATGAACAGCTGGATGGCTCGATGACCGTAATGTAAGACCGGGTAGAAGAGCAACTGAGCCATCGAAGAAGGATGGACGTCGTCGTTGTCCTTGACCTTTAATGTATTTCTTCTTCCCAACAGATGCCCTCTCCCACAACTCTTGATCAATAGTCGGACGTGGAGTGCCTTCAGGATAGCGCTCATTCAATAAATGCTTATAAGTATCCTGTCATCATGTTAACAATTAAATAGTTAAAAATAAATTAATTCTGTAAGCATTGATAAACAAGATCAAGTTGTTAAAATTTATTACCGCTATCTGGATAGCCTCAGGTAGACCATCATGGGTGGCCACGTACACATCCAGCCAATGGATAGATTGACCTTGAGACTGAGACTCCTATACAAAAAATAACATAATATTACCAAGTAAAAATGTGATATATTTTCTACAATTCATGATTGTAAACATATTAAAACTTGTAAATACGTACCCTGGTAGTGATATGCTGCAACTGTGAAATACTATCGCCCTTGTATATCTCTTTAGCCTTTTCGCAATCGGGTACACCCGAGGATCTGTTGGTGGCGGTAGTCTTTCATCTTTTCACCCAGCTCTCAGCTCTCCATTGGGCACATATCTCAGCCCCTATGGACTGGGTGCACCACCAGGGGCTATGCTTGTGCATGTAATCTTCTCCCTGGCCTGGATGTTCGATCTCGGCATTGTGAAGGGCTTTTTGTCTTTCTTTGTTCAAATTGTCTTTGGTGCGGACCGCACACTTCTGCCAGAATAATGTCTGTATCACTGAAGCATGCGCGTCCTCCCATCTATACCGTTTCTGCAAATAAAACAACAATAATAACATTACTAAATAATTATCCTTTGAATATTATATTAATATTATGTGTCATAATTAAAAAAAAATACGAAATTACGCTTAAACAAAGATCCTTGTGGGCGATAGGTGTGCTTTCATGCCACGTAATCACAGTGTGAGGCCAATTACGTAAAACACAACTGTGATATGCACTTGACGATCTTATTATCCTAAAAATCACTATAATATACAACATCAATTAGCATATATTAAAGCAATTTACATCTAAGTTATAATACTTATGAACATTTTTCAAACTTATACTTATAATACTTCAAAAAATTAGCGAGTCTCCCCACAATATAGACTAGCCAAATGCACGACGACATGCATATATGGACATTTCTAGGCACCCAAGACACAAACCAAGAGAAATATATAAATTTTCAATACAATAAAACCAAAACAATAATGATTGAATGCAAATTAAAGTAGTAAAAAATTCAGACCCATATACATTACCAATATAATATCAATCAAAACATTACCAATATACAATAAATGGAATCTTAAATGCTTATATATAAATGATATATACGGGACGTACGTGCTATTCGGAGGAGGGCGAATCTGAATAAGAATCCTATCATCCGAATTAGTAGGGGCCTTGGGCACATGATTAGGCCCCCTACCCAAGCCGCGCTTTTTCTGCGCTACTTCAGAAGCCATCTGTATATTAAAAATTTCAAGATGTTATTATGATTCATATTTGATTACATGTATATATGACAATAAACATGACAGTGATATAAACATGTATATATATGAATATAAAATGACAATAAACAAAAGTTGCATTTAAATAGTTTAGTACATAAACATGACAGTGATATAAACATGTATATATATGAATATAAAATGACAATAAACAAAAATTGCATTTAAATAGTTTTGTACATAAACATGACAATGATATAAAAAACATGTAATGCTAACCAGACATTTCATTTATTCAAGTGTCAATGTATGATTCAGAATCATCTTGTATACGTGTTGCAGATTCATAACCATCATCTGCTTCAGATTCAGTGTCAGATTCAGTCAATAACTCTTCCTCCTCAGTATCAATGTCATCAGACACAAGTATTGACTCGGGATCTAATTCATGTGGTTATTCTCCACCATCTAACTGGATTACTTCATTGTCGTCCTCCACATTTATTATAGTTTGACTATGAAGCATCTGCTCTTGGTAAATCTCCCCATCAACTAATTCTACACGACTACGCGTGGGAGTATGAATTACAACTTGCCAATCTGTAGGCGGTCTATCCCTTTTCCTAACAGGACTAGAAGTGTAGTATACTTGTACTATTTGAGTTGGTAAAATAAATGGTTCATTGGAGTACGCAGACCTATGGAGGTTAATATCGACGATTCCATGTCTGTCAACACGTATCTCTTTTTCTGAATCAAACCAATGGCACTTGAACAAGTGAATATGACCCCCATACGTGCCCTTGTACGACAACTCTACGATTTCCTCCAACTCCCCATAAAAGGCACGACCAAGCTCATTGTAACAATCTCCTTGGACACACACTCCAGAGTTCGTTGTTCTTTTACCGCACCCATATGACTTTGTGTGAAATTCACAATCATTTATTTTGTAACCATTGCGGCTGACTTGGTCCCTGTCTGGTCCCATAGCTAGGACTTGTACATTAGCCGGAATCGTTGATCCATCAGTCAAAGCCTACAAAAACTCCATCTTATTAAATGAATTCATAGTTAACATGGACTATATATATATATATATATATATATATATATATATATATATATATATATATATACTACGTGCTTAAAAATTGAACTTACTTTGTCCTTTAGCCAAAGTGCAAATTTTTTATCCCGATTGATTTGAATATCTTTATCGCTTATGCTTAGGATGCTTCACTTTTAACTCGTCATCGTACAATCTATACCATGTTATAAAAATTAACATATTGGAATAAATTTTCAACTTAAAAGATAAATTATCAAGTTTACATGTGTACCTCACAAATTCATCAATCTCCTCGAAATTGAGAAGAATGTAAGTATGTGCAGCATGTAATTCTTGCTCAGAGAGGAATATGCGCTTCCCTTTTCCATAAGTGCGGCCCGATAGACCAAATATAGAGAGCCAACCATTTAGTTCAACATTTCCCCCATCATCATGTCTCGATACTCAATTGGCCTTTGTCAAGACTTCGTCCGGAAAATAGTCTTCAGACAAACGTAGATATCTCATCGAAACTGTATGCCTCACATATCGACCCCTCGACATAAACTCTATTCTTCACCTTCCTCTTAAGGTTTCCCATCACCCTCTCGAAAGGGTAAATCCATCTATATTGAACTGGACTCCCAACACGAGCTTTATAGGGAAGATGGATTTGCAAATGCTCCATGGAGTCAAAAAAACCAGGTGGGAATATTTTTCCAGTTTACACGTGACCTCTATGATGTTCTTCTTAAGTACAGACATGTCCTTCTCATTTAATGATTTTGAACATAAGTATTTGAAGAAACGACTAAGATCCGTCAAAGCATCCCATATTGGTTTATCAAGCAGATCCCGAAATGCTATAGGCATGAGTCTCTCCATGAACACATGACAGTCATGACTCTTCATCCCTTGCAATTTCCCACCCGTAACACACCTTGCAATGTTTGACACATATCTACTGGTAGTTTCAGAGACTTAACCCATGTACTTCAACTTGCTTTTTGGACAATGTGTACCTTGCATGCGGTTTAACAATCTTACCATTAGGAGATTCATAAAGTTTTAATCCAGGACGCTTATAAATATCTTTCATGTCCAAACATGCCTTATCGTTATCTTTTGTCTTCCCCGTAACATTCATCACAGTGTTAAACACATTGTCAAACATATTCTTCTCAATATGCATCACATCTAGATTATGACGAATCAAATTTGTAAACCAATAAGGCAGTTCCCAAAAGATGCTTCACCGAACCCAGTTATGAGATTCGCCAAACCCATTGATTATTTTTGTGGCATCAACCTTACCAAATGGGATAACCAGCAATCTCATCACACGATCTCGCATCTCCATTCCCAAAAATCGCGATGCAGGCATATCATTGTCTACTTTCCCTTTCCTGAAGTGTTCTCTATTTCTTCGAAACGGGTGATCTACCGGTAAGAACCGACGATGACAGACAAACCAACAAGGCTTTCGACCTTTTGATAGATTAAATGACTTTGTATGCTCCATACAATACGGACAAGCCAACTTCCTGTGTGTACTCAATCCAGCTAACATACCATAAGTTGGGAAGTCACTTATAGTCCACATAACCACTACCCTAAGGTTGAAATTTGTTTTCGTTGCAACATCCCAAGTCTATACTCCATCCTCCCACAATACCTTCAACTCGTCTATAAGAGGTCTCAATTAAACATCTAAGTTCTTTCCAGGACTCTTAGGACCAGGAACCACGAGTAAAAGAAACAAGTATGGCTGTTTCATACACATCCAAGGAGGCAAGTTGTACGGAGTAACAATCACAGGCCAACATGAGTACGGAATAGCTGAGTGGTCAAATGGATTGAAACCATCGGTGGACAATCTAAGCTTCACATTTCTAGGTTCCAATGCAAATCCAAGATGTGCTAAGTTGAAATCTTTCCAAGCCTGCCCATCTGCGGGATGCACTACAAGAAAAAGGTTTATTAGCGACCGCATACGGTCGCAGATACATATCAGCGACCGACTGCGGTCGCTGATAGTCGTCGCATAAAATATGGTCGTTGAGATGCACATCAGCGACCACTATTAGCGAACGCCATATCTACAACCGCTATGAGCGACCAAAATGATAAATCTAGTCGCTAAGCTGAGTCAGCATGGTCCAGGACCAAAGCTGACGTGGTCCACGTGTCAGCGACCACTATCAGCGACCGCATGCGGTCGCTGATATGCTCAAATATATTAGCCATCACTGATAAATATCAGCTACCGCATGCGGTCACTGATATTAAAAAATTGAAACCCAAATTATTGTTGTTTTGCAGAATTCCCAAAAACCTTTTTTATACCTGTTTTATCCCAACACGCATACACAACACTATAAACATCCACGGACGTACCAAAAATAGTATATAAACTATAGAAACCTTTAAATTAACACCAATATGATTTGAATAAATATAAACAAATCAAAACTTGTTTAAGTAACATATAGACATCCAAAGTATAAGCTTATACTATAACTACAAAACTGATCTAAAGCAGGTACGTCAAACATCATCAATCGCCTCCTTGATCACCCTATAATTAACAAAATAATAAAACAAGTTACAAATATAGTAACTATGTTGATACTGATATATATTACGATAATATATACAACAAATTGATTTTATACCTCGTCGTCATCCCCGTGCTGTCCTGCTGCTGCTGCCACTACTGCTTTAGCTAACTCCTCAGGATCAAGAGCCCCCAGGTGCCCGCCCAGTATCTTCAAAAGATTTTGATCTCGACATATAGCTCTCACACAGTCAGATGGAGTATGAACAGTTGGATGACTCGATGACTGTGAAGATTGGGTAGTAGAGCTGCCTAAGCTACTGAAGGATGGTCGTCGTCGCTGTCCTTGACCTATAATGTAGTACTTCTTCACAATAGACGCCCTCTCCTATAACTCTTGATCAATAGGCGGACGTGGAGTGCCTTCAGGATAGCGCTCATTCAATAAACGCTTATAAGTATCCTGTCATCATGTTAACAATTAAATAGTTAAAAATAAAATCTATAAGCATTGATAAACAAGATCAAGTTGTTAAAACTTATTACCGCTATCTGGATAGCATCAGCGGAACTTCATGACGGGTGGCCACGCATACACATCCAACCAATGGATAGGTGACCTTGAGACCGAGACTCCTATACAAAAAATAGCACAATATTACTAAGTAAAAATGAGATATATTTTCTACAATTCATGATTGTAAACATATTAAAACTTGTAAATACGTACCCTGGCAGTGATATGCTACAACTGTGAAATACTGCCGCCTTTGTATGTTCCTTTAGCCTTTTCGCCATCGGATACACTCGAGGCTCTGTTGGTGGCGGCAGTCTTTCGTCTTTTCACCCAGCTCTCAGCTCTCCATTGGGCACACATCTCAGCCCATATGGACTGGGTGCACCATCAGGGGCTATGTTTGTGCATATAATCCTCTCCCTGGCCTGGATGGTCGATCTCGGCATTGTAAATGGCTTTTTGTCGTTCTTTATTCAAGTTGTCCTTGGTGCGGACCGCACTTCTTACGCGTAAATAATGTCTCAATCAAGCTTGGAAGCTGCAGCGTCCTCCCATCTATACCTTTTCTGCAAATAAAACAACAATAATAACATTACTAAACAATTAACCTTAATTACAATATTATATAATTATCTCATCATAATTAAAAAACATACCGAAATTCAAATTTAAATAAAGATCCTCAGGGCGATAGGTGTGCTTCGCCCACATATTTACAGTGTGTAGCCAATTACAGAAAACACAATTTGTGATATGCACTTAACAATCTTATTATCTAAAAAATCACTATAATATATAACAATTTACATCAACGATAAGTAGATATATTAAAGCAATTTACATCTAAGTTATAATACTTATGAACATTTTTCAAACTTATACTTATAATACTTAAAAAAAATTGCCAGAGTCTCCCCTATAATATAGACTAGCCACATGCACGACGGCATGCATATATGGACATTTCTAGGCACCCAAATAAACTATACAGGTTCCTCGGTTACCAAATAAACTATACTTTTGAGTCCTCCTTTATTTATATATGTTTTCTATGGACGCATATCAATATAAACAAACATCATTGCAAATTCCAAGGTCACCCGGGCGAAGCTCCTCTGGAAAAAACACCTAGCACATGAAAACACACTTATAAACCAAATTACAGCTCTAGATCCAATCTAGATACAGTAAAAATGCATTCCTAAATCTAAATAGCTCTCAGACTTAAGTTATGTAATTCTACAAACTAGCAAAAGTCAAGGTTTCTCTCTATCCAGTCCACTGAAATAAAATCAAAAAATAATCCTACAAAATTTGCTACTGTAGAACAGAATAGGGAAACTGGGAGATACGTGTCAAGGCATGAAACTTAATTTCTACGAAATAGTCATCGGAGATAAATGTTACTATTCCGTATATATATCAAATATACACACTATACCTAAACATGCATAAACAAACCAAAAATTGATACATTCTTTTCTGTTCATACATTACATATCAAACTCAAACTTAATTGTAGAATATGTATTTGCACAAATCAAACACTAATTGCAGTATACAATACAGTAAATATCAAATTCAAATTTCCAACATATCAAACCCAAATTGAATTCATCCTCAATTAATATATAACAAATTAAACCCTAGATTAAATTTTAAAACTCAAATAGAACTAATGTTTGGCGAATTAAAAAAGATGTGAGGAGAAGTGAATCTAGAGATTAAGGGATAACTAAAAGTTTAATTTAGAGATTAATTGGGGTTACTGGGGTGTAGTGCAGGGTGGTCTTGCGGTGGTAGTTGGCGGTGGTCAAGCGGTGCGGCAGTGGTCTCCTCTCTTCCCCCTACTCCCTCTTCTCCCTCGTTTGTATCTCCCTCTTTTCTTTTTCTTCTCTGTACTGATATCGCGAACCTGAGTCTGATTAAGGTTTTCAGAATCAGTGACCGTGTTCAGCGACCGCATGCGATCGCTGATGTTTAATGATGTGGACATATCAGCGACCGCATGCAGTCGCGGATAAAGTTTAGTCGCAAAAAAAATGCGCCAGGGTTTCCCACCAAATTTTTGGGTGGAAAATTCATCTCAGCGACCGCATGCGGTCGCTGATAGAAACTAGCGACTAGAATTCATCTCGGTCGCAGATAGCGGTCGCTAATATTAATATCAGCGACCAGAAATGTGGTCGCTGATATTATTGGTCGAAGATAAGCCTTTTTTTGTAGTGATGATTTAGTTCTCCATCTTTAGCTGGAGATTTTGCATGCTAACTCATATTTTCAGCTGTTCTTGAAGACATGTACAATCTTTTTAGCCGATGTGTTATTGGAAAATACCTTAGAATCCTAGTTTTAATAAACATACATTATAAATGAATTTTATAATTAACATCAACTAGCATGAGTATGGCTTATTATGTTTTTTTCTTTTTGTAAAACCCACACTATGGTGAGAAGTAGATGCACATAATTGCATAGTTGTTTTGTTGATCTTGCTTTCCCAATTTCAACACATATTCAGTATATTCCCAATTTCAACATATATTAAAACACATATTAACCCTAAAAATAATTTAACCTATAAATTTCAATAATCTCATAAAACTCTTTGCAACAATTTCAGTATATTCCCAATTTCAATAAGAAGCTATAAATTTTAGTAATCCCAAATTCAATAATCCCAAATTCATTTTCATTCATTCAAATCTCAGCTCTAAATTAACTCTTAAAACAAAAATTCAGTAGCAATATAAGATAATTTATTGTATGAACTAGCTTTGCCCCAAACTATTGCACGAGAAATTCAGTAGCAATATAAGATAGTGCTTTCATAGTTAGGTTACCTATGGGCGGCGGCAGCGATGGCAGTGGCGGCGACGGTGGGTGGTGTGTGTGTGTGCGTCTTCTCCTTCTTCTCCTTTTTCTTTTCTCCCCCTTCTCCCTCTTCTCTTTATTCGATCTCCCTCTTTTTTTTCTTTCGTTTCTATTTCTGAGAATGACTGAAACTGGGTAAATTAAGTTTGATTAGTGGCCGCTATCAGTGATCGCATGTGGTCGCTAATTTTTAATGACATGGATTTATCAGCGACCGCATGCGGTCGGTGATATTAATTGGTCGCACATACCCTTGGCGCCAACATTTCGTGCCAAATTTTATGAGAGAAATTTGTGTTAGCAACCTCTCAGCGACCGCGTGCGGTCGCTGAAATTAATTAGCGACTAGATTAAGGTGTGGTCGTAGGTATCGGTCGCTACTAGTAATATAAGCGACCGGACAGGCGGTCGTTGATAGTATTGGTCGTTGTTAGGCATTTTTCTTGTAGTGTGGGTAGCCTAACTACATCACAATCACCAGATCTAAGCTGGTCAAACCTTGTTAGAAACTGTGTTCATACATTTTCTAGAATTTCTAGAAAATTAACCTCATGCTTAGTCAACCTAGTTTGACTGTCTACTACTTTGAATCTGTTGTTTGTTTAACTGATCTAAGGTCATTAATCTATAGTCCATATACTAGAGTATAACATTAATACAACAACATAAGCTAAACACATAACATCTGACATATCAGTGCTCTTGAAAATCTTATCAGACCTATCTGGGGAATTTCTGGGTTACCCATAAACTCAAAGTCATGGCTGGTCAACCCACTTTGACCATCAATATCTTGGAATTTGGACATGGTATGACCATGATTCCACTTCCAGATCACTCCCCTCATAGCATACTACAAGTCTGTTATATCTAACAAGGCTAATAATTAGCAGATCTAGATTTATGGCCTTTGACATTCGGTTGTCAGGCCATAAATCTAGGGTTCTTGACAGTTTTGAAAACTTGACTTTTGAGCACTTTGATGTTATGGATCTATGATATAACATCATAGATCACTAAAAAACATTTAATAACACTTAAATAAACACATAAACATAACATCTATCATAGCATACAAGATTAAATCAAATTAGGGTTTATACTTCTCTTTGAACAAGCTTTGATCTTGGCTTTGTTAACTGATCTTGAAGTGTTAGGGACTTTACTAGGAAATGAATTACTTAGGGATTTTGTGGTCTTAGAGAGTGAGAGAGTTTGGCTAAGTGTTTAGACACAAATGAAGATAACTTTGGTTTTCTCTCTCTTTAATCTCTTATATTTTGATTCAATGAATCTAAGTTATGCAAGGTGGCACTAAGTGATCAGATTTGGTGAGATTTTCCAGCACATGGTATTTTCGAAATGGGTGAGTCACTACATTTATAATATCTCTTAACTTAAAAGATAAGTAAAGGGTATTTTTGTCATTTTACCTTTAAAAGGGTATTTTGGTAATTTCTCACATAATTTTAAGGGTATATTAGTCATTTGACATTATTCCCTTTAATACTAACCCTTAGGGTTTGATAATCACAGTTAGGGTTTGATATCTAGGGTTTAGGATTCCTAAATATAAAATTAGGGTTTCTTGAAATACCATTAGGGTTCCTTAGTGTTCGTTAGGGTTTCTTAACCATAGATTAGGGTTTCTAATCTATCGTTAGGGTTTACTAAGGTTATATCTTATCTGATCAACCTTTGATCATGAAGCCTACTGTACAAACACATACTCCCTAATACAATTATAATAAATGTATTATCTATAGAATCCCTATCCGAAATTAGGGTTAGGGTTTTCCTCAGCTGTTTAACATAACTTCACTCATATTACTCAGTCAATGAATAGTACCATCTTGCTATGCTCACAACACAGATATTCAATCATACTATTAGTAATCAATACCGATATTAATAAAAAAAAATTATTCATAAAATTAGAATTGTTTAAGATTCTGGGTCCTCACATGAATTTTGTTGCAGATTGTTGGATAATTGGGATTAAGTTTTGAGTATGATTAGTTGTTGTTGCTGCCATGAATTTTTTTGGCTGAATTTGGTCTATTTTGTCATTGATTATTGGACTGCCTTATCAATTTTAGGTTAATTTACTCAATTGTTGTGATTGTTGTTATAATTGATTTTTCCATTGATTATAGGACTACCTGCCTTATGTTAATTGTTGGTATATTTGATATTTCCGACGGAATTTTTGACGGAATTGTTGTCGTAATTCTGCAATTGCAAAATTTATGGGCCCTACAAGTATATTTATTTATTATGTAATTAGTTTCCCAATATTAAAATATAAACTAAGTAGCATTTACTTAGTTTCTTACTACTAAAATAAAATAAAATGAAATAAATTTAATTTTATTTAGTTTAGTTTAACTTATTAAAAAATAAATTTTAAAATTTGATAATATAATATGATACAAAATAAAATAATAAATTGAATTTAATTGAATAAAACAAAAGAAATTTGATTTATTTTAATAAATAAATTAAATTTAATAAAGAAATTTAAATAAAAAATAAAAAAATAAAAAAATAAATTTAATTTAATTAAAATAAAATAATTTAAATAAAATTAAATAAAAAATAAATTTAATTTAAAGAATTTAATTTAACTTAAAAAAAATTAAAAATTATATAACATAATAAAAAATAAATTAAATTAAATTAAAACATAATTATAAATTTAATCTGATTTAATAAAATAAAACTAAATGAATTAAATAATAAATTAGATTAAATTGAATAAAATAAAACAAATTAAATTTAATTTATTTTAATTATATAATGAAAATATTAAAATAAATAAAAATAATTAAATAAAAATTAAATTAAATTAAGTAATAAAAATAATAATAAAAAAAAATAATATTATATATAAAATTAAATTAAATTAAATAAATTTAATTTAATTTAAATTATTTAAAATAAATTAAATTTAAAATAAATATTATATAAAATAAAATAAAATATATTAAAACATAATAATAAATTTAATGATTTAATAAAATAAAAAAATGAATTTAATTTAATTTAATTTAATAAAATAATCAAAATTATATTATATATTATAGTACAAAATAAAATAAAATATAATATTTAAAGTAATAAATACAGCTAAATTTTATAAAATAAAATAAAATAATTTATTAGTAGTCTTCATATATATATTCCAAATAACAGTTCTTGGAAACTAAGTAGCACTTAGTTTTTCATTGGCAAAATAAACTAAGTAGAATTTGTTTAGTTTGCCACAATTTTCAATAAACTCAATAATACTCTATATACATATATGTACTATAATATGAAACTTAGAAATCCGTTTGACAAGTAGGAGTGAATGTCAAACAGTAGTCTCTATATATTCCAAATAACAATTCTTATAAACTAAGTATCACTTAGTTTATCATTAACAAAATAAACTAAGTAGCATTTGTTTAGTTTGCCACAATTTTCAATAAACTCAATAATACTCTCCCTACATATATGTACTTTAATATGAAACTTAGAAACCCGTTGACAAGTAGGAGTGAATGTCGAACAGTAGTCTCTATATATTCCAAATAACAATTTTCATAAAGTAAGTAGCACTTACTTAGTTTATCATTGGGAAAATAAACTAAGTAGCATTTGCTTAGTTTGCCACAATTTTCAATAATACTCTCCCTTTAATCTTCAATACACTCAATAATATATGTACTATACTTTGGAACTTAGAAACCCGGTTTGACATTCACTTAGTAGGAGTGAATGTCGAATGATCCCCCAGATTTGGGACTCATTCTTTCGGATGTTATGTCTCTCACTTATGTCAAGGCTCTATCTAAACGGAGACGCTTTTGTTGTTTTGAGTATTTTTCGACTGTTATCTCTATATGTTCTTCGAGTGCATACTTAGATTAAGTTATCTTAGTCTATTTCATGTGCTTGGAGACCACGGGGAGGTGCTACTGAAATTTTCTTAAAACTCATGAAACGTATTCAACGTGTTGGCACTAATGACGAGACGCATCCAATAACGGGATAGAAGCCTTACCCCTTTCCTTTAGAGTGGAGATACTATGTAAATATCTAATTCATGCATGAATATCCCTGTACTGAATGCGTCTTATGTGTAGTTAAAAATGTCAGCCGACCGGAGTTGGATGTACCCTAGGATACCCAGTGATGAGAGGGGATTAGTCTCAGCTTATCGTGATGAGGTGTCAGATTTCTTGAACAAAGCAATAGAATATGTTGATGATCCGAACGGGAAGATGCGATGTCTGTATGTCAAGTGTAAAAACCTGATTTGGAAGAAAGTCGACGAGATTAAATTTGACTTATTTTCCTGTGGATTTGTGGATGGGTACTTCGTATGGACTCATCACAGTGAATCAAAAGAGATTCAAAAAATTGTGGAACAACCAATATACGGGATTCATACGTCAAAAACTATGATCCAGTGGAGATGTTGGTCAATGCTTATGGCCCTACTAATATTGACTAGGCTGAAAATGAGCCTTCTTCAAGCAGTGCTAAGCAAGTGCCAAATGATACAGCTTCTGCCTTTTACAAGTTTCTATCTGAATCTGGGGTCGCGTTGCATCCGGGAAATGATACGGACACCAAGCTTTCTACAGTGGCGATGCTCTTATACACTTCAAGAATGAGCACGACTGTAGTGAGAAAGGTTTCAACGATTTGCTTACTATAGTTGGACAGTTCTTACCCAAGGATCATACTCTTCCTGCGAATTATTACGAAGTGAAGAAGATGGTCAAGGGGTTAAATATGGGGTATCAGAAAATCGATGCTTGTGAGCAGGATTGAATGTTATACTGTGGGGAGGACAGAGATAAGGGACAATGTGATATATGCAGCATACCGCACTATAAGGTGACAAAACGTGGGGGGAAAGAGAAATATGTTCCTAGAAAGATCTTACGGTACTTTCCTCTTGCGCCGAGGCTTCAGCGGCTATTCATGTCGTCTCATACAGCTCAATATATGAGTTGGCATCGAATAAGGGATGTCGTGCCTGGTCAGCTGACTCACCCAGTGGATGGAGATGAATGGAAGAGATTTGATGCAAATTATCCTGAGTTTGCGGAAGAAGTTAGGAATTTTAGGCTTGGAATGGCTACTGATGGCTTTTGCCCTTTTAATAATTTTAGCCAGCCATACTCAGTTTGGCTAGTCATTATGGTTGCTTATAATCATCCACCGTCAATGTGCATAAGGCATCCGTATTTGTTTTTGACATTACTCATTCCGGGGGATAAATATCCTAAAAAAGACATTAATGTGTACCTTCGACCGTTAGTGGATGAACTAAAGATATTGTGGGAGACAGGGGTCCAGACGTATGATAAATTGATATGCGAGAATTTTTTTATGAAGGTAGCCCTGTTATGGACTATCACTGACTTTTCGGCTCTTGGGATGGTTAGTGGTTGGTTAACTCACAAGAAGCTATCCTGTCCAGTGTGTATAGGGGATGTGCAAGACAACCAATTGCAGCATGGGCGAAAATGTAGTTTCTTTGGAACTGTTCGTAGATTCTTGCCTCTTGATCACAATTACAGCAAGATGTCTGCACAGTTCAACAGAAAGACAGAGAAGAAGGGGTTGTTGGTTGACTGTCGGGCAATGAGGTCTTGGGCTGGTTGAACCAGCTTGATTTTCCTTTGCCGGGGAAGGAACACAGTAAATTGAGAGTAGTCGGATACGGGAAGACTCATAATTGGACACACTTGTCCATATGGTTTGATTTGTCGTATTGGGGCACACTTTCAGTTCGTCATTGTATAGATGTCATGCATACTGAAAAGAATGTTTTCAAGAACTTGTTTTACACCGTGTTAGTTGCTAGTGGTAAAACCAAAGACAATGACAACGCTCGAAAAGATTTGGAGGCATTGAACATTAGGCCAGAATTGTGGCTTCGTCCTAACACTTCGAAACCTAAAGTTCCATTTTGTCTTACTAAGCAACAAGTTAAAGACGTGTGTAAGTGGGTTAGTGGGTTGAAGCTCCCAAATGGATATGTGTCGAACATAACATTTTGCTATAAGGTTGAGCAATTGAAATTTTTTGGATTCAAGAGTCATGATTGTCATGTATTCATGCAGAAGTTGATCCCAATTTCATTTCGTGAGATGTTACCTAGAAAAGTTATGGATGCATTGACCAAACTTTTAAATTTCTTTCGAGATCTTTGCTCAACTGTAATTAAGTATAGTGATGTCAAGTAGATGGAGAACAATATTTTGCTTACCATTTGTAAGCTCAAAATGATCTTCTCTCCAGGATTCTTTTACTCGATGGAACATCTGCCTATTCATCTACCTTATGAACTCAAACTTGGAGGACCGGTGCAATATCGGTGGATGTATTCTTTTGAGAGGTAATATGAACTACTACTTATTTTATGTTGCTCATATTAATAATACTCATATTTTTCAGAATATTTATCTTAGGTATATTTGTCAACAAAAACAAAAGGTCAAGAACAAAGCTCGTGTAGAGGGTTCTATTGTTGAACACTATACAGAGGAAGAGCTTGTCAAATTTTGCTCATTGTATTTTGACGATGTTGTCTCAACGAAGCACAACCATTTAGGAACTAATGAGGTTGTTGGTCCAATGTCTCATGCTGATGATGAGTTAGTTGTATTCACATATCCGGCTAATTCATTTGGCCATGAGACGCCGACTTACTTAAGCGAAAAAGAGTTAAAGATTGTATCTACATACGCGCTTCTAAATATGCCCGAAGTATCATCATACACCAGGTATGAATAATTTTTTGCAGTATTTAGTGAAATTTATAAGTATAGTCATCTATATATGTTAAAGACATTTTAATATTTTTGCAGTTCATTAGAAGAGGAAGTGTATTCTTCTATCCCAGCTTTTACTGCAGCAGAGTAAGAAGCATTCACTAATGCTAATTTCCAACAGTGGTTTAAGAAAAGGGTTGAAGCGGAGAACATTTCTGAGCGTTTTATAGATGTCATCCAAGGACCTTACAAAGTTGTTTGTTCTTTTCCCGATTGCATCATGAATGGGTACAGATTTAGGGTCAATGACTTGAATGAACTCACATCAGTCAATTTTGGGGTTGTGGTGTTAGGAAGCTACTACCAAGATTCTGAGTCCAATTACTATGGCCGTTTACAGGATGTGGTTGTGCTCAATTATTACGGGGGTAAAAAGGTAGTTACATTTAAGTGTAGTTGGTTAGATACTGAAAAGGGGGTTAAAGTTGATTGTAATAGAATCACAACTGTAGATATCAAGTCGGTGTTAAAGTCTGATGACGCGTTCGTGTCATTGATGTACCTGACGATGAGGATGTCGAGGCAAACGTACACATAAATGATTATGTAGTCATTGAGGATGATAACGATGACGAAACTGATCTCAAAACTGAGGATGAGGAAGATACCAAATCCGAGAATGATTTACACGTTGATTCTGATGGGTTTGATGACGCACGTAATTGAAAATGAGCATTCATATTAGTACATACCACATAATGTTAAACCTTACACATTCATAATCTACCAATTTGGTTATTGCAATAAGATACTCATGGCTAGACATAGCGGTGGAGGTCGCCGAGGTGGTGGGCGATATGGTACTGGAGATGGCAACCACATGGAGGCTCTTCTTCAGGCGCTAGTAAGTTATCTTAACTAGGATTTAAATATATCTCAAGCTGCATTAGCTTATGTTTATTGACTTAGTTAAATACAATTATTACAGATGCACCTCTTCGACGACACCGAAGGACGAACCTCAGTATCTTTGGTCGTTCGCCAGCAGTTCCACTTACAGTACCGGTGGATGTCGCTTTTGGATAGTAAGTGTTAATATATTGTTAATATTTCTATCAGTTATTGTAAAACGTAATTCACATAACACATATTGTTATATTGTTTCTGTAGTATACTATACCCGGTGGCTAAGAACACCCTACACACGATCTGTTTGACACATCTCCCGAGAGGGTGCATTCGGTTCAGCCAGTATGTGCGGTACGATGCCACCTTTATGCATACCATCTTGCGGGAGTTTCACGTAAGTTAAGCATATTATATTAATTACTACATAGTTGTATTAGGATGAAAAAATCAATTGTTCCTAATTTTTAAACTTTTGTTATAGGTTTATTATAGATTTGATCGAGCATCTCTCAGACAGCTGGCGACAATGTGATTGTTTCATATATCGCTGTGAATTATTCTGGCTGGCTGTATGAGATGCGACAAAGGGTAGTCCGGGCAGTTGAGGACCAGCCTGGGACCACCATCAGAGATCACCAGCCCCGCATAGTCTTCGATTTAACCTGGGCGGCTATGTGTGCGCACTGGGATGCTGATGACTTCAAGAAAAAGTCTGAATAGGCGAAGAAGAACCGTGGTCAGCTACAGATAATACACACCACTGGTTCTCAATCGTTCGAGGAGGCAAAGACGGTAAGTGCATTGTATTTAGTTGTTTAGTTATCAAGTTCTCACACAAATACTTAATACCTGTTTTATGAATGTTTTTATTAGGCCTTGAAGAGGACCTTGGGCCAAGATCCTACCATTTTAGAGTTTTGGGATCGAGCCCACATGCCTAAGGTCGAGCGTGCTTTGTCGCAGGCAGCTTTAGCTATACGGGTAAAACTCATCTTACTATTTAGCTTTTAGTAATATTCAATCGTAAATAAAATGATATAATTAACATATGTATACAAAATAAATTATAGGACCAATTTTAGAGGCTTTGGTGTAAGACCCCAACTTATTATTAATGAAATTTAATTTTCTCTATTTATTATTTTGAAATAGTAAGGGTTGATGTGATTAATGTGGATAGTTAGGGGTAAAATACGCAAAATATTTCAAAATAAGCAAGTGGTTATAAAATATTCATTGTTGTCGGGGAATATTCGTTTGGTCGTGGAATATTAAATCTTTGTGGGAATATTCGTATATGACCGCCACACCATGTGGGCCCCATAACTTGAAGCGATTGGATGAAGAAAACGCACAAATATAAGTTGGTTAAAAATAACAATCGTAGTTATTACCAAGTTAATCACTGTTAAAATACTTGCGGTGGTTAAAACACAAGAAGACATGCAGTATTGCACCAATTATTGATTCTTACGTGAAGACACTACTCAATAATGGTTACGATGATTACTGTTCAAAGATTTTATTGATTTAATAATTCTTTGCGTTGATATTTTATATTCTTTGTTGTTTCAATAATTGTCATTACACAATATTTTTCATTATCGAAGCAATAATTCATATTATCTCGAATAATATTATTAGATAACATTATTGGCAATGTCTAGAAAGTTCGTCTAAGGAGAGGTTTGGTCACCTAATTGCTACCAAGAAGGAGAAATTCTTATTGAAAGCCCCCTCTTCCTGAGGAACGACTTGGTTGTCAATATTGTGATTCAGAATATTATTTGTGAATAATTAATTATTGATTCATATGATGAGGAAAATATTAATTTTATGTGGATATAGATGGAGAAAATTTTTAATGTGACAATTGTTGAAAATTGAAATTTTATCTTTTTCGATAAAATAATTCATTTAAATATATTATTATATTTTAATAATATAATAATGGTGATATTTTTACAACGAATGTGGGATATATGAGTATCTGAGGAGGAAGAGTATTTTTGTTGCAATAAATGTTTAAAACATGTTAAACATGCTCTATGGGACCCCATTTATTGGTTGAAATTTGATTATAAACAGAAAATTGCTCTCGCTTGTGGATTTCGGTCAATTTCGCTTGGAATTTGGAAAAACTTTCTTCTGCAAAGTTATAGAGAATTGAATTTCCTATAAAATATCGCGAAATTTGAATTTTCTGATAAAAAGACTATTTATTATAAATTATTGAAGTTCCGAAGCTCCGAAATAATTGATTTTTGGAAGTTTTAAATATTTATATTCACAAAAATGTTTTTTGTGTTTGGTGGGCATCTTTAACACATGTCATGTTGCTGAATTCAGATGCTTGATGCGTAGGAGGATGTAGAAAAAAATTATAATATTAATTTATTAAATTTTCTGCTTTGGTGTTCTAAGCAATTTCCTATAAATAGGGTGCTTAGGTTAGAATTGAAAATCACACCAGAAACTGAAGTTTTCTCTCTCTATATTATCGAGCGTATTCTTGTGAGTATTTTGAGTATACTTTGAGTATTGTTAGATTATGCAAGTTTCCTTCAAAGACTATACCCTATTTCGCTGAAGTACTTAATCTTTCGAGGTAAGGGATGTTATTTTCTTCTCAAATGATATTATTTCTTCAATATCATTATCTTTGAAATATTGGTTGGAACTTTTATCAAATTTGGAACTTTTTCATGTTTGGGTTACTATTCATGAGTTACTATTCATGAGTTACTATTCACGATTACTATTCACGAGTCTTATTCATGAAGCGTGAAGATGTTTTTTGTGGAATTTCTATCTTTTGGTGTCGAGAGTTACTATTCACGATACTACAAGACTATTCACGATATCTGACACTATTCACCGAAAAATAAAATTTCTTCTTTTTGTCCAAAATATCTATTCTGGATACTAGCTTTGATTGTATCCATGTTTTGATCATTCTTGAATTTTACACCACTATGATTATTTTTGAGGTATTTTTGAACATGGATAAAACAAAGTACGAATCCTTAATCCTTAATCCTTGTCATTTTGTTTCACTGGATTCGTTTCTTTAAAAAATATTTTTCATCATCCTCAGTCTTAAATGATGATATTATTGAATATCTTTGGCCTGTAGTGCAAAGATGAATGATTTCTGAAGAATATCTTTGGCTGTAGTGCAAAGATGAATAGGTGTTTAGATGAACATGACCAACTGATGAATATCTTTGGCCTGTAGTGCAAAGATGAATATTTGATTCCAGATGTATATTGATTGATGTTATAGGGATAAAGGATGAGATGATGAACTTTTAAATTCATACATAGAAGATAGTAGTTTGCATTCTCTACTTAACTCTTCTAATGAATTATTATTTCATTGCGAATATTGATTTAAAATTTGTTGTCTATTGATTCTATTAGATTTTTCCTCGTGAAGACTAACGGTAATTTGTTGTATATATATCTTAGTCATAATATTCTTTACTGAGCTAGTTGAGCTCACCCTTTTCCTTTTTGTTCCATTTTTCTCAGGAGGCGAGAATATAGCGAGTATGAGTCGAGGTATGGAATGAAGGTTCTAGAGAGAGTTGTTTAGTAGTCCTCACCATTTTTGTAAAATAATGTATCAATAAATGTGATGAGGATTTCTTTGAGTATAGATATTGTCTAGAAGATAATATTTGTATTTAAATTCACAGCTTTCTTTGTTGTAATAAGTAAAGTTGTAGTTGTTTACATGTACCATGTATTGACAACTCGAATGAGTGATGTATACCTATTTTGGGGGCGTCACAATGGTATCGAGCTTAGGGATATGATCTCCAAGCGGAGATCGGGGAATAGAACTAGGATGGGAGAGACGAGTAAATCCTTCGCTAGTGTGTCCTACCTAAGCTTATTTTTTTAGTTGGTTAGTATATAGGGATATTATGTGATATATTGATTTCCTTAATTAACCCTTGTTTTATGACAGTATTTGAGAATGTCGACTGAGAATATTAACAATGGAAATGAGACCGTGGAGACGCTCAGTACTCACCAACAAGGAGAGAACGTGCAACAGTCGGCAATGTTCCTCCCATGAACAACACCAATGAAAGCGATGATGAACGAGGGGATGTTTAGAAGTTTTTTGCGATTCATGCAAAATCGAGATTTGCGGAGACTCGTGTTCAAAATACAGAGGAAATGATAGCAATTCACGGGTTGTCACAAACCAAGCGCTTCAAAGAGTTGGGACCACCAGAATTTAAGGGAAAGCCGATCCGATCATGGCGGAAACACGGGTCAAACAAATTACCAAGATATTCGATGTCTTGGGATGTGCGGAGAACAGAAGGTTCCATTCGCCACCTTTATGTTCCGTGGCGAAGCGACATCATCGTGGGAGTCTCGTGAAGCGTACCATCCAAATTGCACTCAAGATGTCTTGGGAAACGTTTGAGAACTATTTAATGACAAATACTTTCCGAAAGTGTTCGTCGTAGGAAGGAAGTGGAGTTCATCGATTAGAGCAAAAAAACATGACGGTGTCTCAAAGACGAGGCAAAGTTTGCGAGTTATCCGTGTTTGCACCTCATTTGGTGGAGAATGAGGAACGATGACGCGGATGTTTCTTAGAGGTTTGAAACCCAAAGATACGTCAAGATCTCATTTCTCATAAATTTTCTCTATTCGATGTTGTAAAATGGGGCTCAATTATTAGAGCGAGATAACGAGTACGGTCAACCGAGGGACCACAACCAGGATCGTACGGAGATAGCGGTCAATGAATAATGATAACCAAATGGAGAAAGAAACAGACGACAAAAATGGTAACCACTCGTGGTAATCATGGCCATGAAAATAGAAGAAGCGAGTCGGAGGAGATTTTAAAAGAGGAGATTTAACAACGACCATGTGAAGACGACACTTGCCGTGGAATCGGTTCTAAGGGAGGAGAACGACCACCCGGTCATATGCTACAAATGCGGAAAAGAGGGACATATCACCAAAAGCGCCCACAACAGTTCAAGGTATGCTATAATTGTGGAAAGGAAGGATATATCGCCGAGATTATACGATAGCGAAGCCTAGTTCAATGAGGACGGTGACTCAAAAGATCATCCCGTAAAAGTCAAAGTCAACGATTCCGGAAGAGCGTTTGTTGTGATCGGGTCATAATGCGAGGAACCCAAACGAGGTGATCACGAGTAAGCTATTTATAAATTCTTGCAAGTTTATACCTTACTTGATACCGGTATACCCATTCATTTATCTCTCTGCGCATGTGCTCAACGCTTTAAACTTGACTCAAGAAATTAGACTTTGACCTATCTCGTGGAAACTCCGTTAGAGAAAACTTTCATCACATCCACTGCTTATAAATCTTGGTTGATTCAAGTTGGCACCATCACCTTACACATTGACCTTATCTCTTTAAAGATACTTGCTTTTGATGTGATTTTAGGGATTGATTGGTTAACTACTCATCATGCCAAAATTGATTGTTTTCGTAAGGTTGTTAGTTTTCATATTCCTAACCAACCCGTTGTTATGCAATTCAAGCAACTAAACCATTAAAATCAATCACCGCTATATCTAATCATAAAGCTATTCGCTTATTGAAAAGCGGATGTCAAGCTTTCTTAGCCCATGTTATGGATTTGAATAAAGACACGTCAAATTTGAATAATATTCCCGTTGTTATTGACTTTCTGACGATTTCAAGAACTTCCCGGTCTACCCCGAACGTGAAGTTGAATTCTTTATTGATCTTGAACCCGGTACAAAGCCCATTTCTAAAACCCCATATCGAATGGCTCCTATTGAACTTCAGAGTTAAAGGTCCAACTACAGAATTTGTTGGACATTGGTTTCATTCGTCCCTAAGACATCTCCTTAGGGTGCTCTGCTTTATTTGTAAAGAAGAAAGACGGAGTATACGACTTTGTATTGACTATCGGAATTGAACCATGTCACCATCAAGAATAGGTATCCTCTACCTCGTATTGATGACTTGTTTAACCAGATTCAAGGCACAATTCTTTTCAAAAATCGATCTTCGCTTACGGATATCATCAATTTGAAGATTAGAACCGAGGATATTCCAAAGACCGCCTTTAGAACTCTCGATGACGGGCATTATGAATTCTTAGTCATGTCTTTCGGATGACTAATGCTCTCTTGACTTTCATGGATATGATGAACCGAGTATTCAAGGAATATTTGGATCGGTTTGTTGTTGTCTTTATTGATGACATCCTTATATATTCCAAAAGTCATGAAGATCATGAGCACCATTTGAAGTTTGGTACTCCAAAGGCTTCGTGAAAACAAACTATATGCCAAATTGAAGAAATGCGAGTTCGGCTTGAGGAAGTAGCATTTAAGGGCACGTGGTGTCAAAACATGGAGTATCCGTGGACCCTGAAGATTGAAGCAATACAAAGTTGGGAACAACCAAGTCGAAGTGGCCAAAATCGTAAGTACTCTTCAGGCCGGTTATTATCGGAGATTCGTGGAACGGTTTTCTCGAATCGCTACTCCATTAACTCATTAACTCGGAAGGATACAAAATTCGCTTTGGAGTGAAGAATGCTAGAAGAGTTTCCAAGAGCTTAAGAGGAGACTTATTTCGCAGACTGTTCTAATAATACCATCTAGTTCGGATGGATTTGTTATCTCAAAGGATGCTTGAGGCAAAGGGTTAGGATGTGTTCTCATGCAACGTGGGAAAGTCATAGCCTATGCCTCGCGACAACTTAAGGAGTATGAGAGGAATTATCCTACTCATGATCTAGAGTTGGCGCAATGATCGCGTTCAGCTTAAAAATATGGAGGCACTATCTATATGGGGAGAAAGTGGAGATATATTCGCACCATAAAAGCCTTAAATATTTCTTCACTCAAAAGAACTCAACATGCGGCAATGACGTTGGCTCGAGCTATTGAAAGACTACGACCACACTATTCAATACCATCCCGAAAAGCGAACGTGGTAGTTGACGCGTTGAGTAGAAGATCATATGCGGAACGCGAGTGCGATGATGTCAAGTATACGCATAGAGCCAACTTTAATAGAAAAGTTAAGGTTGCTTGCCACCGGGCCGAGTGATGCGTATGAAGAAGAAAGTACAAGAAGGAGCTATTCCTAAGCGAGAATTGATGAAGAAGGAATACTTCGAGTCCACTCTAGACTTTGTGTTCCTAACGACTCTGATTTGAAGTACAAGATTATGATGGAGGCACACAATACACCATTTGCAATCCATCCTGGAAGTACTAAAATGTATCGTGATCTTCGACATACATTTTGGTGGAACAATATGAAGAGAGAGATTGCAAAGTTTATCTCGATGTGTTTGACTTGCCAACGTGTAAAGGCGGAGCATCTAGTACCTAAGGGTCCGTTGCAACCACTTGAGATTCCAAAATGGAAGTGGGAACACATTACCATGGATTTCGTTACGGTTCTTCCTACGGTTTCTCAAGGCATCAATGTTATTTGGGTTATTGTTGATAGATTAACCAAGTCTCGCTTCATTTCTTGCCGATACGGAGACTTATTCCTTGAACGTCTTGCTAGTATGTGCACGTGAATGAGATTGTGAGGTTGCATGGCATGCCAAGATCCATAGTTTCGATCGTGACCCAAGATTCACTTCAAGATTTTGGGTTAGCTTGCAAAAGCTATGGGCACGGATTTGCGATTTAGTTCGACATACCATCCCCAAACCAGACGGACAATCGAGAGGACTATTCAAACTCTTGAAGATCTATTAAGACTCGTGTCCTGAGACTTCAAGGGCGCTTGGGATAAGTATTTACCATTGGTGGAATTCTCCTACAACAACAGCTTATCGTGCAAGTATAGGTGTGGCTCCATTCAAGCATTATATGGACGAAAATGTCGTTCTCCAATATGTTGGGATGAGGTGGGTGAAGCAACATTGTTGGGACCCGAAGTTAAATACGTATGACTACCGAAAAGATTCAAATGATTCGACAACGATACAAACCAAGCACAAGATCGACAAAAGAGTTATGCGGATCTTCATCGAAAGGACGTGGAATTTAGTGTAGGGATCATGTATTGTTGCGAGTTGCTCCATGGAAGGGAGTTACAAGATTTGGGAAGAGAGGAAAGCTCAATCCACAATTTATTGGTCCATTTCAAATTCTTGACCGAGTAGGAAATGTAGCCTATAGACTCGCGTTACCTCCGAGTATGTCTCGTGTTCATAATGTGTTTCACATATCCGCATTTCAGTAAATATGTGAAAGACCCAAACCACGTTATTGAGTTAGAACCCGGACGAAATAGCCAAGACTTAACGTATGAGGAGGTACTGTCAAGATCTTGGATAGGAAGGAGCATGTCCTACGCCAAGAAAGGTCATACCACAAGTTAAAGTTTTGTGGAGGAATCATGCTATAGAGGAAATGACACGAATTGAAAGCGGAAATGAAAGTGAGGTATCCTCACCTTTTGAAACACCAGTATCGTCGTCATTTTAGAGGACGAAATTTCATAAGGAGGGAGGTTATAAGACCCCAACTTATTATTAATGAAATTTAATTTTCTCTATTTATTATTTTGAAATAGTAAGGGTTGATGTGATTAATGTGGATAGTTAGGGGTAAAATACGCAAATATTTCAAAATAAGCAAGTGGTTATAAAATATTCATTGTTGTCGGGGAATATTCGTACTGTCGGAGAATATTCGTACGACGGCGCAGCCATGTGTGGGCCCCATAACGGAAAGCGATTGGATGAAGAAAACGACAAATATAAGTTGGTTAAAAATAACGAGCGTAGTTGTTACTAGATTAATCTTGTTAAAATACTCGGTGGTTAAAACACACGAAGAGACACCGTATTGCACCAATTATTGATTCTTACGTAAGAAGGCACTACTCAATAATGGTTACGATAATTCTTCGCTCGTTATTTTATTGATTTAATAATTGTTTGCTTTGATATTTTATATTGTTGTTTTTTCAATAATTGTCATTACACAAATATTTTTCATTATCGAAGCAATAATTCATATTATCTCGAATAATATTATTAGATAACATTATTGGCAATGTCTAGAAAGTTCTACCTAAGGAGAGGTTTGGTCACCTAATTAAGGCCATGATGAGAAATTCTTATTGGAAAGCCCCCTCTTTCCTGAGAACCGCCTCGTTGTCAATATTGTGATTCTGTAATATTATTTGTGAATAATTAATTATTGATTCATATGATGAGGAAAATATTAATTTTATGTGGATATAGATGGAGAAAATTTTTAATGTGACAATTGTTGAAAATTGAAATTTTATCTTTTTTTGATAAAATAATTCATTTAAATATATTATTATATTTTAATAATATAATAATGGTGATATTTTTACAACGAATGTGGGATATATGAGTATACGAGGAGGAAGAGTATTTTTGTTGCAATAAATGTTTAAAACATGTTAAACATGTCGGTGGACCCCATTTATTGACTGAAATTTGATTATAGCTTTATAAAATTGCTCCGCTTGTGGATTTCGATCAATTTCTATTTGGAATTTGGAAAAACTTTCTTCTGTAAAGTTGTAGAGAATTAAATTTCCTATAAAAAGTCATGAGATTCGAATTTTCTGATAAAAGACTATTTATTATAAATTATTGAAGTTCAAAACTCAAATAATTGATTTTGGAAGTTTTAAATATTTATATTCACAAAAATGTTTTTTGTGTTTGGTGGCATCTTTAACACATGTCATGTTGCTGAATTCAGATGCTTGATGCGTAGGAGGATGTAGAAAAAAATTATAATATTAATTTATTAAATTTTCTCGCTTTTGTGTTACAAGCAATTTCCTATAAATAGGTGCTTAGGTTAGAATTGAAAATCACACCGAAACTCCAAGTTTTCTCTCTATATTATCGAGTTTATTCTTGTGAGTATTTTGAGTATACTTTGAGAGTATTGTTAGACGCGGTAAGTTTCCTTCAAAAGACTATATACCCTTTATTTCTATTAAAGTACTAATCTTTCGAGGTAAGGGATGTTATTTTCTTCTCAAATGATATTATTTCTTCAATATCATTATCTTTGAAATATTGGTTGGAACTTTTATCAAATTTGGAACTTTTTCATGCTTTGGGGTTACTATTCATGAGTTACTATTCATGAGTTACTATTCACGAAAGTTACTATTCACGAAAGTACTATTCATGAAGCGTGAAGATGTTTTTGTGGAATTTCTATCTTTTGGTGTCTGAGTTACTATTCACGTATATACGGCACTATTCACGATATCTGGCACTATTCAATCAAAAATAAAATTTCTTCTTTTTGTCCAAAATATCTATTCTCGATACTAGCTTTGATTGTATCCATGTTTTGATCATTCTTGAATTTTACACCACTATGATTATTTTTGAGGTATTTTTGAACATGGATAAAACAAAGTACTAATCCTTAATCCTTAATCCTTGTCATTTTGTTTCACCGGATTCGCTTCTTTAAAAAATATTTTCATCATCCTCGCCTTAAATGATGATATTATTGAATATCTTTGGCACAGAGTGCAAAGATGAATGATTTCTGAAGAATATCTTTGG
This sequence comes from Panax quinquefolius, assembly GCA_020205615.1. Classification (NCBI taxonomy): domain Eukaryota; kingdom Viridiplantae; phylum Streptophyta; class Magnoliopsida; order Apiales; family Araliaceae; genus Panax; species Panax quinquefolius. The sequence goes on from CM035173.1 coordinate 88,484,418, forward strand.
CTCAGTAGTGCAAAGATGAACATGTGTTTAGATGAACATGACTAATCGATGAATATCTTTGGCCTCAGTAGTGCAAAGATGAATATTTGATTCCGGATGTATATTGATTGATGTTACGGGGATAAAGGATAGACGATGAACTTTTAAATTCATACATAGAAGATAGTAGTTTGCATTCTCTACTTAACTCTTCTAATGAATTATTATTTCATTGCGAATATTGATTTAAAATTTGTTGTCTATCAGATTCTATTAGATTTTTCCTGTTGAAGACTAACGGTAATTTGTTGTATATTATCTTAGTCATAATATTCTTTACTGAGCTAGTTGAGCTCACCCTTTTCCTTTTTGTTCTATTTTTCTCAGGAGGCGAGAATATAGCGAGTACGAGTTGGGGTATGGAATGAAGGTTCTAAAGAGAGTTGTTTAGTAGTCCTCACCATTTTTGTAAAATAATGTATCAATAAATGTGATGAGGATTTCTTTGAGTATAGATATTGTCTAGAAGATAATATTTGTATTTAAATTCACAGTTTTACTGTTGTAATAATAAAGTTGTAGTTGTTTCTGTACCATGTATTGACAACTCAGAATGGGTGATGTATACCTATTTTGGGGGCGTCACATTTGGGACGACGAGCGATAATTAAATGGAGGATATTAGGAGAGGTTACGAGTCGTTAGATTCTCGCCACCCTCTTCATGATATTATATTAGATCAAGATGAGGAGTCGAGATTATGGGTCGCGTCTTAGGACCCCCCCTACTAGCAGTACCAGTAGATATCGAGTGTTGGGTCTGCCGAGGATACCCGCATATACATTTCCTGGAGGTAATATTTTTTATGTTTCACAAAATTATTTGAATTTATCACATTATATAAATTATTATTAGTAATCAAATTTATATATATGTAACATTCCAGAATTTTTAATTGTTATATTAAATATTTATTGAATTATTTAAGTATTTAATGAATGTGTTTATTGTTAATTGAATAATTGTCTAAATTTTGATTTGATGTGATTAGTTATTCATTAAATAAATAATTAAGGAAATTAATTATTTTGCTAATTTGATTTAATTATTAAGTTAGAGAATTTTGATTAATTCAATTACAATTCTTTTAATGGATTTTGTAATTAAAAAGGATGTGTTGGTTGATTAAATAAAGTTATAATTATATAGAAATTATAATTTTGGTGGTATTGATGTATATGATGAAGTGATTTAATAAATTGTTATTATGATTAATTTAATTAAATTAGTGTGTGACAAATAACATTTTATAAAGTAGTTATTAAAATAACTTAAAGGAGTTTTAATTCCGTTTTGCCAAGCAAGGCCTAATGCCTATTAAGTCTTTAATCTATTTAAGTTTTACCAAACAGGGTGTTAGGATTAATGGGTTATTTTTTTTTAGTTAGTAACCAAACAAGCCTTATGGCTTTTGATTTTTAAAACTCATATAACTGATATCAGTTATATGTTTTGTATTTATATTATATAATCAATATATATTATATTCTATATACGTTATTTATTAAGTACATTAGATAGAGAGAGAAAAAAGGAAAACTTAGAGGAAGAAGAAGAGAGGAAGAAAGGCTAGAGAGTGGGAAGAAGGAGCTTGAGAATAGAACGGATAATCATCATCTTCTTCAAGGTATTACCCTATTCTTTTTAAGTTTTAAAAGTTTTAGTTTCTCTTCTCCTATTTCTCTGTAAAATTCTCGTGATAGGATAATTATTGATTTTATGTGTGTTCATATGATAAAATAGTGTTGTAAAGTTATTTTCATAGGTTATATATGATTATAATCTATGAATTGATGATATGTATGTAATTTGGGAAGAAAAATATTTTACAGTGAGTTTTGGTGATTATATATTGTCTAGTTAAAATAGAAATTTTGGGTTGTATAGTTGTTTTATTGATAAATTGGTTTTTCAATTTGTTAGAGTATATATATTCTTTGATAAAATGCTTTGAATTAATGGTTTTGGTTGCAAAACAAAATTACAGTGGTAGTTTTCTTCAAAAATATCAAAAAAATGAGTTTTAGCCAAAAATAATGAAATTGGGCGTGTTAATTATGTTATTTATGTTGTTGTATGGGTAGAAACATGTTAGGAATCCTTGAATTATGTTTACATGAAGTTTTGTATGAATTATATGTAAATCAGTATGTTAGAAACGAACTTGTAGGCCAAAATTGGCTTTTTCTTGTCTTTATTCTTGCCAAGTCATCGATCGAGATCTGCAGCTTCATGTCATGCATACGACTCCAATGAATACGTTTGTGGCGCCATTAAAGCCATCTCTACGCCGCGCATGATGTGGCTTCGTAGAGTTTAAATATCGCTCATGGTTTCATCCTCACGCCGCAAAGTCGACCACGATGTAAAAAGTGAAAGGTGCATGGCGAAAGTTAGCGTAATGGTTCGACAAAGGTGTTTGATTTTGTACTTGAAATTTTAATGAATTGTTATGTGATGATAGTAGGACTTTAAAATGTTGATTTTAGTATTTTTATACTATGAATAAGTATGTTATTAACAGTTAACTTGTGTTATAACTTGATTATGTGATTAAAAATCCAATATTTACATGATGAACGTACTTAGTTAAGATTGTATAGTAGTAGTGACTAATTATGTCATGATGACATATGTTTATAGGATATTGTGATTTGAATTGTTCGGTTTAGTCCACGAGCAAGGCAAGTTTTCTAATCCATTATCTTGATTGAATCAATTATTGTTTCCAATATAATAATGCAAGCTTTCTAATTCTTTATCTTGTTGAACTATTTATTATTTCAATGTGATTACCTTACAAATGATGCAAGCTTTCTAAACTTTGGTTTGATGTTGCCAAGTTAATCTCGTATTTAACTCGTTGTTTAGCATGCACAACTATTTATACTTACGTCGAGTAATTTTATCGTTCAAACTGTTATGCATGCTTAGTACTCAATTCTAATTAACCTTGACTTAATATTGTTCAAACAAGGCATGTTATAGCTATTCAAAGTATATGCTATTAGATTATTCCTAAAGCATGATTTTGGTTTACTATGTTGATTCAATTACGATTATTCTGTAATATGATGTTATTAATTCAACTAGTCCTCTAGTTGATGATCGTTGAACTTCAAATTACCCTTGAAAGCTTATCCAAACCAAACTCTCTTTGGTGCGGACTTATACTCCAAATACTGAGATGAACAACCCTATTATTATTAGGGGATAACTTACGCGTAGCGTTAAATGCTTGTGCATAATACATGGTACGAAGGGCTAATCCCCATAAATAAGAGGAGTCCTTATAGTCTTAGGACTGTTAAAGTTGGAGTTGAAAGATTACTCGCAACTGTGGACATAGTTCATGGTTTTATGACCCTCAGTTATAATTATTCCACATTTTGAATTTCAGTTCTTGATTATCATCGTTAGAGTACCATTCAGTCTTGATGAGCCTATCATGAGCAGTTATTATTATTATACTCTTGTCGATTTCTTATTGTTTCAAGTGAGCATTGTTTGCTCACTCTTGCTTATATAACTTTTACAGTTAAAGACGAAAATGCTGATGTACCTAGCACCAGTAAGGGAAAAGGAAAGATGAACAAGTTTTGAAGACTTGTAATTTGATATTTTATTTAAGAGCTTTTAATTGAATGGTTGTAATGAAGTTTATTTTAAATTCCGCATTTGAATGATTGTATTTAAATGTTAGATAACCTGGGAGATTTTATTATGTAACCCTTTAATGGGAAAGGTTCTATTTATTCAGTTTTAATGTGATTGGGTAGGTAGATATGAATGTTTGATTAAGTGAACACCAAATCCTGTGAGAATGAAGTACCTGGGTTTGGGGGTGTCACAATATATATATATATATATATATATACATATATATATAAGGCCATGAAGTGATCTCCAGGCCAGACAGAAATGTAAATATATATATATATATAAGCAATAAAAAAAGCCATGGATCGATGATCTGGGCATACCCACACAACGCGACTCTAAACGTTAGTAGATATAAATATATGGAAGTAGGAAAAAGCTTAAAAATCTAAAAAATCTTACAATGGGCTGCCAAGAAGACTTCAGATAGCTTTAGACGCCTGAAAACTCAGTTTCTACCGGTTAAATTTCAGTATGTAGCAAAACACAAGCTTAAAAGTGTTTAGAAAGAAGAATCACAATGACATGGGATTAAAGGTTGTACAAAGCCAGGAAAATGGGTCCATGACCGAATCTTCAAGTCTTCAAATTATATCTGGTGTGTTGTCTTGTGTAGTAGTTACTCGGGATTTGAGCTATGGTTCTTGTGGGACACTTCTGTATGCAGTGTGGACTGAAATGATGTTGAGACGATGTGAATGTATTATCAAGGTGGCAAAATGATGATTTTGCCCCTCACCGGGGTTATCACCGGCTCTGCGCAGATGTAGCAGTCGTTGCTCAGGGTTATCTCTGAGATTGGGCTGCTATGAATGCTGGATGTCCTCATGGTTATCTCTGAGGTGTCTTGACTTCCCGAGGTTATCTCTAGGGTTAAAACTGAGTGTTCTGGGGTTATCTCCAGAACTGGAGCTGCATCCCCCAGGGTTATCTCCGATGTTAGAATTGAGTATCCCGGGGTTATCTCTGGGATTTAAATAGAGTATCTCGGGGTTGCCTCCAAGATTGAAACTGACTCTCTCAGGGTTATCTCCAAGGTTATAACTGTATCTCGGGGTTATCTTCGAGATTGAAACTGAGTTGACTTCCAGGGTTATCTTTGGAAGACGATTTTGCCCTCCTGTATTGTTAGTAACAGGAATGCAAAATTTTGATATCTAAAGATGCCCCTATTTATCATATTCATACAATGTAATGGCATGGATAGGATAAAAATCACTAGAAACTTGAAATATGACAAGATAATCATGATGCAAATGTAATGCAGCATGATGTGAATGTTGATACTAAGTGTATGAAGGAATAGAAGCTGCTCCATGAATGAGACCAGAGGATGTTGAATTGGGGTTATCACCAAAGTCCTTAATCCTTATTATAGGCTTTCCAGCGAAGATGTTCTTCTCATGTGCGAGAGACTCTTGGGGAATTGTGCTTTAACTGCTGAAGATCTGTATAACAGATTCCATCATTGGTCCTCCCCGATGAGGATGTTCTCTATGGTTTGCATCGCTAGGTCTTTCTAATGCTTCGTTGGATTTACTACCAACAGATTGTATTGTTAGGGATTCCTGACCTTCGTTGAAATGTCCTTCAATGGCTAATATCATCGGACCACCTCTGATGCTTCGCTGGAGTTAATTGCCAATGGCTGATAATATCAGGGTTGCCTGATCTTCACTGAAATGTCATTCAACAGCTAATATCATCGGACCAACTCCGATGCTTCGTTGGAGTTAATTGCCAGCGGCTGATAATATCAGGGCTGCCTGATCTTCGCTGAAATAGTTTTTAATGGTTTAAACATCATCGGACCACCTCCGATCCTTCGCTGCATTTACTTGCCAGTGGATGATAATATCAGGGTTGCTTGACCTTCGCTGAAATAGTTTTCAATGGTCTAAACATCATCAGACCACCTCCGATGCTTCGCTGGATTTACTTGTCAATGGTTGAAAATGTCAAGGTTGCCTGACCTTCGCTGAAATGGTTTCCAACGGTTGAGAATGTATAAAATTTCCGTTGGGGATGAACTTTTGATGAGATGTACGCTTATGATTGTAATTACACCCAGGTTGATGGCATTGGACCTTCGCAGGGTATTATTAAGGGTAGCTTTCATCAACTTTGATCATTGGTTTTGTAAACCCTGTGTTTGGGCGAATACCAATGGTTGATATGTAGACCCATAGTTTGGTCTCTGAAAATTAGGATTTCAAGCTTTTTCGCTTAATCGCGTAGCGTCTTTTTTCCTAATTTAACTTTTTAGCTTGTGGGGCCTCCTTTGTAACTCAAATTTGATCGAGCTAGAGGGGGTGAGGACCACCCAGGATAGCCACAGGTGGACCCGTGACCATCCGTGGGTTATATTTTAGGGGCCTTTCCCTTTCATAAGTCATTTTCAATTGAAGTCGCACAGAGAATCCGAGATTTCTTCTTCAGATCTATTGAACTCAGGCTATTTTCTAAAAAATCTTTCACTGCACAAGTGTTCTGCACTCTCCCGGTAACATATACATGTCTTCTTTTCCAGTTTTGTTCGTTGGAAAGTGAGTTATCACATGAAATGCTTCTAAACACATAGTAGTGAATATGCATGCTCATATGACTTGATAAAAATTATTCAACACAATAAATGTTAGTATTTAACCATGCTGAACATATTGATTTAAAAAAATTGACTTTTAAAATAGTCAATTTGGCACCTTTTTTTGCTATTTCTTCATCCTATTTGAGGACAAATGAGCAAAGATTGTAAAGCAAAGTAATCCTGGTAATTAGGCTACCTTTATGGATTATGACTTTGACATTTTTATACATATAGGATGTTTATGACTGTGAGTTGGTGTGTTACTGAATGGCCACCTAGTAATGCATGCGTGCATGTGGATAGTCCTTTTTACAAAGGAGACTCTGGCAAAAAAATTTCACGAGTCTAGGCATTGAATGAATATGCATTTTTAACTCTACTGTAAACATATGTTAAAGTAATGCATGCATGTATATAGACATAAAATGCATTAAATGAGCTCTAAGTTAGAATTTACCACACCCTTTCTGAGGTGATTTGGAGACTTTTTTCCAGATATATGGATCCAGACCAGCCGAGTAGCTCCCGTAGGACCTCTTCCGGTGTGAAGAGGAGAGCTTTTGATTTACCTCACCGCCCACCACCGACTGTGACCTCGTCGATTGACGAGTCAATTGATTAAATCTATCCGGGTTGATGTACCAAATATTGAGGACGAGGAGGAGGATGCACCGATTGCAGACCCTACTCCTTTTTCTTCTATTCCTCGCAGGGAGCTTCTAGATATAAATGTGATGATTCCAGAGCTTCTGGATGATTTGAGTCACCACCCCTCGATCTATTTATATGCGAACGAGGTAAAAGATGTGTTTGATCTTCCTTTTTCCTATTAATGAGGATCAAAGGATTTGATGTTGATTTGCATTGTGATGCAGGTTCCCGGCTTTACACAGCCTCGAGGGAACTAGTTCAGTATACATTCTCTGTACCAGACTCTTCACCCAGAGCACCAAGAGATTGTGCATGCTTGGGGTTTCGAGGCGTTCTTTTCCATCCTCCCCCGCCGTTGTCCCTGGGGTTACCTCTGGGCGTTGTCTAAGCGTTTGTTTCACTAGACTCAGTCTCTCCATTTGCTGGATTGAAACTGACTCCCTCGAGGTTGTCTTTGAGGTTGGAATTGTATCTCGGGGTTGTCTCCGAGATTGAAACTAAGTTGACTCCTAGGGTTATCTCTTGAAGACGATTTTGCCCTCCTGCAGTGTTAGTAACAGAAATGCAAAATTTTAAGTTTCTACAATGGGTTTCCATGATAGACTCCTTTTTAAATATTAATAGACTCCTTAGCAAAATCAATTCCTTAAAAAGCTCCAATTCGAATTTGAATTAAAATCTCAGCTAAAATAGATTCACACATATATTTCAGTTCAACAATATATATATATATATATATATATAAGAATATGCGAGAAATATCAGATGGACATATATATATAATAATGGGTCATTACAATATCATATTTAATTAAACAACATAAGATTAGCCCAAAACATAAAATAACCAAGTCCATAGAATTATATCCAATTCAAATATTTTGTCAACATTAAAATCACTTCACCATATATGAAATGTCTTTCCTTTAAGACCAAACATGCTAAAAAAAACTCCATGCAAAGAATAATATCTTCATGCATAAAAATATTAAAAATATATATCCTAAATAAATCAAATAAGACCATTACACAAACCCAAATGTATTATCATTATAAAATCACCAATAATAAAAACTAACATTCTCCCCTTTTGATGACAATATATTAAACTTTATAATAACATGCTCCCGCAAAGTATATGGCTCCCCCTAAATTTATGCATATTAAGGAGCAAAAAAATGACTAAAATGACTTGATCCAAATAACCATCATTACATATTACAGCAACACAATATAGTATCTCACTACCAACATGAATACCAATTCAAATACCAAATATCTCTCCCCCTTTGTCATTATCAAAAAGAAATTATTAAGCACAAATTGATTAAAACATAATCATCATTACCCAAATATCTCTCCCCCTTTGTCATCAACAAAAAATAATTCATATTAATTTAGCAAGTTATAATAAAATCACATATAGCAAATAAACAAAATGATCATACCTTTGTGATTTGTTACCTATATATATATATATATATATATATATATATCAACATTTTGTTACCAATAATAAGCTTGATAGTTGAGCTCCTTAGTGTAGTCTCTCAAAGTAAAGTATTATTCATCTCCGTTTTGACCTTGAGATATCTACAAAACAAACAAAGTGTCTCTACCTTTTGGTACACAAATCTTCTTGGGTCCTTTTGTTATTAGCGACATATAAATCACATTTCTTTACCCAAATTTGTTTTATTCTAATTTTATTATAATTAGAATCAAAATGACCTTTAAAACCACATTTTCTACAAGTAACAAACGGTGAATAATAAAGTTGTTTAAACCTTGATTTACTATTAATCATTCTAATATTATCATTAGTTCTATTTTTCATATTTTAATAGGATTATACCCAATTCCTTATTTATCAAGACTAGTCCTTTGTGCCCCTAACATAACATTTAGGTTCTCTTCTCCTTGCATAAATTTAGTAAGATTATTTTTAAAGAAGCTATTTATGCATTTGTTATATTATCATCATGTTAAACATTCATCATTTTTCTAACATTAAAAGCATCTATGCATGCATCTCTCATTTTCAAATTTTCTTTTAGCACTTCATTTTCATTTTAAGATATTCATTTTCTTTTTCTCTTTAATAAACGACTTAACTTCATTCATTAGCTCATTTGCATAATTCTTAAAATAGGCGGTTTCTTTTTTGAGTTGTTGATTTTCATTTTGTAAAGCAACATAATCAGTATAGATATTTCAAAAGTTTCAGTAAAACTTATTACCTCAAGTTGATCATCATCTTCTAGTCCCATGAAATATAGTTGGAGAGTTTCTTCTTCTTGTTTCGTTTTGGACTTACTCACTAGAGTTGAGCTACCTTTTTTATTTTTCCTTTATTTCTTCCTTTGAAGTAGTCTCTCGGGTTTTCTTGAGAGCATTTCAATTTCTTCATCAAAATCTTCGTGATCACTTTCATTGTTGCTCTCGACTTGAAGTGCCAATGTCTTCTTTATTGGTGCTTCGTCTTCTTCATCATACCTTTTTAACTGATTTTCAAATTCTTCAAGCTCTCCAAATAAAGTGAGAGTTTTCATTTTCCTGATTGTTGTTGAATCTTGAAGAGTTGTAACATTTAGTGCGAATTGTTTAGGCATTACTCTAAGTATCTTTCTGTTTATCTCCCTTTGATCAATTTTCCGTCCCAGCATACTTAAAGAGTTCATTAGAGTGAGAAATCTCCCTTGAGCTTCATTAATTGTTTCATCCTTTTTTAACTTGAATAGCTCATAGTCTTATATTAACATACTTAACTTCACCTCTTTTACTTTAGAAGTACATCCGTGGCTTGTCAACATAGTATCCCACATTTCTTTTGCTGTGTTGCACGATGATACTTTATAAATTTCAGCTTGGACCATTCCACTTAGCAAGGTGTTCATGGCTCTTGAGTTATAAGAAAACATGTAGCTTTCATTTTCATCCACGTCAATGAGAGTCTTGAGTCTACCATCATCATGTCTAGGAATATCATGTCTATTTTCAACTACCCACCATTCTCATGGGTCTCTCTTGAGATAAATCTTCATTCTGAATTTCTTGAAGTTGAAGTTCTCGCTTCCTATCAACAGAGGTGGTCGGCTTGTGGATTGACCTTCTTGAAAATTGAGGTGTGCCATAGGATCTTTCCCTACGACCTGCAAAGATCAATATAAGTAGAGCCTTGCTCTGATACCAAATGTAATTCTGTAATTAAGCACACTTAGAGGGGGTGAATAGGTGTAAATTGAAATTCTGTAATTAAGCACACCTAGAGGGGGGGTGAATAGGTGTAAATACTTAAAGTGATCTACAATGGCCAATTTTCAAAGTTTACTATAGCAGGCTATAATCGGACAGTCTAACCCTGTCTGTATTAGTTATATTCTTCGTCTGTTATAAATGGACAGCTAATACCTGTCCGTATTAGTGTAAAAAAAATTCCGACGTAAACAAAATCTACAAAATATAGAAGCTAAAAATAGAAGCAAAACAACAGTAAATCACACCGAGATTTTTTACGTGGTTCTACTTCATCCTCTAGTCTAGTAGCTAATCCACGTCCAATCCTAACTAGGATTGGAGACTCACTTTATTAAAATAATACTCAGCAAATACAAAGTAAATAAAACTCCCTGTTACAACGACAATCGATTGGACGCCTCTGCCCCCTTTGCACCTTTGCACCTTTGCAACACTTCTCACCTCTGAGACTTTGATAACTTCGTTGAACAGACTGAGTGTTACTAAAATAAAAACCCCCAAGCCAATCCTAGACTTGTACTACTATGTTTACAATAGATATTGAAATAAAGGATACAAGAACACTATAAATCAAGACTAAAAGAATGATTATCTCATATAGCTTTTTTGAAGTTTATGTTCTGCTGTCTTGTCCCTTCATGAAGCCGAGTAAAACAGTATATATAAAGAAGAGAGCAATGGCAATTTCACGTAACGTTCCAATACATCTTGTAACGGCTATTACTTTAATTGAAATAGGAGATGAACGTTACCAATAACAACCTCAGTAGATAAATAAGTGCAGCTATTGCGAAGTCAAATAAAATCCAAATACTAGTTAAAAGAGTCCAACTGACTGTTAACATGTTTCCTTCAAAATAGCAACTGTTGTTAGCAAGACTCCAAAAATAACTGTTGTTCTAACTTTTGAATAAGAATCCTTAATATTACCAATTCCTAAAACATCTCCAAGACACGTAAATTGGTAACTCAATATATATATAACAAATAACATATATATCTATATTGGAAGAATATAACCCAGCAAATAAATATGAGAAACTTAAGGAATTTTAAGCATATTAGATATAAATTCTAGCTTGCACATACCTATTATAAATCCAATACCCGATTTCCAATCTCCTTAAAATACTCCAATTCACATTAGAATTAGTCTTTATACCGAAACAGGTTTAGCTAATCATATAAATATTATATTCCAAAATCGTTGAAGCACGTGACCAACTTGCAGTATACTTTCATGCAATAACCCATGCAAACTATTATATATTATATAATTAATATGTATAAAAATAATTGATTAACATGACTCAATTAAATTATAAGCCAATATAAAATTAATTTAGCCCATATAAACATTGTCATCATTAAAACCACTAAGTATAAATACTAACATTCTCCCCCTTTTTGATGATGACAATATATATCATACTCCCCCTAAATATATGGCTCCCTCTAAATTTTTTCAAACAAAATCTTTCAACATGGCATGTATATCAAATAACAAAAAAGAGTATCCAAATCATAATTGTAAGCATGAATATCCAAAGCATAACAGTAAGCATGAATCACACAGTCATATATCTGCTTAACCAACCAATATGAATTCAAATGTTTACCAAATTCCAACATATCCAAATTAGTTATCCTACCAATCCAAATACTTATCCAAAAAAAAAATATAACAGAGTCTAAAATCCCAAAATTTAAATATCCAAATCTCTCCCCCTTTGACATCATCAAAAAGGATAAATTAATTGTCTTCTTTATCAGTCTCAAACACCCCATCTTCAATCTTCTTAGACAAATCCTTGAATTGCACATCTAAAGATCCAACCTTCGTAGTAACTGTGAGTAATCTATTGGATAAGGAATTGAATGAAGCTGAAAATTTATGCATGAGTTCAAGCATTGTGTCGAACTTGGAATTCATATCAGTAACAAGTTGAGAAAGGTCTGAATTTTAAGAAGCATGAAGAATTGGAATAGAATGAGTATTAGGAGAATGGGAAGGAGAAAGAGGAGGAGGATGAGCAATAGGATCAGGAATGGATTCTTCAATATCCCAAGATAAAACATTGTCAGCCCCAATTTTGAGTTTTGAATTTTTAAAAACTAAGTCATCAATTACTTCAGTTAATTGAAACACTTCTTCATTCTCAAAAGATATATCAAAATGATTAAATATCTTTGTCAAAAATCCACCATATGGAAAACATTTAGATTTAGTTTTGACACAACTTTCCATGTGATTTATCATTAAAAGAGCACAATTAAATTTTGTTTTTGACAAAATGAGGGATGACAATATTAAATCTTGATAAGTCATCTCGGACCTACCACCAGTTCTAGGAATAAGATTTGCACGAATAAGCTTATGAATCACACTATTCAATGGAGTTGTTTCAAGAACTGTGGGTAAAGAAACAAACTCAGAAGTAGGAAAATCTTTAACTATTCTCAACTGTTGCAGAACAGATAAGTTTTCAAATTCCAATGGCCCTTTTAGAGTGAATGGAGATGGTCCGACAGGTGAGATGCGACTTTCACCGTCTTGGGTCGTTGTATAGGCTGTCGTCCGGTATTTACAATAAACCCACCCCTTGTTTTGGCCATTTTTATGGAGACAATGTGACACCTTGAAGGAGATATGGAGAAGAACAAACCCTAGGTTGGTGAGAGAAAAGCGTGAAAGAAGAAACAGAGAAACAAAAAGAAACGTGACAGAAGGAATAGAGGAGATGAAGGGTTTTTTTAAAAAAATCTGTTACGGATAACATAAGAAAAAAAGAAGAAGTAAGGAAAATAGAAAACAGAATACTAAAAGGTTTTAGTTACCGGATCAGTTTAGAGTTTGGTCCAACAAGAGTGGGAGATGAAGAGTTTTATAAAAAAAAGAAACAGGTAAGAACTGATAAAAAATCTATTCCCGCTTAAAAAACAACATAACAAATACCAATCATACCCCCATAAACTGAAAATATCAATTTTACCCTTATGTAAATAAGATTAGAAGATAACTTCACATAAATCAAGTATAACAAATAATCCTATAATAAACTGAAATATATATATTTTTTAATTTTTAATTTTTTAATTATTATTAATTAATTTTTTTTAAATTTTTTTTAATTATTTTTTTTTTAAAATTCTAACCACATATAGACATTCCAAGTTCTCTTCTCAAAGTGCAAAAACGCTCTTCACTTAGAGGTTTTGTAAAAATATCTGCCAATTGATGTTCAGTAGGGACAAATACTAATTTAATTAACCCTTTAGCAACATTATCTCTTAAAAATGATGTCTCACTTCAATATGCTTAAGACGAGAATGAAGCACGGGATTTTTTTGAAATATCAATTGCTAGTATTGTCACACATAATAGGCACATTTTCACATATCACATTAAAATCATGAAGAGTTTGAATCATCCATAAAATTTATGAACAACAACTACCTGCCGCCAAATATTCACCTTCCGTAGTAGACAAGGCAACTGATGTTTGCTTTTTGCTGTGCCAAGCCACAAGGCTTTGTCCTAAAAATTCACAAGCACCACTTGTGCTTTTTCTATCAACTTGGCACCCTACATAATCTGCATCTGAATATCCAATTAGTTCAAAGCTAGGAGATATAGGATAGTATAAGCCAAAATTAATTATACCAGATAAATATTTAAATATTCTTCTTATTGCTTTAAGATGAGATTCTTTCGGTTGAGCTTAAAATCTAGCACAAAGGCATACACTATACATAATATCCGGTCTTGATGCAGTTAAATAAAGTAAACAACCAATCATACCTTGATACATTGTCATTTCAACATCTTTACCTGTAGCATACGCAGTAAGCTTGATGGTAGTACTCATTGGTGTTGACTTTGGTTTGGTATTTTCAAAACCAAATCTTTTTAATAACTCCTTTACATACTTGGATTGGTGAATGTGAATGTCTTTATTGGATTATTTCATTTGAATCCCCAAGAAATAGTTTAATTCGCCCATAAGGCTCATGTCAAACTCATTATGCATACATTGGGAAAACCACTCACACAAAGAGTTAGTAGTAGCTCCAAAAATTATGCCATCCACATAAATTTGAACAATTAATAAATCTTTATTTTTGGTTTTAATAAAAAGAGTAGAGTCAATTTTACCACGATTAAAACTATTTTCTAATAAAAACTTGTTTAGTCTTTCATACCAAGCTCTTGGAGCTTGTTTTAATCCATACAAAGCCTTTTTCAATTTAAACACATGATGTGGATATTTTTCATGTTCAAAACTGGTTGGTTGCATAACATATACTTCTTCATTTAAGTAACCATTTAAAAAAGCACTTTTCACATCCATTTGATATAATTTAAATTGTCTAAAGCATGCATAGGCTAATAAAATTCTTATAGATTCCAACCTTGCAACAGGGGCAAAGGTTTCTTCATAGTCTATACCTTCCTGTTGATTATAGCCTTGAACTACCAATATGGCTTTGTTTCTTGTTATAACACCATTTTCATCTAATTTATTTTTGAAAATCCATTGTGTACCAATAATAGATGCATTTTTAGGAGGCTTAACAAGATCCCATACCTGACATCGTTCGAATTGGTTTAACTCTTCCTGCATGGTGATTGTCCAATTTTCATCTTGAATTGCTTCCTTGGCATTTTTTGGTTCAACTTGAGAAAAAAAGGCTAAAAATGCACAATAATTCCTTGCTTTTCTTCTTGTGTTCATCCAAGTGTCAGGATCTCCAATAATCAAGTTTGGAGGATGATTTCTCATAGTTCGAGATGATTTAAGAAGCTTGGCAGTAGTCATCTGTTATCGTGAGATTCAAATTGTGGTATGTCACATTCTACATCAGTGTGTTCGTCTGAATTTTCTTCTAAATCGGACGGGTCTGGCCGTCCTCCTTTTTTGTTATCCAGCATTTACGAGTTTTCTTTGAAACAAACGGGTTAGGTCATTCTCGATTTCAATTTGGCTTTTCTTTCTGAATCGGACGGCTTAGGCTGCTTGATTTCAGCTGATTTTCCTTCTGATTCGGACGACTTAGGCTGTCCGGATTTAGCAGTTTGGCTTCCATGACTCAAATTTTTATTTCCTACAGAATCCTCATCTTTCGACATATCATAGTTAAATTCATCAAATATTACATGCACTGACTCTTCAACCTTTGACTTGTCAAGATTATAAACCCTATATGCCTTACCAAGAAAAATAGCTTCGGTTGATTTTGCATCAAATTTTCCAAGATTACCATTAGTATTTAAAACAAAACATTTAGCACCAAACACTTTAAAATAATTAATATTAGGAATCCTTTTGTTTAGTAACTCATATGGTGTTTTCAATAATATGGGTCTAATCAATATTCTATTTAGAATGTAACATGCAGTACTTACAGCCTCTGCCAAAATCTTTTAGTCAGTTTACTTTCTTGAAGTAACGTTTTTGCAGTTTCTTGGAGAATACGATTTTTGTGTTCCACTACACCATTTTGTTGTGGTGTTTTTGGTGTAGAAAATTCATGTGTAACACCTCTCTCACTGCAATATGGTATAAAGTCTTTTCCAAATTCCCCACCATGGTCACTCCGAATACCAATTAGCTTGAGGCTGTGTTTTGTTTCAACATTCTTTATAAGCTTTTCAAATTCTGCAAAAGCTTGATCTTTAGTTTTCAAAAATAAAACTCATGTAAATCTTGAAAAATCATCAACAATAACAAAAGAATAATGATTATTTCCTAAGCTAGCATACCTCTCGGGTCCAAATAAATCAAGGTGCAATAATTGAAGAGGTAAAGAAGTTGATACCTGATTTTTGCTGATAAAGGAATTTCTTGCTTGTTTACCTAACTGACATGCATTACAAATCCCTGTCTTTTCATATTTTAGCTTTGGCAATCCTTTGACAAGGTTCTTGGTAGCTAATTTGTTAATCAATTCCATATGCACATGTCATAACCTTCTATGCCAAAGAATAGTTTGATCTTGAATAGTAGTTAGGCAAATATCTTCATTTTGATTTTCAAAGTTAATTGTATAAATATTACCTTCCCTTTGAGCAATTAGAGGAACATTATGAGAAGCGTGAATAATAGCACATTTATCTTTTTCAAAAATTACTTTATGTCCACTATTCATTAGTTGACTTACACTAATTAAATTATATTTTAATCCTTCAATACAATGAACATTATCAATGAAAACCTTACCATTTCTAATTTTACCTTTATCGACGATTTGGCATGTGGTGTCATCTCCAAAGGTAATAGTTCCTCCCTTCTTAGAAGTCAGTGAGATGAATTTAGTACTATCACCCATCATGTATCTAGAACATCCACTGTCTAGCACCCATTTATGTGATGGTACTTTAGCTTTTAAACACACCTACAAAACAAAGAAGTAGCTCATCGTTTTGGTACCCAAATGCTTTGGGTCCCAGATTATTAGTAGTAATTAAATCTCTTTTCTTTACCCAAACTTGTTTTATTTTAATTTTATTACGGTTTATATCAAAATGTCCTTTTAAACCACAATTTTTTTGCAAGTAACAAAAGTGAGAGCAATAAAGAGGCTTGTTCCTTGATTTATTATTTATTACTCTAATTTTATTAGTAGTGCTTGTAATGTTCTTAACAAGATTGTACCCAATTCCCCTTGAACAAATTTTGCAAGATCCTTTTTCAATGAAATTATTTCTTCCTCGTTATTATTTTGCATGTTTAATATTTTCCCATCATTAAAAGCATCAATAAAAGTATCTCTCATTTTTAAACTTTCTTTTAAAACATCATTTTCCTTTTTAAGATCATTGAATTCTTCAATTAATTTGTTTGCACGATTATATAGAATTTTATTATAGTTATCAAGATAATCAATTTTAGCATTTAACTTAGATACTTCACTTGATGTGCAATCTTTAACTATTTCTTGTTTTTCTTCAATTAATGTTTCTACCTCGTTAATTAAATCATGTATCCAATTTTTTAAATGAGCATTTTTCTCTTTAATACAAATATTTTCATTTTTTAAAACTAGATAATCAAAAATAGTAATATCACCAAGTTCAGAATTTACCTCAGATGATTCTCGATTGCATAATCCAGTGAAACACAGTTGAGCAGTTTCATCTTCTGGCTCTTCATGATTGGACTCATCATCGCTCCATGTGATTAATGCCTTTCCTTTTGAATTGCTTGTTTTGTTCTTCCTTTTTAATTGGAAACAGACTCTTTTGAAATGTCCGGGCCTTCTACATTCAAAACAGGTATCTTCTTGTGACTTTTGCTTGACGTCTTTCTTGTTGTTGAATGTCTTGCCTTGGAACTTTAATTTATTCTTCTTTCTAATTAGCTCTCTCAATTTCTGGGACATCATAGCTATTTTTTCATCAGAATCTTCATCATCACCTTCTATGTAGCTTTCAACTTGAAGAGGTAAGGTCTTCCTTTTAGGTCCTTCATCTTCTTCATCATACCTCTTTAGTTGATTTTCAAATTCTTCAAGTTCTCCAAATAACGTTAGAGTTTCCATCGTGCTGATTGTAGTTGAGTCTTAAAGAGTTGTAACTTTTGGTGTGAACCGTTTGGGCATGACTCTAAGTATCTTTCTATTTATCTCCCTTTGATCAATTTTCCGGCCGAGCATGCTTAGAGAGTTCATAAGAGTGAGGAATCTAGCTTGAGCTTCTTTGATGGATTCATTCTTCTCTAACCTGAAAAGTTCATATTCTTGCATTAGCATACTTAATTTGACTTGTTTTACCTTTGTAGTTCCCTGATGGCTCATGATTATTGTATCCCATATTTCTTTAGCAGTGGTGCATGCAGAAACTTTATCAATTTCAGCTTGAATCATTCCACTTAGCAGCGTGTTCATGGCTTTGGAGTCGTAGGATACCATGTATGATTCATTTGAATCCATTTTCATGAGAGTCTTCGGTTTTCCATCATAATGTCTTGGAATGACAGGGCCATTTTCAACAACCCACCATTCACATGGGTCTCGTTTGAGATAAATCATCATTCTAAACTTCCAAAAGTTGAAGTTTTCACTTAGAAAGCAACAAAAGGTGGTAGGCTTGTGGATTGACCTTCTTGAAAATTGAGGTGTGCCATAGGATCTTTCCCTACGACCTGCAAAGATCAATATTAGTAGAGCCTTGCTTTGATACCAAATGAAATTCTGTAATTAAGCACACCTAGAGGGCGGGTGAATAGGTGTAAATACTTAGAAGTGATCTACAGTGGCCAATTTTCAAAGTTTACTATAGCAGGCTATAATCGGACGGTCTAACCACATCTCAGTATTAGTTAGATTCTTAAATGCATTATAAGCGGACAGACTAATACTGTTCAGATTAGTGTAAAAAAAAAATTTCGACGTAAACAAAATATGCAGAATATAGAAGCTAAAAACATAAGCAAAACAACAGTAAATCACACCGAGATTTTTTACGTGGTTCGGCCCCTATCCTCTAGTCTAGTAGCCTAATCCACGTCCAATCTCAACTAGGATTGGAGACTCACTTTATTAAAATAATACTCAGTAAATACAAAGTAAATAAAACTCCCTGTTACAACGACAATCGATTGGCCCCCTTTGCACCTTTGCAACACCTCTAACCTCTGAGACTTTGATAACTTCGTTGAACAGACTGAGTATTACTAAAATAAAAATCCCCAAGCCAATCCTAGACTTGTACTACTATGTTTACGATAGATATTGAAATAAAGGATACAATGACACTATAGATGTCATCCAAGGACCTTACAAAGTTGTTTGTTCTTTTCCCGGTTGCATCGTGAATGGGTACAGATTTAGGGTCAATGACTTGAATGAACTCACATCAGTCAATTTTGGGGTTGTGGTGTTAGGAAGCTACTACCAAGATTCTGAGTCCAATTACTATGGCTGTTTACAGGATGTGGTTGTGCTCAATTATTACGGGGGTAAAAAGGTAGTTACATTTAAGTGTAGTTGGTTTGATACTGAAAAGGGGGTTAAAGTTGATTGTAATAGAATCACAACTGTAGATATCAAGTCGGTGTTAAAGTCTGATGACGCGTTCGTGTCATTGATGTACCTGACGATGAGTGTGACGCCCCCAAAATAGGTATACATCACCCATTCTGAGTTGTCAATACATGGTACAGAAACAACTACAACTTTATTATTACAACAGTAAAACTGTGAGTTTAAATACAAATATTATCTTCTAGACAATATCTATACTCAAATAAATCCTCATCACATTTATTGATACATTATTTTACAAAATGGTGAGGACTACTAAACAACTCTCTCTAGAACCTTCATTCCATACCCCGACTCGTACTCGCTATATTCTCGCCTCCTGAGAAAAAAATGGAACAAAAAGGAAAAGGGTGAGCTCAACTAGCTCAGTAAAGAATATTATGACTAAGATAATATACAACAAATTACCGTTAGTCTTCAACAGGGAAAAATCTAATAGAATACAATAGACAACAAATTTTAAATCAATATTCGCAGCGGAAATAATAATTCATTAGAAGAGTTAAGTAGAGAATGCAAACTACTATCTTCCATGTATGAATTTAAAAGTTCATCGTCTATCTTTTATCCCTGTAACATCAATCAATATATATCTGGAATCACATATTCATCTTTGCACTACAGGCCAAAGATATTCATCAGTTGGTCATGTTCATCTAAACACCTGTTCATCTTTGCACTACAGGCCAAAGATATTCTTCAGAAATCATTCATCTTTGCACTACAAGCCAAAGATATTCAATAATATCATCATTTAAGACTGAGGATGATGAAAAATATTTTTAAAGAAACGAATCCAAAGAAACAAAATGACAAGGATTAAGGATTAAGGATTAAATACTTTGTTTTATCCATATTCAAAATACCTCAAAATAATCATAGTGGTGTAAAATTCAAGAATGATCAAAACATGGATACAATCAAAACTAGTCTCCAGAATAGATATTTTGGACGAAAAGAAAATTTTTTATTTTTCGATGAATAGTGCCGTATTCGTGAATAGTGTCGTATACGTGAATAGTGCCGTATACGTGAATAGTAACTTCGACACCAAAAGATAGAAATTCCACAAAAAACATCTTCACGCTTCATGAATAGTACTCGTGAATAGTAACTCATGAATAGTAACTCATGAATAGTAACTCGTGAATAGTAACTCATGAATAGTAACCCCGACATGAAATCCAACCAATATTTCAGCATAATGATATTGAAGAAATAATATCATTTGAGAAGAAAATAACATCCCTTACCTCGAAAGATTAGTACTTCTAGCTGGAATACCGGGTATAGTGCTGAAGGGAACTTGCACCGTCTAACAATACTCAAAGTATACTCACAAGAATACGCTCAATATATCGAGAGAGAAATAGAGAAAACTTCAGCTTTACGGTGTGTTTTCAATTCTAACCTAAGCACCCTATTTATAGGAAAATGCTTAGAACACCAAAAGCGTAAAATTGAATATAATATTAATATATTTTTCACATTTTCTTTAGCCCACCTTAGACAACTGATTTCAGCCCATTTGAATCACATGTGAGGCCAACTTAGTTGCAAAAAACGTTTTTCTCAAAATAATTAACTAAAACTCCCAAAAATTAATTATTTCGGAACTTCGGAACTTCAATAATTCATAATAAATAGCCCTTTCATCAGAAAATTCGAATCTCGCGAGTTTTTATAGGAAATTCAATTCTCTACAACTTTGCAGAAGAAAGTTTTTACAAATTCCAAATAGAAATTGACCGAAATCCACAAACGGGTGATTTTACAGTCTATAATCAAATTTCAGTCAATAAATGGGGTCCACCGACATGTTTAACATATTTTAAACATTTATTGCAACAAAAGTACTCTTCCTCCTCGTATACTCATATATCCCACATTCGTTGTAAAAATATCACCATTATTATATTATTAAAATATAATAATATATTTAAATGAATTATTTTATCAAAAAAAGAGAAAATTTCAATTTTCAACAATTGTCACATTAAAAATTTTCTCCATCTATATCCACATAAAATCAATATTTTTCTCATCATATGAATCAATAATTAATTATTCACAAATAATATTACGAAATCACAATATTGACAACCAGGCGCCCAAGAGAAAGGGGGCTTTCCAATAAGAATTTCTCCTTCTTGGCCAGCAATTAGGTGACCAAACCTCTCCTTAGATGTAACTTTCTAGACATTGCCAATAATGTTATCTAATAATATTATTCGAGATAATATGAATTATTGCTTCGATAATGAAAAATACGTGTAATGACAATTATTGAAACAACAAAGAATATAAAATATCAACGCAGATAATTATTAACTCAATAAAATATTGAATAAAGAATTATCGTAACCATTATTGAGTAGTGCCTTCTTATGTAAGAATCAATAATTGGTGCAATACTGCAGTGTCAACGTGTTTTAACCACCGGGTATTTTAACAATATTAACTGTAAATAACCACGCCAAGTTATTTTTAAACCACTTATATTTGTCGTTTTCTTTATCCAATCGCTTTCCGTTATGGGACTACACATGGTCTAAGGTCTGTCATGCATTTAATATTCCCAACAATCTTTAATATTCCACGACCAAACGAATATTCCCAAACAACAATGAATATTTTATAACCACTTGCTTATTTTGAAGTATTTCATGTATTTTACCCTAACTATCCACATTAATCAAATCAACCTTACTATTTCAAAATAATCAATAGAAAATTAAAATTTCATTAATAATAAGTTGGGGTCTTACAACCTCCCTCCTTATGAAATTTCGTCCTCGAAATTGACGTGACGATACACTGTGTTTCAAAAGGTGAGGATACCTCGCTTTCATTTCCGTTTCCAATTCCTGGTCATTTCCTCTATAGCATGATTCCTCCACAAAACTTTAACTTGTGGTATGACCTTTCTTGGCGTGGGACATGCTCCTTCCTATCCAAAATCTTGACAGTACCTCCTCATACGTTAAGTCTTGACTATCTCGTCCCTGGTTCTAACTCTATAACGTGGTTCGGGTCTTTCACATATTTACTGAAGTATAGATATGTGAAACACATTATGAACACGAGACATACTCGGAGAGGTAACGCGAGTCTATATAGGCTACATTTTCTACTCGGTCAAGAATTTGAAATGGACCAATAAATCGTGGATTGAGCTTTCCTCTCTTCCCAAATCTTGTAACTCCTTCCATGGAGCAACTCGCAATAATACATGATCCCCTACACTAAATTCCACGTCCTTTCGATGAAGATCCGCATAACTCTTTTGTCGATCTTGTGCCGCTTTGTATCGTTGTCGAATCATTTGGATCTTTTTCCGTAGTCATACGTACGTACTAACTCGGGTCCCAACAATGTTGCTTCACCCACCTCGTCCCAACATATTGGAGAACGACATTTTCGTCCATATAATGCTTGAATGGAGCCACACCTATACTTGCCGATAACCATTTGTTGTAGGAGAATTCTACCAATGGTAAATACTTATCCCAACCGCCCTTGAAGTCTAGGACACGAGTCTTAATAAATCTTCAAGAGTTTGAATAGTCCTTTCGATTGTCCGTCTGCTTGAGGATGGTATGCAACTAAATCACAAATCCGTGCCCATAGCTTTTTGCAAGCTAACCCAAAATCTTGAAGTGAATCTTGGGTCACGATCCGAAACTATGGATACAGGGCATGCCATGCAACCTCATAATTTCATTCACGTATATACTAGCAAGACGTTCAAGGAATAAGTCTCCGTGATCTAAGAGAAATGAAAGCGGAACTTGGTTAATCTATCAACAATAACCCAAATAGCATTGATGCCTTGAGAAACCGTAGGAAGACCCGTAACGAAATCCATGGTAATGTGTTCCCACTTCCATTTTGGAATCTCAAGTGGTTGCAACGGACCCTTAGGTACTAGATGCTCCGCCTTTTACACGTTAAGCAAGTTAAACACATCGAGATAAACTTTGCAATCTCTCTCATATTGTTCCACCAAAATGTATGTCAAGAACACGATACATTTTAGTACTTCCGTGATGGATTGCAAACGGTGTATTGTGTGCCTCCATCATAATCTTGTACTTCAAATCGTAGTCGTTAGGAACACAAAGTCTAGAGTGGACTCAAGTATTCCTTCTTCATCAATTCTCGCCCTAAATAACTCCTTCTTGTACTTTCTTCTTCATACGCATCGCCAAGATTGGGCATGGCTCGAGCAACCTTAACTTTTTCTATTAAAGTTGGCTCTGTCATATACTTAACATCATCGCACTCGTTCTCGCATATGATCTTCTACTCAACGCGTCGCCTACCACGCTCGCTTTTCCGTGGATGGTATTGAATAGTGTGGTCGTAGTCTTTCAATAGCTCGAGCCAACGTCATTGCCGCATGTTGAGTTCTTTTTTAGTGAAGAAATATTTAAGGCTTTTATGGTCCGAATATATCTCCACTTTCTCCCCATATAGATAGTGCCTCCATATCTTTAAGCGGAAACGATCATGCCGCTAACTCTAGATCATGAGTAGGATAATTCCTCTCATACTCTTTAAGTTGTCGTGAGGCATAGGATATGACTTTCCCACGTTGCATGAGAACACATCCTAACCCTTTGCACGAAGCATCATCAGAGATAACAAATCCATCCGAACCGGATGGTATTGTTAGAAACAGTCTTAAAATAAGTCTCCTCTTAAGCTCTTGGAAACTCTTCTCGCATTCTTCACTCCAAACAAATTTTGTATCCTTCCGAGTTAGGCGAGTTAATGGAGTAGCGATTCGAGAAAACCCTTCCATGAATCTCCGATAATAACCACTAAAGCCCAAAAAGCTACGTGCTTGATCCACCGACTTTTGTTTCTCCCAACTTTGTATTGCTTCAATCTTCACGGATCAACAGATACTCCATGTTTCACACCACGTGCCCAAGGAATGCTACTTCTCAAGCCGTAACTCAATTTCTTTAATTTGGCATATAGTTTGTTTTCACGAAGCCTTTGGAGTACCAACTTCAAATGGTGCTCATGATCTTCACGACTTTTGGAATATATAAGGATGTCATCAATAAAGACAACAACAAAGCCGATCCAAATATTCCTTGAATATTCTTGGTTCATCATATCTATGAAAAGGCTGCAGGAGCATTAGTCAATCCAAAAGACATGACTAAGAATTCATAATGCCCGTCTCGGAGTTCTAAAGGCGCGCTTTGGAATATCCTCGATTCTAATCTTCAAATTGATGATATCCGTAATCGAAGATCGATTTTGAAAAGAATTGTGCCCTTGCAACCGGGTCAAACAAGTCGTCAATACGAGGTAGAGGATACCTATTCTTGATGGTGACATGGTTCAATTCCCGATAGTCAATACAAAAGTCGCATACTCCCGCCTTTCTTCTTTACAAATAAAACAGAGCACCCAAGGAGATGTACTTAGGATGAATGAAACCGATGTCCAACAATTCCTCAGTAGTTGGACCTTTAACTCCTGAAGTTCAATAGGAGCCATTCGATATGGGGTTTTAGAAATGGGCTTTGTACCAGTTCAAGATCAATAAAGAATTCAACTTCATTTTACTCGGGGTAAACCGGAAGTTCTTCTAGAAATCGTCGAAAGTCAATAACAACAGAATATTATTCAAATTTGACGTGTCTTTATTCAAATCCATAACATGGGCTAAGAAAGCTTGACATCCGTTTTTTCAATAAACGAATAGCTTTATGATTAGATATGACAATGATTGATTTTAATGGTTTAGTTGCTTGAATTGCATAAACAGGTTGGTTAGGAATATGAAAACTAACAACCTTACGAAAACAATCAATTTTGGCATGATGAGTAGTTAACCAATCAATCCCTAAAATCACATCAAAAGCATGTATCTTTAAAGAGATAAGGTCAACGGTAAGGTGATGGTGCCAACTTGAATCAAACAAGATTTATAAACAAAGGATGTGATGAAAGTTTCTCCTAACGGAGATTCCATGATAGGTCAAAGTCTAATTTCTCCTGAGTCAAGTTTAAACGTTGAGCACATGCAGGAGAGATAAATGAATGGGTAACACCCCAGATCAAGTAAGGTATAAACTTCGCAAGAATTTATAAATAGCTTACCCGTGATCACCTCATTTGGGTTCCTCGCATTTTGACCATCCTGACAAACGCTCTTCCGGGAATCGTTGACTTTGACTTTTCTCGGGATAATCTTTTGAGTCACCGTCCCTCATTGAACTAGGTTTCGCTTCTGCATACAATCTCGGCGATATGTCCTTCCTTTCCACAATTATAGCATACCTTGAACTGTTGTGGGCGGTTTGACCGATATGTCCTCTTTTCCGCATTTGTAGCATATGACCGGTGGTCGTTCTCCTCCCTTAGAACCGATTCTTTGCTTAAGACCGCTCGTCTTCACATGGTCGTTGTTAAATCTCCTCTTTTAAAATCTCCTCCCGACTCGCTTCTTCTATTTTCATGGCCATGATTACCACCAGAGTGGTTACCATTTTGTCCGTCTGTTTCTTTCTCTCCGTGGTTATCATTATTCTATTGACCGCTATCTCCGAGTACGATCCTGGTTATGGTCCTTGGTTGAATATACTCGTTATCTCGCTCTAACAATTGAGCCATGTTAACAACATCTGAATAGAGAAAATTTATGAGAAATGAGATATTGTCGTATCTTAGGGTTTCGGACCTCTCGAAACATCCGCGTCATACGCTTCCTCATTCTCCACCAAATGAGGTGCAAACACGGATAACTCGCAAACTTTGCCTCGTCTTCGAGACACCGCGTCGTTGTTTTGTTCCAATCGATGAACTCCACTTCCTTCATATATTTAACACTTTCGGAAAGTATTTATCATTAAATAGCTTCAAACGCCTCCCAAGACATGTTGAGTGCGGTGGATGGAGTACGCTTCACGACTCCCACCAATGATCCGCCTCGCCACGGAACATAAAGGTGGCGAATGGAACCTTCTGTTCTCCGCATCCCAAGACATCGAATATCTTGGTAATTTGCTTGACCCATGTTTCGCTTTGCATGATCGGATCTCGCTTTCCCTTAAATTCGTGGTCCCAACTCTTTGAATCGCTTGGGTTGTGACAACCCGTGAATTGCTATCATTTCCTCCTGATTTTGAACACGAGTCTCCTCGTGCGATTTTGCATGAATCGCAAAAAGCTTCTAAACATCCCCTCGTTCATCATCGCTTTCGGTGGTGTTGTTCACGGAGGAACATTGCCACTGTTGCACGCTCTCCTCGTTGGTGAGTACAAAGGCTCTCCACTGGTCTCATTTCCATTGTTAATATTCTCAATCGACATTCTCAAATACATGTATAAAACAAGGGTTAATTAAGGAAATTAATATATCACATAATATCCTTATATATTGACGACTAACTAAAAAAATAAGCTTAGGTAGGACACACTAGCGAAGGATTTACTCGCCTCCCCCTCGTAGTTCTATTCCCGATCTCCGCCAGAGATCATATCCTAAGCTCGATACCAAATGTGACGCCCCAAAATAGGTATACATCACCCATTCCGAGTTTGTCAATACATAGTGCGTAAACAACTACAACTTTATTATTACAACAAGAAAAGCTGTGAGTTTAAATACAAATATTATCTTCTGTACAATATCTATACTCAAATAAATCCTCATCACATTTATTGATACATTATTTTACAAAAATGGTGAGGACTACTAAACAACTCTCTCTAGAACCTTCATTCCATACCCCACTGCACTTCGCTTATATTCTCGCCTCCCGAGAAAAATGGAACAAAAAGGAAAAGGGGGTGAGCTCAACTAGCTCAAGAAAGAATATTATGACTAAGATAATATACAACAAATTACCGTTAGTCTTCAACAGGAAAAAATCTAATAGAATCTGATAGACAACAAATTTTAAATCAATATTCGCAATGAAATAATAATTCATTAGAAGAGTTAAGTAGAGAATGCAAACTACTATCTTCCATGTATGAATTTAAAAGTTCATCGTCTATCTTTTATCCCTGTAACATCAATCAATATATATCTGGAATCACATATTCATCTTTGCACTACAGGCCAAATATATTCATCACTGGTTGGTCATGTTCATCTAAACACTGCTCATCTTTGCACTACAAAAGCCAAAGATATTCTTCAGAATCATTCATCTTTTGCACTACGGCCAAAGATATTCAATAATATCATCATTTAAGGCCGAGGATGATGAAAAATATTTTTAAAGAAACGAATCCAGTGAAACAAAATGACAAGGATTAAGGATTAAGGATTCGTACTTTGTTTTATCCATATTCAAAAATACCTCAAAAATAATCATAGTGGTGTAAAATTCAAGAATGATCAAAACATGGATACAATCAAAACTAGTCTCCAGAATAGATATTTTGGACGAAAAGAAAATTTTTTATTTTTCGATGAATAGTGCCGTATTAAGTGAATAGTGTATGTCAGATATCGTGAATAGTCTCAGAGTATCGTGAATAGTAACTTCCGACACCAAAAGATAGAAATTCCACAAAAACATCTTCACGCTTCATGAATAGTACTCGTGAATAATAATAACTCATGAATAGTAACTCATGAATAGTAACTCGTGAATAGTAACTCATGAATAGTAACCCCATACATGAAATCCAACCAATATTTCAAAGATAATGATATTGAAGAAATAATATCATTTGAGAAGAAAATAACATCCCTTACCTCGAAAGATTAGTACTTCTAAATTTGGAATACAAGGGTATAGTCTTTGAAGGAACTTACACCGTCTAACAATACTCAAAGTATACTCACAAGAATACGCTCAATATATCGAGAGAGAAATAGAGAGAAACTTCAGTTTACGTGTGTTTTTCAATTCTAACCTAAGCACCTATTTATAGGAAAATGCTTTAGAACACCAAAGCGAAAAATTGAATATAATATTAATATATTTTCACATTTTCTTTAGCCCACCTTAGACAACTGATTTCAGCCCATTTGAATCACATGTGAGGCCAACTTAGTTGCAAAAAACGTTTTTCTCAAAATAATTAACTAAAACTCCCAAAAATTAATTATTTGAACTTGAACTTCAATAATTCATAATAAATAGCCCTTTCATCAGAAAATTTGAATCTCATGAGTTTTTATAGGAAATTCAATTCTCTACAACTTTACAGAAGAAAGTTTTTCCAAATTCAAATAGAAATTGACCAAATCCACAAGCCAGGCGATTTTACAAAGCTATAATCAAATTTCAAATCGATAAATGGGGTCCACCGACATGTTTAACATATTTTAAACATTTATTGCAACAAAAGTACTCTTCCTCCTCGTATACTCATATATCCCACATTCGTTGTAAAAATATCACAATTATTATATTATTAAAATATAATAATATATTTAAATAATTATTTTATCAAAAAAGAAAAATTTCAATTTTCAACAATTGTCACATTAAAAATTTTCTCCATCTATATCCACATAAAATCAATATTTTTCTCATCATATGAATCAATAATTAATTATTCACAAATAATATTACAGAATCACAATATTGACAACCAGGCGCTTCGAGGAAAGAGGGGCTTTCCAATAAGAATTTCTCTTCTTGGCGCAATTAGGTGACCAAACCTCTCCTTATGTAAACTTTCTAGACATTGCCAATAATGTTATCTAATAATATTATTCAGATAATATGAATTATTGCTTCGATAATGAAAAATACTGTGTAATGACAATTATTGAAACAACAGTAATATAAAATATCAACGCATAATTATTAAATCAATAAAATACTCGAATAAAGAATTAATTCGTAACCATTATTGAGTAGTGCCTTCTTACGTACGTAAGAATCAATAATTGGTGCAATCTGGTAATCTTCTTGTGTTTTAACCAATGTATTTTAACAAAGATTAACGATAACAACCACGCCATTATTTTAAACCACTTATATTTGTCGTTTTCTTCATCCAATCGCTTTCACATGGGACCCACACATGGGTCGCTACGTCGTGCATTTAATATTCCCCGACAATGCGATTTAATATTCCACGACCAAACGAATATTCCCAGAACAACAATGAATATTTTATAACCACTTACTTATTTTGAAGTATTTACGTTTTTACCCCTAACTATCCACATTAATCAAATCAACCCTTACTATTTCAAAATAATCAATAGAGAAAATTAAATTTCATTAATAATAAGTTGGGGTCTTACAATGAGGATGTCGAGGCAAACGTACACATAAATGATTATGTAGTCGTTGAGGATGATAACGATGACGAAACTGATCTCGAAACTGAGTATGAGGAAGATACCAAATCCGAAAATGATTTACACGTTGATTCTGATGGGTTTGATGACGCACGTAATTGAAAATGAGCATTCATATTAGTACATACCACATAATGTTAAACCTTACACATTCATAATCTACCAATTTGGTTATTGCAGTAAGATATTCATGGCTAGACATAGCGGTGGAGGTCGCCGAGGTGGTGGGCGATATGGTACTGGAGATTGCAGCCACAATGGAGGCTCTTCTTCAGGCGCTAGTAAGTTATCTTAACTAGGATTTAAATATATCTCAAGCTGCATTAGCTTATGTTTATTGACTTAGTTAAATACAATTATTACAGATGCACCTCTTCGACGACACCGAAGGACGAACCTCTTCAATTGTTCCTAATTTTTAAACTTTTGTTATAGGTTTATTATAGATTTGATCGAGCATCTCTCAGACAGCTGGCGACAATGTGATTGTTTCATATGTCGCTATAAATTATTCTAGCTGGCTGTATGAGATGCGACAAAGGGCAGTCCGGGCAGTTGAGGACCAGCCCGGGACCACCATCAGAGATCACCAGCCCCGCATAGTCTTCGATTTAACCTGGGTGGCTATGTGTGCGCATTGGGATGCTGATGACTTCAAGAAAAAGTCTGAACAGGCGAAGAAGAACCGTGGTCAGCTACGGATAATACACACCATTCTCAATCGTTCGAGGAGGCAAAGACGGTAAGTGCATTGTATTTAGTTGTTTAGTTATCAAGTTCTCACACAAATACTTAATACCTGTTTTATGAATGTTTTTATTAGGCCTTGAAGAGGACCTTGGGCCAAGATCCTACCATTTTAGATTTTTGGGATCGAGCCCACATGCCTAAGGTCGAGCGTGCTTTGTCGCAGGCAGCTTTAGCTATACGGGTAAAACTCATCTTACTATTTAGCTTTTAGTAATATTCAATCGTAAATAAAATGATATAATTAACATACGTATACAAAATAAATTATAGGACCAATTTTAGAGGCTTTGGGACGAGCGTATAGCTGAGCTGGAGGCTATTAGGAGAGGTTCTGAGCCGTTAGATTCTGCCACCCCTCTTCATGATATTATATTAGATCAAGATGAGGAGCTGAGATTATGGGTCGCGTATTAGGACCCCTCTACTAGCAGTACCAGTAGATATCGAGTGTTGGGTCTGCCGAGGATACCCGCATATACATTTCCTGGAGGTAATATTTTTTATGTTTCACAAAATTATTTGAATTTATCACATTATATAAATTATTATTAGTAATCAAATTTATATATATGTAACATTCCAGAATTTTTAATTGTTATATTAAATATTTATTGAATTATTTAAGTATTTAATGAATGTGTTTATTGTTAATTAAATAATTGTCTAAATTTTGATTTGATGTGATTAGTTATTCATTAAATAAATAATTAAGGAAATTAATTATTTTGCTAATTTGATTTAATTATTAAGTTAGAGAATTTTGATTAATTCAATTACTATTCTTTTTAATGGATTTTGAAATTAAAAAGGATGTGTTGGTTGATTAAATAAAGTTATAATTATATAGAAATTATAATTTTGGTGGTATTGATGTATGTGATGAAGTGATTTAATAAATTGTTATTATGATTAATTTAATTAAATTAGTGTGTGACAAATAACATTTTATAAAGTAGTTATTAAAATAACTTAAAGGAGTTTTAATTCCGTTTTGCCAAGCAAGGCCTAATGCCTATTAAGTCTTTAATCTATTTAAGTTTTACCAAACAGGGTGTTAGGATTAATGGGTTATTATTTTTTAGTTAGTAACCAAACAAGCCTTATGGCTTTTGATTTTTAAAACTCATATAACTGATATCAGTTATATGTTTTGTATTTATATTATATAATCAATATATATTATATTCTATATACGTTATTTATTAAGTACATTAGATAGAGAGAGAAAAAAGGAAAACTTAGAGGAAGAAGAAGAGAGGAAGAAAGGCTAGAGAGTGGGAAGAAGGAGCTTGAGAATAGAACGGATAATCATCATCTTCTTCAAGGTATTACCCTATTCTTTTTAAGTTTTAAAAGTTTTAGTTTCTCTTCTCCTATTTCTCTGTAAAATTCTTGTGATAGGATAATTATTGATTTTATGTGTGTTCATATGATAAAATAGTGTTGTAAAGTTATTTTCATAGGTTATATATGATTATAATCTATGAATTGATGATATGTATGTAATTTGGGAAGAAAAATATTTTACAGTGAGTTTTGGTGATTATATATTGTCTAGTTAAAATAGAAATTTTGGGTTGTATAGTTGTTTTATTGATAAATTGGCTTTTCAATTTGTTAGAGTATATATATTCTTTGATAAAATGCTTTGAATTAATGGTTTTGGTTGCAAAACAAAATTACAGTGGTAGTTTTCTTCAAAAATATCAAAAAAAATGAGTTTTAGCCAAAAATAATGAAATTGGGTGTGTTAATTGTGTTATTTATGTTGTTGTATGGGTAGAAACATGTTAGGAATCCATGAATTATGTTTACATGAAGTTTTGTATGAATTATATGTAAATCAGTCTGTTAGAAACGAACTTGTAGGCCAAAATTGGCTTTTTCTTGTCTTGTTGTCAAGGTATCGATCGAGGCTAGCTGATTTATGCTATGTGCTTGACAGCCAATACGTTTGTGGCGCCACAGTGCCATCTCTACACCGTAGTGTGGCTTCGTAGTTTAAATATCATGCAAAGACTATCATCTCACGCCATGTCAGCGACCCACAAGTAGTAAAGCGTGGCGCGCATGCAGCAGCAGTTTAAAGAATAATGGTCTGACAGTGTTGATTTTGTACTTGAAATTTTAATGAATTGTTATGTGATGATAGTAGGACTGTAAAATGTTGATTTTAGTATTTTTATACTATGAATAAGTATGTTATTAACAGTTAACTTGTGTTTTAACTTGATTATGTGATTAAAAATCCAATATTTACATGATGAACGTACTTAGTTAAGATTGTATAGTAGTAGTGACTAATTATGTCATGATGACATATGTTTATAGGATATTGTGATTTGAATTGTTCGGTTTAGTCCACGAGCAAGGCAAGTTTTCTAATCCATTATCTTGATTGAATCAATTATTGTTTCCAATATAATAATGCAAGCTTTCTAATTCTTTATCTTGTTGAACTATTTATTGTTTCAATGTGATTACCTTATAAATGATGCAAGCTTTCTAAACTTTGGTTTGATGTTGCCAAGTTAATCTTGTATTTAACTCGTTGTTTAGCATGCACAACTATTTATACTTACGTCGAGTAATTTTATCGTTCAAACTGTTATGCATGCTTAGTACTCAATTCTAATTAACCTTGACTTAATATTTTTCAAGCAAGGCATGTTATAGCTATTCAAAGTATATGCTATTAGATTATTCCTAAATCATGATTTTAGTTTACTATGTTGATTCAATTACGATTATTCTGTAATATGATGTTATTAATTCAACTAGTCCTCTAGTTGATGATCGTTGAACTTCAAATTACCCTTGAAAGCTTATCCAAACCAAACTCTCTTTGGTGCGGACTTATACTCCAAATACTGAGATGAACAACCCTATTATTATTAGGGGATAACTTACGCGTAGCGTTAAATGCTTGTGCATAATACATGGTACGAAGGGCTGATCCCCATAAATAAGAGGAGTCCTTATAGTCTTAGGACTGTTAAAGTTGGAGTTGAAAGATTACTCGCAACTGTGGACATAGTTCATGGTCTTATGACCCTCAGTTATAATTATTCCACATTTTGAATTTCAGTTCCTGATTATCATCGTTAGAGTACCATTCAGTCTTGATGAGCCTATCATGAGCAGTTATTATTATTATACTCTTGTCGATTTCTTATTGTTTCAAGTGAGCATTGTTTGCTCACTCTTGCTTATATAACTTTTATAGTTAAAGACGAAAAGGCTGATGTACCTAGCACCAGTAAGGGAAAAGGAAAGATGAACAAGTTTTGAAGACTTGTAATTTGATATTTTATTTAAGAGCTTTTAATTGAATGGTTGTAATGAAGTTTATTTTAAATTCCGCATTTGAATGATTGTATTTAAATGTTAGATAACCTGGGAGATTTTATTATGTAACCCTTTAATGGGAAAGGTTCTATTTATTCA
The DNA here is from genome assembly GCA_020205615.1 of Panax quinquefolius. NCBI lineage: Eukaryota > Viridiplantae > Streptophyta > Magnoliopsida > Apiales > Araliaceae > Panax > Panax quinquefolius. The sequence continues at coordinate 88,518,158 of CM035173.1, forward strand.
GTTTTAATGTGATTGGGTAGGTAGATATGAATGTTTGATTAAGTGAACACCAAATCCTGTGAGAATGAAGTACCTGGGTTTGGGGGTGTCACAATATATATATATATATATATACATATATATATATAAGGCCATGAAGTGATCTCCAGGCCAGACAGAAATGTAAATATATATATATATAAGCAATAAAAAAAAGCCATGGATCGATGATCTGGGCATACCCACACAACGCGACTCTAAATGTTAGTAGATATAAATATATGGAAGTAGGAAAAAGCTTAAAAATCTAAAAAATCTTACAATGGGCTGCCAAGAAGACTTCAAATAGCTTTAGACGCCTGAAAACTCAGTTTCTACCGGTTAAATTTCAGTATGTAGCAAAACACAAGCTTAAAAGTGTTTAGAAAGAAGAATCACTCAGTTTAGAGCACTCTAGAAGTGTTTACCAGCTAAAATGGACAGAGTTTTCTCTTCTTTTTCCTTTTTTTTTCAAATGAGCAACCAAGACCTCATATTTAAAGACCTGATGGTCGTGGGTCTACCTGCGGCTGCCCGGGGTGCCCCGGGCCATGCGGGTCCTATCGTCTCAAAGTACGTGCACTCGTGCTACTCGTTATTCGCTCGAACCGTCATAACTTTTAATTTGGGCATCGAATCGAGGCGTGCTATACCTTTCCAAAATACTGTTGTCGAGAGCTACACAATGACATGGGATTAAAGGTTGTACAAAGCCAGGAAAATGGGTCCATGAATGAATCTTCAAGTCTTCAAATTATATCTTGTGTGTTGTCTTGTGTAGTAGTTACTCGGGATTTGAGCTATGGTTCTTGTGGGACACTTCTGTATGCAGTGTGGACTGAAATGATGTTGAGACGATGTGAATGTATTATTAAGGTGGCAAAATGATGATTTTGCCCCTCACCGGGGTTATCACCGGCTCTGCGCAGATGTAGCAGTCGTTGCTCAGGGTTATCTCTGAGATTGGGCTGCTGTGAATGCTGGATGTCCTCATGGTTATCTCTGAGGTGTCTTGACTTCCCGAGGTTATCTCTAGGGTTAAAACTGAGTGTTCTAGGGTTATCTCCAGAACTGGAACTGCATCCCCCAGGGTTATCTCCGATGTTAGAATTGAGTATCCCGGGGTTATCTCTGGGATTTAAATAGAGTATCTCGGGGTTGCCTCCAAGATTGAAACTGACTCTCTCAGGGTTATCTCCAAGGTTAGAACTGTATCTCGGGGTTATCTTCGAGATTGAAACTGAGTTGACTTCCAGGGTTATCTTTGGAAGACGATTTTGCCCTCCTGTATTGTTAGTAACAGGAATGCAAAATTTTGATATCTAAAGATGCCCCTATTTATCATATTCATACAATGTAATGGCATGGATAGGATAAAATCACTAGAAACTTGAAATATGACAAGATAATCATGATCTGAATGTAATGCGACATGATGTGAATGTTGATCTTGAGTGTATGAAGGAATAGAAGTCTGCTCCATGAATGAGACCAGAGGATGTTGAATTGGGGTTATCACCAAAGTCCTTAATCCTTATTACAGGCTTTCCAGCGAAGATGTTCTTCTCATGTGCGAGAGACTCTTGGGGAATTGTGCTTTAATCTATCTTTGATCTCGTATAACAGATTCCATCATTGGTCCTCCCCGATGAGGATGTTCTCTATGGTTTGCATCGCTAGGTCTTTCTAATGCTTCGTTGGATTAACTACCAACAGTTTATATTGTTAGGGATTCCTGACCTTCGTTGAAATGTCCTTCAATGGCTAATATCATCGGACCACCTCCGATGCTTCGCTGGAGTTAATTGCCAATGGCTGATAATATCAGGGTTGCCTGATCTTCACTGAAATGTCATTCAACAGCTAATATCATCGGACCAACTCCGATGCTTCGTTGGAGTTAATTGCCAGCGGATGATAATATCAGGGCTGCCTGATCTTCGCTGAAATAGTTTTTAATGGTTTAAACATCATCGGACCACCTCCGATCCTTCGCTGGATTTACTTGCCAGTGGATGATAATATCAGGGTTGCTTGACCTTCGCTGAAATAGTTTTCAATGGTCTAAACATCATCAGACCACCTCCGATGCTTCGCTGGATTTACTTGTCAATGGTTGAAAATGTCAAGGTTGCCTGACCTTCCCTGAAATGGTTTCCAACGGTTGAGAATGTATAAAATTTCCGCTGGGGATGAACTTTTGACGAGATGTACGCTTATGATTGTAATTACACCCAGGTTGATGGCATTGGACCTTCGCAGGGTATTATTAAGGGTAGCTTTCATCAGCTTTGATCATTGGTTTTGTAAACCCTGTGTTTGGGCAAATACCAATGGTTGATATGTAGACCCATAGTTTGGTCTCTGAAAATTAGAATTTCAAGCTTTTTCGCTTAATCGCGTAGCGTCTTTTTTCCTAATTTAACTTTTTAGCTTGTGGGGCCTCCTTTGTAACTCAAATTTGATCGAGCTGGAGGGGGTGAGGACCACCCAGGATAGTCACAGGTGGACCCGTGACCATCCGTGGGTTATATTTTAGGGGCCTTTCCCTTTCATAAGTCATTTTCAATTGAAGTCGCACAGAGAATCCGAGATTTCTTCTTCAGATCTATTGAACTCAGGCTATTTTCTACAAAATCTTTCCTTGGCACAAGTGTTCTCACTCTCCGGTAACGATATACATGTCTTCTTTTCCAGTTTTGTTCGTTGGAAAGTGAGTTATCACATGAAATGCTTCTAAACACATAGTAGTAAATATGCATGCTCATGTGACTTGATAAAAATTATTCAACACAATAAATGTTAGTATTTAACCATGTTGAACATATTGATTTAAAAAAATTGACTTTTAAAATAGTCAATTTGGCACCTTTTTTTGCTATTTCTTCATCCTATTTGAGGACAAATGAGCAAAGATTGTAAAGCAAAGTAATCCTGGTAATTAGGCTACCTTTATGGATTATGACTTTGACATTTTTATACATATAGGATGTTTATGACTGTGAGTTGGTGTGTTACTGAATGGCCACCTAGTAATGCATGCGTGCATGTGGATAGTCCTTTTTACAAAGGACACTCTGGCAAAAAAAATTCACGAGTCTAGGCATTGAATGAATATGCATTTTAACTCTCATCAGAAACATATGTTAAAGTAATGCATGCATGTATATAGACATAAAATGCATTAAATGAGCTCTAAGTTAGAATTTACCACACCCTTTCTGAGGTGATTTGGAGACTTTTTTCCAGATATATGGATCCAGACCAGTAGGAGTAGCTCCGTGGGACCTCTTGGTGTGAAGAAGAGAGAGCTTTTGATTTACCTCACCTCGCCCCACTGACAAAATTTCGTCGATTGACATTGGAGTTAGTGATTAAATCTATCCGGGTTGATGTACCAAATATTGAGGACGAGGAGGAGGATGCACCGATTGCGGACCCTACTCCTTTTTCTTCTATTCCTCGCAGGGAGCTTCTAGATATAAATGTGATGATTCCAGAGCTTCTGGATGATTTGAGTCACCACCCCTCGATCTATTTACATGCGAACGAGGTAAAAGATGTGTTTGATCTTCCTTTTTCCTATTAATGAGGATCAAAGGATTTGATGTTGATTTGCATTGTGATGCAGGTTCCCGGCTTTACGCAGCCTCGAGGGAACTAGTTCAGTATACATTCTCTGTACCAGACTCTTCACCCAGAGCACCAAGAGATTGTGCATGCTTGGGGTTTCGAGGCGTTCTTTTCCATCCTCCCCCGCCGTTGTCCCTGGGGTTACCTCAGGGCGTTGTCTAAGCGTTTGTTTCACTAGACTCAGTCTCTCCATTTGCTGGATTGAAACTGACTCCCTCGAGGTTGTCTTTGAGGTTGGAATTGTATCTCGGGGTTGTCTCCGAGATTGAAACTAAGTTGACTCCTAGGGTTATCTCTTGAAGACGATTTTGCCCTCCTGCAGTGTTAGTAACAGAAATGCAAAATTTTAAGTTTCTACAATGGGTTTCCATGATAGACTCCTTTTTAAATATTAATAGACTCAGCAAAATCAATTCCTTAAAAAGCTCCAATTCGAATTTGAATTAAAATCTCAGCTAAAATAGATTCACACATATATTTTAGTTCAGCAATATATATATATATATATATATAAGAATATGCGAGAAATATCAGATGGACATATATATATAATAATGGGTCATTACAATATCATATTTAATTAAACAACATAAGATTAGCCCAAAACATAAAATAACCAAGTCCATAGAATTATATCCAATTCAAATATTTTGTCAACATTAAAATCACTTCACCATATATGAAATGTCTTTCCTTTAAGACCAAACATGCTAAAAAAACTCCATGCAAAGAATAATATCTTCATGCATAAAAATATTAAAAATATATATCCTAAATAAATCAAATAAGACCATTACACAAACCCAAATGTATTATCATTATAAAATCACCAATAATAAAAACTAACATTCTCCCCCTTTTTGATGATGACAATATATTAAACTTTATAATAACATGCTCCCGCAAAGTATATGGCTCCCCCTAAATTTATGCATATTAAGGAGCAAAAAAATGACTAAAATGACTTGATCCAAATAACCATCATTACATATTACAGCAACACAATATAGTATCTCACTACCAACATGAATACCAATTCAAATACCAAATATCTCTCCCCCTTTGTCATTATCAAAAAGAAATTATTAAGCACAAATTGATTAAAACATAATCATCATTACCCAAATATCTCTCCCCCTTTGTCATCAACAAAAAATAATTCATATTAATTTAGCAAGTTATAATAAAATCACATATAGCAAATAAACAAAATGATCATACCTTTGTGATTTGTTACCTATATATATATATATATATATATATATATATATATATATATATATATATATATATATATATATATATACATTTTTTGTTACCAATAATAAGCTTGATAGTTGAGCTCCTTAGTGTAGTCTCTCAAAGTAAAGTATTATTCATCTCCGTTTTGACCTTGAGATATCTACAAAACAAACAAAGTGTCTCTACCTTTTTGGTACACAAATCTTCTTGGGTCCTTTTGTGTTAGCAGCATATAAATCACATTTCTTTACCCAAATTTGTTTTATTCTAATTTTATTATAATTAGAATCAAAATGACCTTTAAACCCACATTTTCTACAAGTAACAAACGGTGAATAATAAAGTGGTTTAAACCTTGATTTACTATTAATCATTCTAATATTATCATTAGTTCTATTTTTCATATTTATAATAGGATTATACCCAATTCCTTATTTATCAAGACTAGTCCTTTGTGCCCCTAACATAACATTTAGGTTCTCTTCTCCTTGCATAAATTTAGTAAGATTATTTTTTAAAGAAGCTATTTATGCATTTGTTATATTATCATCATGTTAAACATTCATCATTTTTCGAACATTAAAAGCATCTATGCATGCATCTCTCATTTTCAAATTTTCTTTTAACACGTCATTTTCATTTTTAAGATATTCATTTTCTTTTCTCTCTTTAATAAACGACTTAACTTCATTCATTAGCTCATTTGCATAATTCTTAAAATAGGCAGTTTTCTTTTTGAGTTGTTGATTTTCATTTTGTAAAGCAACATAATCAGGCATAGATATTTCAAAAGTTTCGTAAAAACTTATTACCTCAAGTTGATCATCATCTTCTAGTCCCATGAAATATAGTTGGAGAGTTTCTTCTTCTTGTTTCGTTTTGGACTTACTCACTAGAGTTGAGCTACCTTTTTTATTTTTCCTTTATTTCTTCCTTTGAAGTAGTCTCTCGGGTTTTCTTGAGAGCATTTCAATTTCTTCATCAAAATCTTTGTGATCACTTTCATTGTTGCTCTCGACTTGAAGTGCCAATGTCTTCTTTATTGGTGCTTCATCTTCTTCATCATACCTTTTTAACTGATTTTCAAATTCTTCAAGCTCTCCAAATAAAGTGAGAGTTTTCATTTTCCTGATTGTTGTTGAATCTTGAAGAGTTGTAACATTTAGTGCGAATTGTTTAGGCATTACTCTAAGTATCTTTCTGTTTATCTCCCTTTGGTCAATTTTCCGTCCCAGCATACTTAAAGAGTTCATTAGAGTGAGAAATCTCCCTTGAGCTTCATTAATTGTTTCATCCTTTTTAACTTGAATAGCTCATAGTCTTATATTAACATACTTAACTTCACCTCTTTTACTTTAGAAGTACATCCGTGGCTTGTCAACATAGTATCCCACATTTCTTTTGCTGTGTTGCACGATGATACTTTATAAATTTCAGCTTGGACCATTCCACTTAGCAAGGTGTTCATGGCTCTTGAGTTATAAGAAAACATGTAGCTTTCATTTTCATCCACGTCAATGAGAGTCTTGAGTCTACCATCATCATGTCTAGGAATATCATGTCTATTTTCAACTACCCACCATTCTCATGGGTCTCTCTTGAGATAAATCTTCATTCTGAATTTCTTGAAGTTGAAGTTCTCGCTTCCTATCAACAGAGGTGGTCGGCTTGTGGATTGACCTTCTTGAAAATTGAGGTGTGCCATAGGATCTTTCCTTACGACCTGCAAAGATCAATATAAGTAGAGCCTTGCTCTGATACCAAATATAATTCTGTAATTAAGCACACTTAGAGGGGGTGAATAGGTGTAAATTGAAATTCTGTAATTAAGCACACCTAGAGGGGGGTGAATAGGTGTAAATACTTAAAGTGATCTACAATGGCCAATTTTCAAAGTTTACTATAACAGGCTATAATCGGACAATCTAACCCTGTCTGTATTAGTTATATTCTTCGTCTGTTATAAATGGACAGCTAATACCTGTCCGTATTAGTGTAAAAAAAATTTCGACGTAAACAAAATCTACAAAATATAGAAGCTAAAAATAGAAGCAAAACAACAGTAAATCACACCGAGATTTTTTACGTGGTTCGGCCCCTATTCTCTAGTCTAGTAGCCTAATCCACGTCCAATCCTAACTAGGATTGGAGACTCACTTTATTAAAATAATACTCAGCAAATACAAAGTATATAAAACTCCCTGTTACAACGACAATCGATTGGACGCCTCTGCCCCCTTTGCACCTTTGCACCTTTGCAACACCTCTCACCTCTGAGACTTTGATAACTTCGTTGAACAAACTGAGTGTTACTAAAATAAAAACCCCCAAGCCAATCCTAGACTTGTACTACTATGTTTACAATAGATATTGAAATAAAGGATACAAGAACACTATAAATCAAGACTAAAAGAATGATTATCTCATTTAGCTTTCTTGAAGTTTATGTTCTGCAGTCTTGTCCCTTCATGAAGCCGAGTAAAACAGTATATATAAAGAAGAGAGCAATGGCTATTTCACGTAACGTTCCAATACATCCTGTAACGGCTATTACTTTAATTGAAATAGGAGATGAACGTTACCAATAACAACCTCAGTAGATAAATAAGTGCAGCTATGAAGAAGTCAAATAAAATCCAAATACTAGTTAAAAGAGTCCAAATGACTGTTAACATGTTTCCTTCAAAATAGCAACTGTTGTTAGCAAGACTCCAAAAATAACTGTTGTTCTAACTTTTGAATAAGAATCCTTAATATTACCAATTCCTAAAACATCTCCAAGACACGTAAATTGGTAACTCAATATATATATAACAAATAACATATATATCTATATTGGAAGAATATAACCCAACAAATAAATATGAGAAACTTAAGGAATTTTAAGCATATTAGATATAAATTCCAGCTTGCACATACCTATTATAAATCCAATACCCGATTTCCAATCTCCTTAAAATACTCCAATTCACATTAGAATTAGTCTTTATACCGAAACAGGTTTAGCTAATCATATAAATATTATATTCCAAAATCGTTGAAGCGCGTGACCAACTTGCAGTATACTTTCATGCAATAACCCATGCAAACTATTATATATTACATAATTAATATGTATAAAAATATTTGATTAACATGACTCAATTAAATTATAAGCCAATATAAAATTAATTTAGCCCATATAAACATTGTCATCATTAAAACCACTAAGTATAAATACTAACATTCTCCCCCTTTTTGATGATGACAATATATATCATACTCCCCCTAAATATATGGCTCCCTCTAAATTTTGTCAAACAAAATCTTTCAACATGGCATGTATATCAAATATTGCATGTATATCAAATAACAAAAAAGAGTATCCAAAGCATAATAGTAAGCATGAATATCCAAAGCATAACAGTAAGCATGAATCACACAGTCATATATCTGCTTAACCAACTAATATGAATTCAAATGTTTACCAAATTCCAACATATCCAAATTAGTTATCCTACCAATCCAAATACTTATCCAAAAAAAAAAATATAACAGAGTCTAAAATCCCAAAATTTAAATACCCAAATCTCTCCCCCTTTGACATCATCAAAAAGGAGAAATTAATTGTCTTCTTTATCAGTCTCAAACACCCCATCTTCAATCTTCTTAGACAAATCCTTGAATTGCACATCTAAAGATCCAACCTTCATAGTAACTGTGAGTAATCTATTGGATAAGGAATTGAATGAAGCTGAAAATTTATGCATGAGTTCAAGCATTGTGTCGAACTTGGAATTCATATCAGTAACAAGTTGAGAAAGGTCTGAATTTTAAGAAGCATGAAGAATTGGAATAGAATGAGTATTAGGAGAATGGGAAGGAGAATCAGGAGGAGGAGGAGCAATAGGATCAGGAATGGATTCTTCAATATCCCAAGATAAAACATTGTCAGCCCCAATTTTGAGTTTTGAATTTTTAAAAACTAAGTCATCAATTACTTCAGTTAATTGAAACACTTCTTCATTCTCAAAAGATATATCAAAATGATTAAATATCTTTGTCAAAAATCCACCATATGGAAAACATTTAGATTTAGTTTTGACACAACTTTCCATGTGATTTATCATTAAAAGAGCACAATTAAATTTTGTTTTTGACAAAATGAGGGATGACAATATTAAATCTTGATAAGTCATCTCGGACCTACCACCAGTTCTAGGAATAAGATTTGCACGAATAAGCTTATGAATCACACTATTCAATGGAGTTGTTTCAAGAACTGTGGGTAAAGAAACAAACTCAGAAGTAGGAAAATCTTTAACTATTCTCAACTGTTGCAGAACAGATAAGTTTTCACATTCCAATGGCCCTTTTAGAGTGAATGGAGATGGTCCGACAGGTGAGATGCGACTTTCACCGTCTTGGGTCGTTGTATAGGCTGCCGTCCGGTATTTACAATAAACCCACCCCTTGTTTTGGCCATTTTTATGGAGACAATGTGACAGCTTGAAGGAGATATGGGGAAGAACAAACCCTAGGTTGGTGAGAGAAAAGCGTGATAGAAGAAACAGAGAAACAAAAAGAAACGTGACAGAAGGAATAGAGGAGATGAAGGGTTTTTTTAAAAAAATCTGTTACGGATAACATAAGAAAAAAAGAAGAAGTAATGAAAATAGAAAATGAGATACTAAAGGTTTTAATCTGGGATCGGTTTAGAGTTTGGTCCAACAAGAGTGGGAGATGAAGAGTTTTATAAAAAAGAAAAGCAGTGAAGCGATAAAAAATCTATTCCCGCTTAAAAACAACATAACAAATACCAATCATACCCCCATAAACCTGAAAATATCAATTTTACCCTTATGTAAATAAGATCAGAAGATAATTTCACATAAATCAAGTATAACAAATAATCCTATAATAAACTGAAATATATATTTTTTTTAATTTTTAATTTTTTAATTGTTATTAATTAATTTTTTTTTAATTTTTTTTAATATTTTTTTTAAAAAAATTCTAACCACATATAGACATTCCAAGTTCTCTTCTCAAAGTGCAAAAACGCTCTTCACTTAGAGGTTTTGTAAAAATATCTGCCAATTGATGTTCAGTAGGGACAAATACTAATTTAATTAACCCTTTAGCAACATTATCTCTTAAAAAATGATGTCTCACTTCAATATGCTTAGTACGAGAATGAAGCACAGGGTTTTTTGAAATATCAATTGCACTAGTATTGTCACACATAATAGGCACATTTTTACATATCACATTAAAATCATGAAAAGTTTGAATCATCCATAAAATTTGTGAACAACAACTACCTGCCGCCAAATATTCACCTTCCGTAGTAGACAAGGCAACCGATGTTTGCTTTTTGCTGTTCCAAGCCACAAGGCTTTGTCCTAAAAATTCACAAGCACCACTTGTTCTTTTTCTATCAACTTGGCACCCTACATAATCTGCATCTGAATATCTAATTAGTTCAAAGCTAGGAGATACAGGATAGTATAAGCCAAAATTAATTGTTTAGTCAATTAAAACCATTTTCTAATAAAAACTTGTTTAGTCTTTCATACCAAGCTCTTGGAGCTTGTTTTAATCCATACAAAGCCTTTTTCAATTTAAACACATGATGTGGATATTTTTCATGTTCAAAACTGGTTGGTTGCATAACATATACTTCTTCATTTAAGTAACCATTTAAAAAAGCACTTTTCACATCCATTTGATATAATTTAAATTGTCTAAAGCATGCATAGGCTAATAAAATTCTTATAGATTCCAACCTTGCAACAGGGGCAAAGGTTTCTTCATAGTCTATACCTTCCTGTTGATTATAGCCTTGAACTACCAATCTGGCTTTGTTTCTTGTTATAACACCATTTTCATCTAATTTATTTTTGAAAATCCATTGTGTACCAATAATAGATGCATTTTTAGGAGGCTTAACAAGATCCCATACCTGACATCGTTCGAATTGGTTTAACTCTTCCTGCATGGTGATTGTCCAATTTTCATCTTGAATTGCTTCCTTGGCATTTTTTGGTTCAACTTGAGAAAAAAAGGCTAAAAATGCACAATAATTCCTTGCTTTTCTTCTTGTGTTCATCCAAGTGTCAAGATCTCCAATAATCAAGTTTGGAGGATGATTTCTCATAGTTCGAGATGATTTAAGAAGCTTGGCAGTAGTCATCTGTTCGTGAGATTCAAATTGTGGTATGTCAAATTCTACATCAGTGTGTTCGTCTGAATTTTCTTCTAAATCGGACGGGTCTGGCCGTCCTTTTTTTGGTGTCTGCATTTCTGAGTTTTCTACTGAAACAAACGGGTTAGGCTGTCTGATTTCAGCTGTCTTTCTTTCTGAATCGGACGGCTTAGGCTGCTTGATTTCAGCTGATTTTCCTTCTGATTCGGACGACTTAGGCTGTCCGGATTTAGCAGTTTGGCTTCCATGACTCAAATTTTTATTTCCTACAGAATCCTCATCTTTCGACATATCATAGTTAAATTCATCAAATATTACATGCACTGACTCTTCAACCTTTGACTTGTCAAGATTATAAACCCTATATGCCTTACCAAGAAAAATAGCTTCGGTTGATTTTGCATCAAATTTTCCAAGATTACCATTAGTATTTAAAACAAAACATTTAGCACCAAACACTTTAAAATAATTAATATTAGGAATCCTTTTGTTTAGTAACTCATATGGTGTTTTCAATAATATGGGTCTAATCAATACTCTATTTAGAATGTAATATGCAGTACCTACAGCCTCTGCCAAAATCTTTTAGTCAGTTTACTTTCTTGAAGTAACGTTTTTGCAGTTTCTTGGAGAATACGATTTTTGTGTTCCACTACACCATTTTGTTGTGGTGTTTTGGTGCGAAAAATTCATGTGTAACACCTCTCTCAACTGCAATATGGTATAAAGTCTTTTCCAAATTCCCCACCATGGTCACTCCGAATACCAATTAGCTTGAGGTCATGTTTTGTTTCAACATTCTTTATAAGCTTTTCAAATTCTGCAAAAGCTTGATCTTTAGTTTTCAAAATAAAACTCATATAAATCTTGAAAAATCATCAACAATAACAAAAAAGAATAATGATTATTTCCTAAGCTAGCATACCTCTCGGGTCCAAATAAATCAAGGTGCAATAATTGAAGAGGTAAAGAAGTTGATACCTGATTTTTGCTGATAAAGGAATTTCTTGCTTGTTTACCTAACTGACATGCATTACAAATCCCTGTCTTTTCATATTTTAGCTTTGGCAATCCTTTGACAAGGTTCTTGGTAGCTAATTTGTTAATCAATTCCATATGCACATGTCATAACCTTCTATGCCAAAGAATAGTTTGATCTTGAATAGCAGTTAGGCAAATATCTTCATTTTGATTTTCAAAGTTAATTGTATAAATATTACCTTCCCTTTGAGCAATTAGAGGAACATTATGAGAAGCATGAATAATAGCACATTTATCTTTTTCAAAAATTACTTTATGTCCACTATTCATTAGTTGACTTACACTAATTAAATTATATTTTAATCCTTCAATACAATGAACATTATCAATGAAAACCTTACCATTTCTAATTTTACCTTTATCGACGATTTGGCATGTGGTGTCATCTCCAAAGGTAACAGTTCCTCCCTTCTTAGAAGTCAGTGAGATGAATTTAGTACTATCACCCATCATGTATCTAGAACATCCACTGTCTAGCACCCATTTATGTGATGGTACTTTAGCTTTTAAACACACCTACAAAACAAAGAAGTAGCTCATCGTTTTGGTACCCAAATCTGTTTGGGTCCGGTATTGTTAGTAGCAATTAAATCTCTTTTCTTTACCCAAACTTGTTTTATTTTAATTTTATTACAGTTTATATCAAAATGTCCTTTTAAACCACAATTTTTGCAAGTAACAAAAGGTGAGCAATAAAGAGGCTTGTTCCTCGATTTATTATTTATTACTCTAATTTTATTAGTAGTGCATGTAATGTTCTTAACAAGATTGTACCCAATTCCCCTTGAACAAATTTTGCAAGATCCTTTTTCAATGAAATTATTTCTTCCTCATTATTATTTTGCATGTTTAATATTTTTCCATCATTAAAAGCATCAATAAAAGTATCTCTCATTTTTAAACTTTCTTTTAAAACATCATTTTCCTTTTTAAGATCATTGAATTCTTCAATTAATTTGTTTGTACGATTATATAGAATTTTATTATAGTTATCAAGATAATCAATTTTAGCATTTAACTTAGATACTTCACTTGATGTGCAATCTTTAACTATTTCTTGTTTTTCTTCAATTAATGTTTCTACCTCGTTAATTAAATCATGTATCCAATTTTTTAAATGAGCATTTTTCTCTTTAATACAAATATTTTCATTTTTTAAAACTAGATAATCAAAAATAGTAATATCACCAAGTTCAGAATTTACCTCAGATGATTCTCGATTGCATAATCCAGTGAAACACAGTTGAGCAGTTTCATCTTCTGGCTCTTCATGATTGGACTCATCATCGCTCCATGTGATTAATGCCTTTCCTTTTGAATTGCTTGTTTTGTTCTTCCTTTTTAATTGGAAACAGACTCTCTTGAAATGTCCGGGCCTTCTACATTCAAAACAGGTATCTTCTTGTGACTTTTGCTTGACGTCTTTCTTGTTGTTAAAAGTCTTGCCTTGGAACTTTGATTTATTCTTCTTTCTAATTAGCTCTCTCAATTTCTGGGACATCATAGCTATTTTTTCATCAGAATCT